>WBNO01012040.1:186741-250578 GCA_013400575.1 Peucedramus taeniatus
CCTCGGGCGAGCGGAGCGGAGCGAAGGGCGGGGGCGCGGCGCGAGTGAAGGGCGGGCGGGCAGGGAGCGGCCGCAGCCGCCCTGAGCAGCGCGACCCGCGGCAGGAATCCCATTCAGCGCCGCGGGAAGGGACAAACAGGCGGAAAATAACATCCCCGGCGGGTAACAGCCCCCGCCGTGCCCGCCCGTCCCTTCGGGGGTGCCAGCCAGCGTTTCCCGGGGAGAATTCCCGGGGGATGGAGCCCCCGGCGCTCGGAATCATTGCACAGCAATGGCTCCCGCGGCTGCCCAGCCCTGTCCAAGGTCAGGAGATGCGGCGAGGAGAAGGAAGGAGCGATGGAGGGGCCGGGGCAGCGGGAGAGCCCGTGCCGCAGGGCCCGGGGGTCTCCGGGTAGGGACGGACACGGGGGCGGCTCGGCAGAGCTGACAAGCAGGGAGGCATTTCAACAGTCTCCGACCTCTGTTCCTTTCATATATGTGTTACTTTGTATGTAGGGCAAGGTCTACTGCTTCCTTTGTAAAAGAATCAAGATTTGTCCCTGCCCTGTTGTTTTTTTCTTTTTTTAATTTTTTTTTTTTTTTTTAATTTAAAATAAATCCAAATCAAGTATTTCTCAGTTTGTTGCCCACATACGCCTTACCTGGTTATAACAATATAAATCTGCATTGCTGGGTCATAAATATGTGCCAATAGGGCAACCATTTTCCCTGATATTGAAGGAAAACCAAGCAATTATCACTGTATATTTATTCAGCAGGTTCATATTGGCTGTTCAGGATTTTTTTGTAGCTGTTTTATCATAAACCAGGTTCGTGTTCCAGTCGAAAATGTACGTGACTCCTGAGCAGTCTTTCATACATATTTAAATAGGTTTTGAAGAGCAGTTGTCTGGAGATGGCGAATGAACATATCAGGGGTAAAAAAAATGAAAAGCCACCTCAGCCTGAAATGGTTCTGTATCTTTCTGGAAAACAATCCATTTTCTTTTCGCATTTTAGTTTTCAGCGAAGTGCCAGAAGATTCCAATGACTGTGTTCACCGAAAGGCCTTAGTCAGGGATTCAGATTTGTGCAAAAAAAAATTTAAATCCCACTGTGGGATTTTCATGTGTTTATATACAACTAGCAGAGAGTTCTTCCCTGAAATCTTCATTTGTCCTTATTTATGGATTGTGCAGAGAAAATAATGGACAAAAGATTGAAAATGGGTTGCTTTCTGCTGCATTGTGTGAAGGATCTGTAACTGTAATAATGGAATTGTTAAGCTGTGGAAAATACTTGAACCAAGATAACAGGTTACATTGTTCACAAGAAGTCATTTATTTCTGTTTGTGTTGAAATAAGAAGCCACAATATCCATATTGGTAAGACTGAAATCAAAATTTTATTTAAAGAAACAGATTTAGATGTAATGCTTATATGAGGTCTGTAGTTCAGGAAGTTAAACATAATTCCTGATTTTTTTTTTAATAACAAAGATAGCAACAATAACAAAAATGGTTACATTTTAAGCATTTTTTGCACATTTTTCTCCTGCACAGCAGTAGGATAAAAGAGGCCTTAATTCTCTTGGTGAAGGGTGGTACCTCTTGATGGGAAATTTGTATTTCTCAACTATGACATTTGCAACTAACCTTACTAATTTAAAACAGATAGCTTGGTATCTTCGCTGCTTTTTTTAGTCCATTTAATATATTTATGGGGTTGTAACTGTTTTAATCAGAAATACATTGCTTTTTGGAGACAACTGGTCACTTCCCCTTTATCGGAGGAAATAATACAAATTCCTCCCTTTTCTCCTCTGCTTGTTAGTGTAGTGTGGGAGTTTGTTTTTTCCATTTGTCCCTGGAGTGAGTGTAGGCAGCAGAAGAATGGGGTGGAGCAGGCTGCAGATGCCGGGGATGGAGCCCGGCCCGGGCTGCCCATGGACCCAGCAGAGGGGGAATGTGCCGGCTCCTTGCTGCAGCTGACACAGGTGAAGCTGTGCAAACGCCACAGAGACCTCCACAGCTCCAGCAGGCACAAGGGCACACACACACACTGCTGCAGTCTTCCATAGGGGGATTGCAGCACGCCCATGGGGTTGGGGAAGGCAAGGAAATTTTCAGCTGAAAATACAGTGAATTGGACACTCTTAACGGCTGCATCACAAAAAATACCTTCTGTCGTAACTGCTACTTGTCCATTTTTTGTTGTGGCAAATGAAAGTCAACATTTTTGTAGAGATTTACATTCCAAACCTCCTGATTGAATTTGTGTCTTCAAATTAAGCCGTCACACTTGATTATGCTGTGGCAAGAACCATCATTTGCCAAGTCCAGATAACTTGCTTTACTTTCTGTTTTGACCTTCTGATTATGGTAGTTTTTCGGTTTGTTTTGAACTAACTGGAAAGGTTACTATGTTCTGTATTAACTAAGTTTCCCTGTTGATATTGTAACCTTTTTGCATGAGGGGGTCTTGTCGTTTTCAATAGCTTGGGTAACACTAACACCAAATTGTTTTATGTGACAAGAAAGCAAAAGGAAAGTGATTAACAGGTACTGTGACAGAAAAATTTCAGCCATATCCTTATGCTGGTCATTAGTTGAATGTTATCTTGATTTCCCCCTCCCTTTTAGACTCTACATTCTTCCATCATGTTGTCATCGTTTCGTAAAGTCAAAGTCCAGGTATTTTTCCATAATGCATGAAGTGCCCTTGCCACACTTGCCTGCCTTTATTGCAGTGACCTGTTTGTAACAAAAGCCACTAGTTTGAATTTATTCTATACAGCAGGTGCTTTATTTGCACTTAGTGTGAGTCTGATCTGCCTTTAATACTTTGAGTTGCCTGATTTCTGTCTGTGATGCATGATGTGTGAACATTTTATAGGAGTTATAGTTCAATATAATCAGGTTTTGATACTGATTAATTTTCCAGGAGGTTTTTATTTTAAAATGTACTTGAGCAGAATCTTTTTTTTTATAGCTTCTGCAAATCAGCCGTGAGGAGGTTTACAGTGTAGAACATTGTGCATTCAAAGTTGGCTTTGGTTCCTATTCATCCACTTGCACAAATTTATAATCCTTGAGTTGTTGTGGTGTAACTGTTTCTACACAGTGATGCTTCTGTTTCAGGGGTGATAAAATAAATAGGATGTATGGATCTGACTTCAGCTGGGAAACACAAGCAACTAGATTTTATTTGGAAATGGCAGTGGTGTAAATGTTTGTACTGCAATTAAAATGATAATGAAAAGATAACAAATGGGGATGAAAAGTGCTGGGGTTAATTATATAATCTTGCATTACCTGTAAACTCTGCATTTCTGCAATGCAGTCAAGGTAATTTGCTTTCTCAGGAGTCTCAGCAGAGTGCAGTCCTTGCCAGCCCTGGATAGTTTTATCAAAGGTTTGTGATGTTAAAACAAAAGCAAATCCAAGGAAACCCCCTTTTATGTGAAGACACCAAATTCAGATGGACAATTCAACTGCTCTTGTTTAAATAGTGGAATTGAGATTTTAAGATTAAATGCCTAAAAATGGACATGTTTTTATCTGTCTTCATATTTCAAAAGTGCATAGTTGAGGCTGTGCTCAAACCCTCTTGTCAGCCTAAATCACTAGCTTTGCAACCACTTTGGTTTAAACGATTTACATGTATTTTTTCCTTTCAGTGTGACAGTTTCTGTATCCCTGCAATACCTGCTTAAATTTTGTGGCTGGTTTGAATTTTACCTGCACTATGATTAGTTCTATAGCATCAAACAGCAACTTCAGCATATCTTGAATTTTTTTTTTTTTTTTTTGGTACTGCAGTGCTTGACTGATTTTTCTGGAATTTGTGGAGGTTTGGGGCTGCCAGTGACCTTCCTTAATAGCATAATTGGACACAGTGTTCTGCTGCACATAGTCTAACCTTAAAATGTCATTATTTTATAGAAGTTAAATTCAACAAACCAAAAGGCCAGGCATTAAATTTGTCCCGATAGTGTTTTAAATCTCTAGGATAGGATATGGCATCCTTTAGCTCCTTCTCTGTAACACAACATGCTCAGGCTCCCTTTGCAGGAGCTGTGCATGTTTTCTGAAGGATTCTCTTTGATTTTCCAGCAGTACAAGTACTTATGGACTTCCCTAAGCCAGGCAGTCATGGTGGTTTGTTTCTTCCCTGGTGTTTTGAGGGAGCTGTGAATGGGAGAAATGAAAGCTGGGGAAAGTGTGTGCTATTTTTTTTTCTCTGTCCTTTTGAAGGTTATTTTCACATCCATTTTTTGCTTTAAGAAGAAAGATCAGCAATCTGTTCCCCTTCCCCAGGAGGGAGTAGCTGATATCAGTTAAACCTTCTCTAGACAAGATTGACGATGTGTGATGTTGATGAACATTAAAAAAATGCATTGAGCTGTTCATGTGTGCATACTTGGGGAGCAGAAATGTTTTGGTTGGGAAAATATTTCTGTTACAGGCTACTGCTGAGGTCATGTATGCTGAATATATGTGACACATCAGGATTTGTCTTAAGAGAAAATTATTTTACTACTTCTGAAGATCTTTATATACTGATATCTGATTGTTTTCAGGCAAAGGAGTTTTTTTTGACGCTTTGTGTAATTGCTCTTAAAAATACACTAAAGTCTTCTGCCTAGCACTGAATGTATTTCACATTTGTGCTTTTAAATCCCTGAAAACATGTTTTGGTAAGGGAAATGCTGACAGCTCTGCTGTGTGGCACCGCTGTAATTCCTGTTGAACCCACCTCAATGCCGCTGTTCCCGAACTTGAATGGTGTTGCTGACATCATCGCTGTTTCACTGCGGTGTCTGTAAATACCTGCAGTTGTATATTTTAGTGCTATTATGTATCATTTACATTGACTGGGGAGGGCATAGATGGAGGGATGGGAGTAATAAGTTTGTTTTGTTGTTTCGGGTTTTTTCTCTTAATTTTCCTACTTCTTTTTGTTGGCTCTTATTTTTTTCTTTTTAAATAACATCACCAAACAGTGCAGTGTGAAGAAGCATTTCTGATTTTTTTAGTTAACACATAAACTGACCTAATGTCAGTCTTACAGCATGAAAGGAGGAATGAAGTGTCCCCAGGACAGTCCAGATCTGCTGTCTGGGGCCTGGAAAGTTCCCTCAGCCCCATCCTTATCGCCCTGCACCGGCTGTGCCGGGCGGGGCCGGAGGGATGGCACCGGTTATCTGGGGACAGCCTGGCACAGTCACATCCCAGTGCTTTTCACCTTAAAAACACAAAGCACAACTTCTGGTTGGTGGGATTCGTGCAAAAAGTGCAGAGGTGTATCCTAGGTGTCTTAAACGGTGTAGTTGAACTAAGAAGTTTTGGGAATGTCTTGGAGGGGTGTTTGGTATTCCAGGGAGTGCTGCAGTTGGAGGTGATAGCATGGGAGGGAGGGAGACTGCATTGTTCTGCAGCATCCATGACTTTTGAGTTCTGAGCTCCCTGGTGGCTCTGGCAGCACAGACACTGCTGACGTCGCTGGGGCTGCAGGAAGAACAGTCCATTATTGCTACACTAAAGCACTTCTTTTACAATTGACTCGCTCCACTGTAGTTACAAAAGGAGCCTTTCTTTTAACCAATTCCAGCAAAAAGAGGAGCCAGATTGCCTGGCTTGTATGGTGAGAGGCAAACCAGCTCCCAGGGTAAATTACAGAAGGTCTCCCATTTGGCTTTCAATATTGTAACAATGTTTGAAATATTAATTTAAATAATTTAAATGTTTCCCTAAATTAATAATGTAAAGAATGTAAATAATTTAAAATGTTTTCAAATCACTTTGCAGAAGTTATTTTTTAATATTGAAATACAAGTTGAGTTGTATTGTACAGTGAATGAGTGTACAGTGTTCCAGAGACTGACCAGGATTTAATTTTCTCCCAGCACTGCTCAAACCCAGAACCAGCAGAGGGGCTCCAGCCACGCAGTGCATTAGACCAGCTGCCAATGTGTTATTCCAGAACACAATGCAGTTTAAAAGAAGTGTTTTTGGGATTCAAACACAGCATGACAGGACAGGAAAGGAAGTTTTTAGCAATAACTTCCTTTCCTGGAGGAAAAAGCTGTTTGAAAGAGTGCTGGAACAAACAGCTGGTTTCTCGGGGAACCATATCTGTGCCTGAGCTCGAGATATGTTCAGAGGTTTGAGCTTTTAATACTCAGATACACTAATCAAGTGGAGATTTTGGTAGCACTGCCAGGCAAAACCTGGGTTTCGTTTATGTAACACAGTCTGCACACCGGGGTGTTTTTTTTTCCTTGCCCTCTTTTGACAGTAATGAGTGGAAGGAAAAACAAAGCTGAATTTTCTTTCCTTCCTGCAAGTGCCGCAGTGCAGTTGGGACTCAGAGTTCATGGGAGCAAGGAGTGCTGCTGGCACGGCTGTCCTCTGGAGGGTGGGGACCTTGGAAGGGTAGCTCAGGAATGTGTGGATTCGTCCCCATATGTTCCTTTCTGTCAGATTGTCCTTTTACAAGTGCTTGGAAAATGTGGCCCTGTAGATCAGTTTCCAACCTGTGGAGTTTTCCATACAATTATGCAAGATACATGTCTATTTAAAGCATGCAGCTAACTAATGACTAAATAACAATTTAATATTTAATGATGTATTTTAACTGATTGCCCATGCCTTTTAGTCTGCAGTTCTAGTCTGGGTTTCTTCCCTGTCTGATAGGATTGAGAAGTACCTTGAGCTTGGAGAGTGCAGAATTGATGGTAGAAAAGCATTTAAGTGAGTGACTTGTGTAATCACTTGTACACAAAGACATTAATTGCAAAACTGTTCAGGCACAGAGTGTTTGTTGCAGCAACCTCTTGATATGCAGTTAGTTGTTGAATAAGTGGTTAAATATTCAAACTTCAGTGATAATAATAGTTCCACTTTTAAAATTTGTGTTAGAGTTTTGTTCTAGTGCTCAGATCTACTAAAAACAAATTGCTTTTGTAAAGCTGAGAAGCTGAAAATTAAAAGTTGTCGCAATTTTAATAAAAAAGAGGAAAAGCAGATTAGTAGTCAGGTCTTTGCTGCCTGTGGTAACATTAGGTTTTAGTACATAAAGCAGTGTGGAAGGATTTTCAGTCAGAGCAAGATCATTGGTTAAGCAAAATGCTCCTTGACTTACTTGTCTAAGGCCACATGTGTGAAGCCTCTTACTGGCTTCTGAAAGGTTATGTAGAGAGTGGCAGGATGGGTTTGTAACTTTTTTTTTAATTGAGAGAATAAGGAAGAGATGCATCAGACAGAGATGTGGGTCTATACATGTATGTAAGTGTATATAGATACATGTGGGCCATTTAACTGTTGTTCAAAGAAGAGTAATATTCTTTAGTATTGAATATTTTAAGTACAATATTTTGAGATATTATATGTTGTACAAGAAATGTTATTTCTGTATCTACATGTATTTGTGCACAAACCCACAATTTTTAGCTGTTGTGTTGGACACTTGCATGCTACAGTTTGAGATGACACAGACTTTATATGACTACAGCCATATTTGTCCAAACCAAATAGGTGTTAAATGTTTTTGTAAATTTTCCTTTACCACTTTCTGCTAGAAGTGTGGTTTTATTTATATGTAAGACACTTATATTTTATACACATGCCTGCACACACAGAGTAAGACTGTAAGTAAACCACGTGTGATTTTAAAAAGACACTTTTTTTCTGCATGAATCTCCTCCTGATCTACCAATATTTTGTAAGACAGACATAATGGGGGTTTATTTTTGCTTTCAGAAAATGGACCCAAGTGGTGTAAAAGTGTTGGAAACGGCAGAAGATATCCAAGAAAGGCGTCAGCAAGTTTTGGACCGTTACCACAGGTTCAAGGAACTCTCTTCTCTAAGGCGCCAGAAACTTGAAGATTCCTATCGATTCCAGTTTTTCCAGCGTGATGCAGATGAGCTTGAAAAATGGATCCAAGAGAAACTGCAGATTGCATCTGATGAAAATTACAAAGACCCAAGCAATTTGCAGGCAAGTCCTCCTGCCACTTTATATTTCCTGTACTATTAATTTTAGGGCGTTACAGGTCAGCTGAGATAGAACAAACACAGAAATGAAACTTGATCTGAGAGTGAAGAAAGATGGATGCAAATACCCATGACCTTGCAAAGTGCTCTTCAAAAGCCTGGCTTTTCTGCTGATGTAATTGGAATATTTCTAATAATGGATTAGATGCTACATCAGCATAGAAAAAGTTGCTCAGTGTAATGTAGTGTAAAACCAACTTTGTTTAATCCTAGAATTTGTTCGATGCCTTAACTCTGTGACTAAATGTGAATTATCATTTATTGTTTCCACAAAAAAAAAAAGGTATTTGTAGGAAATAAGCTTGTGTGGGTAGCATTAGCTGACAGGTTCTCAGGGGTTTGCACACTGTCATGTGCAAGAGCAAACACAAGAAAGAAATAACTAAAACTGGGATGTGTGAATCCACCTGTTCATCCACCAAATGATGCAACTGATTTCAACTGTGCAGTTTTAGTATTTGTTTGTCAGTCCTGAATATGCAGAAAATACATTTAAAGTCTTGCTGCTGGGGAATGTGGAAGAGTCTCTGCACCAAATCTCAGTTGCATTCTTTGATGTTTTCCTTTCAGGGGAAGCTGCAGAAGCACCAAGCCTTTGAAGCTGAGGTGCAGGCCAATTCAGGAGCCATCATTAAACTGGATGAGACTGGAAATCAGATGATTAATGAGGGCCATTTTGCATCTGAAACCATAAGAGTGAGTTTTAAAGCTTTTTTCCCTCCTTCCCTCTTACAGGCCTTTCCTTAAGCACTTTGTTCAGATTGCACAGATAACTCTACATTCAAAACCTCTCTTTAAAATTCTACAGGTATTTGATTAGTGAAATCATGAGAATTTGTATTTGTAAAGCTCAGAGGTGATACCCTCTTTCATGAGCACCCAGCTCATACCTTCTTTTGGATCCAATTCTGAGAACTGTTTAAAGATGAGATATTTTTTGTAATGATTATCTAACTTAATTGATAAGTTCAGCATTTCATTCTAACTTGCCTTTACTGGTTCAGTCCTTCACGCCGTACCGGACTGCCCAGCGCCCGATAGTCACGGCCACCCAAGTGGGGTCCCACATACGAGTAGGTGAAGCTTGTGGCTCTGCAGTGCAACTTGTTTTTGCAATGTCTCCTTCCTTCCTTAGTTGACAGTTTGCACCATCCTTCTGGGCAGTGCTCAGAGCTCTTTCTTCCCTTGAAACCTCTTTAATTGAACTTTCTGAGTGGATTAAGTGGTATCCGCCCGTGATGTTCAAAAGCTTCTCCTGACTGACTTTGAAGTTTCAGGTCTTGATGAGCAAAGTGTAACAGACAATGGGTGGAGCAGTTACTTTCCTGTTTTGCAAGTTGTGTGCATGTGTGGGACTGTGGTTTTACTTTTTGTGGGCTATAGAGTTTCTAGTGGCTCCCAATAGTATTGAAAGGCCAAGTGCAGCCAGAGAAACTCAGTATTAAAACTAGTAACTGCTCCTAGTATGTCCATATCATGTTACTTCACAAAGTTAGCTAAATATATTACTGTTTAGTGTTAAGAAAAGTGGTTAAATATAGTGAAATGGCATAAGTTTGAGTTAAAACAAATGTGTTGTCTTCAATAAGAATAAATTCCCAAAGCAAGATGCTATTCACTTATTGGAGTTGATCAAATGTTATCTCAAGATGTTTAGCTCATAGTTACTTAAAGATAACTATTTGATAGCTTCATGAATTAATTAATAACAACTGTCTAAATACTCAGTTCAGTAATTTCTAATTTTGTGTTACAACACTTGACATAATTTGAAAACTATTTACTAGAGATAAAATCATGAGGTTTGTGCCTCACCCTTTGTCTAAAGTAAGATTTAGGATGTACAACTTCAGAAAAATAAATAAATTTACTGTTAAGGACAGGAAGGGAATAAATCTCATATTCTTTGACAGGGGATTTTAATAACAACATCCTTTTGTTTCAGACTCGACTGCAGGAGCTGCACCGACTATGGGAATTACTGATGGAAAAGATGAGAGAGAAGGGAGTCAAATTATTGCAAGCACAGAAGTTGGTGCAATATTTACGGGAATGTGAAGATGTCTTGGACTGGATCAATGATAAGGTGTATAATTACCTCCCTTTATTGTGCCCTTGATGGGAAATTTGATGTGTTTGTGTGAAAAATTTCTGTCAGCATAGAGTTGCTGGAGGTCAGGTAGTCTCAAAAAGCTCGTAAAGGCACCTGCATGTTTTATTTAATTATTCACATTGCATCAGCAGTATGTGTGCAAAGTACTACTTTTTTTCACAGTCACAATAAAAGTTATTAGTCTTACAGGAAGCTTGTGTGTTGGACAGTACTTTTAGCATAATCAATTCATTCTTTGCTTTGAGAAGACAAATAAAATTCAAGTTTCCTCTAAGGGAAATCTTCAACATTTAAAAGCAAATGTTTTTTTAATAAATATTCTAAATTATTTGTTTTAGAAAGGAGCCAGCCCAAGCAGCAAGCAGTGTGTAGATAGTTACTAAATGGTTGGAATATCTTTAGATATACATTGTAAGGACATGAACTGCAGGAGGATTGTTGGCTTTTGATTCTTTGAACTCTAAGGAAGCAAACCACAAACCACACTATCAAAAGGAAAAAAACCACAAAATAATCACACTGGTTTCCTTAAATAATGGTTTGCTATTTTGTATCACTGTGGGTTCAAACTGTAAACCCTATATAACTGTTACTGAATACAACACTGCACTTTTTGTGCAGAAATCTTGCATCAGAAGCCTACAGCAAATGCTCATAAACAGTGTAAAAAGGAACAAATTCTAGTCACTCTGTGCGATAAGAATTTGTACTTGAAAAATTAATATTACCAAGGAAGATGAATAAATAATCCCCTTAGTGTTCTTGCATATTTTCTGCAATAATGGGTAGGTGTTGGGGCAGGGAATTGAGTTTAATGAGCAAACTTCATAGTTTTAAGTCTGACCTTAAACACTGTGATTGTCTTTGACCTATTGAAAATTAGGGCAGTTTGCTTCCTAATTTTTTATAGTGATTTCCCATAGGATATACTGAAATTAACTTTTTTTTTTTTTTTTTTCAATGTGCTAGGAAGCAATAGTGACATCAGAAGAGCTTGGACAGGACTTAGAGCATGTTGAAGTTTTGCAAAAGAAGTTTGAAGAGTTCCAGACAGACCTTGCAGCTCATGAAGAAAGAGTAAATGAAGTGAACCAGTTTGCTGGAAAACTTATCCAGGTAAGCATTTATTGGTGTTGAAAATCTCTAAATCTCTCTTGGCAAATCAGTCACCACAGCAAACATTTGTCTGTAACTTCCCCTCTTTCCCCCCTGGTTTGGGGCAGATCTTGAAGCTTTGCTCCACATGGGTACTTGGCTGTCTTCACCTTAAATGGTCACTATTTGATACACCTGTTCTTCTGCTGAACAGCCTGAATAACTGCCCCATTTGGGAATGTTCCTGAAAATGTGGAGAGTAGTGATTAGTAAGAGAAACTGTCATACTGGGGTTAAATTTATTTCCCTTGGACAAGGAGGTTTAATATCTCTTCTGGTTTGATATCTGGGGCCTGATAAGGATGGAGACAGGGCATTCCAGGGAAAAAGAAGATACTGTTTATAGCCCTCTTCCCATGGACTAATCAGTATATAGGGAAAACACTACGTGAGTATTGAATGTTTGCTCAGTGAAATTTCAGGGAAACTATTGAATTGGGTGATCATCTGGAAAGGACAGTAATTATAAATTGATCTCTTGAAGACCAGCAGTGTTTTGTCAATGGATGTAAAAGCAAAGAACATATGAAAATAGCATTTTTCCTTTGCTTGCCAGGAAACACATCCTGAAGAGGAACTGATAAAGTCCAAACAAGATGAAGTAAATGCAAGCTGGCAGCGTCTTAAGGGACTTGCCCTTCAGAGACAAGGAAAACTCTTTGGGGCAGCTGAAGTTCAGCGTTTCAACAGGTATGAACTTGGCTGGATCTGCTGAATGATGTAACCCTTGTGTGGGTGTTTAATGATGCATTCAGCTGCACACAGTAGTATGAGAGGAGCTACTGTCTCCCATGTCTTTGCTTTGCTCTTCTGCATGACTTGCTGAATGAAGACTTCATTGTTCTACAATTACTTTAGAATGGTCATTCTGATGGAGCTTTTCAGAACTTGGCAGTTTTGTTCATTCCTGCTAATGGCAGTTTTGCTTTCCTTTCCTCTGATGGCTTTTTCCCCCAGTTCTGTCCTAGATGAGCCTTAAATAGGGTGTGCTTTTTTTTTTTTTTGGATGTCAGCCCAATTGTTCTGGAGGCTCTGAGCAATGTCTTTCTATTCTCATCTCTATCTACAGCATTTTGAGATTTGCTGTAATTAAGTTGGAGAAGGGTCCAGAGTGGGAAATGGATCCGCTCCATGACAGTGCTCAGTGGTGCTGTAATTCCTGGTTTGCATCTGATGACAGTGGCCTGTTAATATGCTTCAAGGTTTCTTGAGATGCAAAGAAAGTCTATTTATTTGTTTTCTAAAGGATGTTTGTAGTTGGCTGCAGTGTTTATATATATGGGTTTGTATGCTAGTACGTCTGGCACATGTATGGGAACATATCCTGCTTCCTTTCTTTTTCCGTACAAGACAAACTGCTTTCAATTTTTGCTTTGTTTTGAAGGGATGTGGATGAAACAATCAGCTGGATTAAGGAGAAAGGGCAGTTGATGGCCTCAGATGATTTTGGCAGAGACTTAGCCAGTGTGCAAGCATTACTGCGCAAGCACGAAGGCCTGGAAAGAGACCTGGCAGCTCTGGAAGATAAGGTACCCCTGTGAGATGTATTTCACTTACAGTTTAAACAAGGAGACCAGCTTGCAAAAGGCTGGAAGCTCACTCTCAGTTTGTACCTGGGTTTAGGTGAAGGCCCTGTGCGCAGAAGCTGACCGTTTGCAGCAGTCTCACCCAATAAACGCTTCCCAAATTCAAGTGAAACGGGAGGAGCTCATTGCCAACTGGGAACAGATCCGGACGCTGGCGGCAGAGAGGCACTCTCGCCTCAACGACTCCTACAGGTGAGTCACTGCAGCAGGACAGTGCTGCTTCCCTCCTTGTTCACATTGACAGAGGCCTCTCAGAAGGAGAAGAAATGGGTGCTGTTTCCAAAATTTTGGAATGATTCTGGTATTTTCAGAGCAGTCTTGTTCAGCAAATTCTATTTTACACTAACTTCTTGTAGTAAAAGAAATATTATGCGATTGAAAAATTATTGCAGCTTTTTGTCATTCTCTGGGTGTGGATCAACTATCAAAATAGACAGTGATGTTTTAGGACATTTGCTATTTTCTCCATCTGAGTTGAGACTTGCATTTGGAAGTACATTATCTGAATATGTTTCAGTTTTGCTGAAAAAAAAAAAGCTTTTTTAATACTTTTATTACAAATCTGTTCACTAGTCTTTAAGAGTCTCTATGAAGACTGAAGTATGATATATTGTTTGATATATTGTCTGAGACCAAATGAATTCCCCGTTTCTATGGCAGGCTTTTTTTGCTGTGGAATTTGTGTTCATTGAGTCTTGCCTATACTAACCTGGTCTCTGAAACATAACCAATTAGATCACTGTTGAGAAGCCATACTAAAAACAAACTAATCCTCATATGGTGGTTAGTTTACATCCTTTCTGGTTTTGTTTTTCTGCCCTTTGTTCCTTCCCACGATGTGGGATTTTTGGCAGTGGAGACCCACACAAATAATCTTTTCCTTTACTTTCCCTGCCATAGTCTCTTCAGAGCAATTAACAGCAAATGTAAAAGGGAAACAGAAACTGATCACTTTTGCTGATAAGTGTTAAGCATATGCCAAAGGCAACAACTAAAGGCATTCTGGAAGGAATTTGAGGATTTGTTTGCTTGTTTTAAGGCTGAGGCATGTGCAGTTGAAATTTTCTGTCAGCTCCCTCCCCCACACACTGTTATGGTTGTGACAGAAGCAGCCCTATAGGCCATCTTGAGAACTGTATTTTGATTTCTGTTGTCCTCAGTGTGTAGTTAGGAATATTAATTTTACTTACAATATAAGCTATATGCAAAATGTATCTTTGAGACATTGATTTAGAACCCAACATTTTCATAACTTCAAAAGGCTTCTTTTTTGATTGAAAGCATATTTAATTATTTAATATTCTGAGTAGATTTTTGTGTTCTTTTATTTGTATCTGAGGAACAGCTTTTATATTTGTAGCCCTTTCTTTGGGGAAAGGGGAGAGAAACTCTGCAAATTAATTATTCCATATCATTTTTTCCTTTGCATACCTAAGGCTGCAGCGCTTTCTCGCGGACTTCCGAGACCTCACCAGCTGGGTGACTGAGATGAAGGCTCTGATAAATGCTGATGAACTTGCTAATGATGTGGCTGGGGCAGAAGCCCTTCTAGACAGACATCAGGAACATAAGGTAGAGTGGTTATACAGCCAAATCCAGTCAGCAGCCCTCTGATTTGTATGTCTAACACAGTCTCTGAGTCAGTGTTGTAGCACTGGAATGCTTTGATCATGCAACTAACACAGTACTAGATTGCTGTCCTGATTTTAATATTTTTTACATTGTTTCTAGATGGTAGATATATAGTAAGTATTTAAGAATGCTTGTGATAATATTTTATAAAAAAATAGGCCTGATAGGAGTGTGTGACTAACAACTGTTTTTGTTCTCCATTATGAGGAATTCCTATAATTAAGCAGAAGGAATACAGCTCAAATAAACTTCTAGTTTCATTTTAATGTAGAAATTTATACCTACTTTACGTGCATTGTAAGGTAATTCTGACACTGTGCTAAGGTAAATTTTGATAACAGCTTTTTCACATCTCCTTCCATAGGGAGAAATTGATGCCCATGAAGACAGCTTCAAATCTGCTGATGAGTCAGGCCAGGCTTTGCTCTCTGCTGGGCACTATGCTTCTGATGAAGTTAAAGAAAAGGTAAGTTGAAAGCAAGAGCTCCTAGAAGAATTTTGTCTCTGTCTTCTGTGTCCCTTAATTTAAAAGGATGATCACATCAGTAACTGGAGATTTAATTGTTTACACAGAAGATCATTTTCAATTCAGTGCTAACCACTTTTTTAGAGTCACAATTTGATTTTACATTGAGATGGAAGTGAACTAGAGTATTAAATAAAGTTATTATATTTTCCTCTTCCCAATCAATTAGCTGACCATCCTCTCAGATGAAAGATCTGCCTTGCTGGAGCTGTGGGAGCTCCGCAGACAGCAGTATGAGCAGTGCATGGACCTGCAGCTTTTCTACAGAGACACTGAACAAGTTGATAACTGGATGAGCAAACAAGAAGTGAGTGCATATCTTTGAATTCTCCAGATATGGACTTTAATTTTTGGGTAGTCTTTTGTAAGCTTAAGCAATTGGTATTACCTGCTGGCAGTGCCATGAACACCCACGAGTGAGTGGGTGCTGTGCAGAGTTATTTATCTGACTGCCTGAAATGGTGCAATGGCTGTTTCCATCTAATGCTGAAACTATGAGCTGTGACAAGTGGGCTTGAGGTGGCTTTTGTGTCTGTTAATTCTTGTAAAATGCTGGTTGAATAAGAAGCTGAAAAGAATTATTTGCTGTTAGAATCATAAAGCAAACACCATGCCATCTTTACCTTTCAGTAATAACACATGGCAGGAAATATCCCTGGCTGTGCTTGAGCTCACTTAAAGCAGCTGAGTATGGAAACATAAAAATGTATTTGTATCCTTACTTCAGGCATTTCTGCTGAATGAAGACCTTGGTGATTCTCTGGACAGTGTGGAGGCTCTTCTAAAGAAGCATGAAGACTTTGAGAAATCCCTAAGTGCCCAAGAGGAGAAAATCACTGTAAGACATTGACATTAGGCTATGTCCATTGACTAAATGGACAAGAAGTGAAACAAAGGCATTTATTGACTGGGGAGGAGACACTGTTAGAGGGTGGTAAAGGATGGGGTTTGCTTTGCAGAATGATCTTCTGTTACATGGAATGTATTAGCTCTAAATAACAGGTATTGTCAATAAAATGAAAACAAGTGGAAAAGGTATGGGATAGGGCTCGATTTCTGTCTCAGAGCCAGGTAACCTGGTGCTTCCTTATCATACCAGCACACAGGTGGATGAATATTTGTCAAAAAACTGCACTCTTCCACATGAAGAGGATGAGGGTACAGAGAGAAAGGGGTGTAAGGATAGATCTAATGGCTTTCTGCCAGTTTTACTGTGATAGACTTTGGGGAATTGGTATACTAAGCAAATTTGCACAAGCAATTTCTGTTACACCAAATAAATGGAAACTTGTTTTCCCTCTAGGCATTAGATGAGTTTGCTACTAAGTTGATTCAGAATAACCACTATGCCATGGATGATGTTGCTTCACGCAGAAATGCTGTAAGTATCCAAAATACATTTGGACTGTAGGCGTTAAATCTTGTTCTGCTTTATTATTTTACATGGTTTGACTTCAATATAGGATAAGTCAGTGGAGTTGTCCCAAGAGGGGTACAGTGGTGGTTCTTACGAGCTTGAAGAATTTAAAAACCTCTTTCTTTTTTTTTCAGCTGCTGAGCCGCCGAAATGCCCTTCATGAAAGAGCCATGTACCGCCGTGCTCAGCTGGCAGATTCTTTCCATCTGCAGCAGTTTTTCCGAGATTCTGATGAGCTCAAGAGTTGGGTTAATGAAAAGATGAAAACTGCAACTGATGAGGCCTACAAGGTAAACACAAAGATGAACGGTGGAATGCTTTTAAGGCAGTACCAGGCTTAGTCTAATGACATGAAGCAACATCAGCCAAAATGTTGCTGATAGTCAATGGTATTAATGGCAACAGGAGGAATTGTGTAATTTATTCCTGACCCCAAGAGGCATTTTCCCATCTTGCAATAATCGTGCCTATCCAATTAAGAATTCTGATTTGAGGCATAATTTTGGCACCAGACCCTCTGGTTACACCATGGCATGTCTATGAACGTAGTCTAATTTCAAAAATTCTTCAGAGATCTTTGGGTACTGATTTTGCATTGAAATGTTCTATTTCTTTCTTCATCTGTAGGATCCATCAAACTTGCAAGGTAAAGTTCAGAAACACCAGGCTTTTGAAGCAGAGCTGTCTGCTAACCAGAGTCGAATCGATGCCCTGGAGAAAGCTGGCCAGAAGCTGATTGATGTCAAGCACTACGCGTCCGATGAGGTGGCAGCTCGCATGAACGAAGTCATCAGCTTGTGGAAGAAGCTTCTGGAGGCCACTGAGCTCAAAGGTATTACTTGCTCAGAAGAATATGGGCAAATTTCTAGGGAGTTTAGCTGGGAGAAGAAAGGAAATTAGTTAAATTCAGTTTCCTCTTGGCTTACCTTGTCCTGTTCTCCTCTTGCCTGTCGCTCTCAGGTATAAAACTGCGAGAAGCCAATCAGCAGCAGCAGTTTAATCGCAATGTGGAGGACATTGAGCTCTGGCTGTATGAAGTAGAAGGGCACTTGGCTTCTGATGATTATGGAAAAGATCTTACTAATGTTCAGAATCTTCAGAAGAAACATGCACTGCTAGAGGCAGATGTTGCTGCCCACCAGGTAAGGGAAATAATTTTTATTCCTGCCTTTTCAGATCTGCTCATTCAAAAGATGGTATTTTCAGATATGCTCAGTCAGAATCCTTAGCAGGTCTGGTTTCTTCTTAATTTTTTTAGCTTTGAGTTTTAGTTTGCTTATCAAAAATAATTTTGAACTAAAACATAACTTGTACGTCTCTAAAGTTATAAAGATATTATTTTAATAGAAATTAGCTTCTCAGTCACTGCAGCCACCTCACAGAAATTCTGACCTAATGCTGTTGCTGGATCAATTTTAGGATCGGATAGATGGCATTACCATCCAGGCACGCCAGTTCCAGGAGGCTGGGCACTTTGATGCTGACAATATCAAGAAGAAACAAGAAGCTTTAGTGGCTCGTTATGAAGCTCTGAAGGACCCCATGGTAGCTCGCAAGCAGAAACTCGCAGATTCTCTTCGCCTGCAGCAGCTTTTCCGTGACATTGAGGATGAGGAGACCTGGATTAGGGAAAAAGAACCTATTGCAGCTTCAACAAACCGAGGTTGGTCCATCCTGGTATCTCTAGGATCTAGATGTCAGAATTGCTCTGTTGTAAATAGTATCTTTATAGACCATTCTCTGAAAATTTCAGAGCTGTTTGGTGCAATTAACATTGCCCAGAGTTACATATTTGCCATCGCCCCTGGGTCTCTGTTATGTTGCTTATATAATTGCAGTGGTAATGTCGTTTCCATAGTGCTCTGGCCTCATTGTTAGAGTTCTCCCTGTGCAAGTTTGTGTATTGCTGGCTGCAGCTGCCTTGAAAGTTTTGTTTCATCTAGTGACGCTGATTTAGCTGATTAACTATTTGTGTCTTTCAGGCAAGGACTTAATTGGTGTCCAGAATCTGCTAAAGAAGCACCAGGCTTTGCAGGCAGAAATTGCAGGCCATGAGCCTCGCATTAAAGCAGTCACACAGAAGGGAAATGCTATGGTGGAAGAAGGTATGTCTCAGTATTTTTTAACTCTGGCAGTCTTTTGTTCTCTGGCCCAGCACAGTTAAGAATTACTGCCTGATTTTATCCTGATAGTAGGCAGGTACCTGCTAGTAGGATAAGCTCCTGGTCATCCTTTCACCTGAAAATAAAAATAGTTCCTAGATAGGAACCTGTCCTAATTTTGACAGATCTCTGTCTACTCTTGATGGACACTTATTTAGCAATTTTGTGCCTATTGTACTTAGTCTCTATAATTAAATATGTTAAAAGGTTCTATCTGAGGTACATAATCATGATGTGAGAGAGAATTCTCTACAAAGACAGTAATTCTTGCTTTTAAATAAATAGGCATCTTTATTTTTGACTGGGTGTTTTTAAGATGAAAATTAAAAAAAAAAACCTGCAGGTCTGAAATAATATTTGTCTGCTGTCAGGACTCTGGAAAGAGATGACCTTTTCTGTTTCATCACTGAGAAATGTTATGGTGTTTCTCATTTTGTTCCTATTTGTTCCTATTTGTTCTTATCTTTGATCAAGATATGCTAGTACAGCTTGATTGACAGGTTCAGCCAATCAAGTTTGCCTCAGTTTTCCAATCTGAGGGAAAAGGACCAGCTGAGTTATGTTTTTATAATTCTAGTCTAAATAGGCTTTAAATTGGTCTAATTTCTGTGACTTTGAAGAATTACAAGTAATCTGTTAATGTCTATTGCTTTTTTCTGCTGAAGTCCTT
The DNA here is from genome assembly GCA_013400575.1 of Peucedramus taeniatus. Taxonomy (NCBI): domain Eukaryota; kingdom Metazoa; phylum Chordata; class Aves; order Passeriformes; family Fringillidae; genus Peucedramus; species Peucedramus taeniatus. The sequence continues at coordinate 206,041 of WBNO01012040.1, forward strand.
CAGTTCCCTCTGCTTCTGTTCCATAGGACACTTTGCAGCTGAGGATGTGAAAATCAAACTGAACGAGCTGAACCAGAAGTGGGACTCTCTGAAAGCCAAAGCTTCTCAGCGTCGACAGGACCTGGAGGATTCCCTGCAGGCTCAGCAGTACTTTGCTGATGCTAATGAGGCTGAATCCTGGATGAGGGAAAAGGAGCCCATTGTAGGCAGTACAGACTATGGGAAAGATGAAGACTCTGCTGAGGTATTTGAAATTCTTGTTTAAATCAATTTTGCATAAGTACAGTGAGGATTTGTCCAGTGGTAAAAAATGAGCTGTGATAATTTCAGGATTCTTGAGGGCGGATTCTTGCATCAAGCAAGATTTTGGCTCTTAGTCAAAAGATGATGTATTTTCCTGTCTCTTAGTTGCTATTGCACATGAAATTCTGCTGCTCAGTATATTAAACCGACTGTGAGGAAGCTTTACCTCTGTATTCACTCTTTTACAGGGTTTTGTTTTTTTAAGTATAACGAAAATAATATCAGCAAATTCCTCATGGGATGAGCATTTCAGTATGAGTCTGGTTTTCAGCTGTTCATTAGTCTGGAAGTAATTTTTTTTTGTCTGGATTTGTGTTATTGATATCATTCTGCAATCAAACACCATGTCCCAGGCAGTGCTGACTGACATTTTATCAACATGAAGTGCAGTTTAAAGACACACTTTAAACTTACCCGTATCACTCTGGAAATAGTTATTTCTGGTCAGAACAAAAGAATGTTGCTGAGATAAGGTAGAGGCAAAGCACCAGAAGCATTAGGCCCACTATCTAGCCTGTGAATAAATAGAAGTGATTATTCCCATGAGAGTCACATGGCTGGCAGCTCTGAAAAACCCACATTCCCTTTGTATGGAGTCAAAGTATATATTTTAAGCAGAGGCATATTTGTAAAATGGCAAGGTGTGCATGTTGTTATTATCATCCACTTTCAGGCTCTTCTGAAGAAACATGAAGCTTTGATGTCTGATCTCTCTGCTTATGGCAGCAGCATCCAGGCATTGAGGGAACAGGCCCAGTCATGCAGGGTAAGGAACAATGCTAATCATGTACCTAAAATTCATGGGTCAGCAAAAGGTAAAAACAAAGCTCAATAACAGTTGTTGGTTTTGAGAGGTTATTGCAGACTGTGCTTGATTTTCTCAAAAAAATCAGCAGTCTGTTTTTATAATCATAAGACAGCTGTATTGTTTTGAAGTAAAACAATTAAATGTGGTGCTTTTCAGGATTTGAGCCCAGACAGCACCTAAATTTGACTCTACAGTAGCTTTAACTAAGGCTGAAGTCTATTCTAGGACATCAACATTGATTATAATAAACATGTAAGAGCTCATTTTTTCTTTGCCCCTTTTTTTTTTTTTTTNAAGTTGCTCCCACAGATGATGAAACTGGAAAGGAGCTCGTTCTGGCACTCTATGATTACCAGGAGAAGAGTCCCCGGGAGGTGACAATGAAGAAGGGAGATATCCTCACCTTACTCAACAGCACCAACAAGGTGGGTTCTGGCCTCTTGCTTTGCTGCCCTGCTTGGCTCCCTCAGTGCTGTGTGTTTTGTTTGGTTTTGTCACATTTAGCCCAAGTCCCCAATCCAGCACTTCAGCTGAACCTCTTAACTTCATTTCCATCACTCCTCTACAGCTGCCAACTTTTCCAAGGCAGGGCACGTGTCTGTGAGAACTTTAATTCCCTGATGTGGAGGAACTTTTGGCCAAATACAAGGGGAGACATGGAAGTAAGATCTCTTCAAAAGACAGTTTGTTTGAAATGATCTCCATAACAAGAGCAAACTGTTGAGAGCATCACTTGTTTCCTTATGTTAATAGAAGTCTCTGATTTGCAGCATTCAGTTGCTCAGCATTCTTTATGCTTGATCATGTCCTCACAGTGATTGCTTTGTGATTTTTTTGCTTCCAGGACTGGTGGAAGGTGGAAGTCAATGACCGTCAGGGATTTGTACCTGCTGCCTATGTGAAAAAACTGGATCCTGCCCAGTCTGCATCCCGAGAGAACCTCCTGGAGGAGCAGGGCAGCATCGCGCTGCGGCAGGAGCAAATCGACAACCAGTAAGATCTAACTGATGAGATATGACACTGCCAGCATTAGCTGGCTTGGCCTTTGCTTCACAGATTGCCACCAGCTTAGGTTAATGCTTCTTACACTAGGGAGTAATTAATTGGAGCAAAACAAGGGGCTCCTTTGCCAGAGGCACCGGATTCAGTTGCTTTATTCCTACTCTAGATTTTCTTGTTGCTTTTCCCATTTTTAACTGTTAAACTCATGACACTAGAGCTCAACTTACTGTCTGACTTAAGTATTTTATGTGTTCCTTTTGTTGTTGTACCTAACTACTTTAATTTGTTTGTGAGATATATATGTCCTAAGCAACTCTTGTATATGTAGTTGTCACTTCTTAACGTGTTATCTGTTTTAAAAAGCTTTCTTAAATTTGATTCCATTAAGTACAGTGCTCTCCCTATACAGGGCTGCCTCTGGAGGTGCCTTCCTTATGAGCTGAGGCTACTTTGCTGCTAGCTCATCACTTTTTTTTCTGAAGTGTGGTGCCAATATTTGTTGCCATTATAGGAGCTAAAATGTGTCCCTCCCCTTCTTTTTTTTTTTTTTTTCAATTTTTATCATCTTTTTAAAAAGAGCAGTATATCGTTGCAAACAGAAAACTGCAAGGCTGCTTGGTAATGACCTTCTTAAAGCACATGGTGGCTGGAGATTAATTCAAGCAAGGGCTGTGGGTGATAGCTGTGAGTGGTGGCTCATCTTATCAAGCCACTTGAAAGCTGAAAGTTTTCTGTATACTCCCATCTGTTTGTGCAGCTATGGTGTCTTTCTGTGTGAGAATTTCCTCCCACTCAGTTATGTTGAGTCATCAGTTATTACAGTGCCATGCAATAATTACTAGCCTTAGTTCTAGAATTAAAAAAATTAAATAAAATCACGCAAAAAATCCCCACCAACCCATAACAAAAAATCTTTTTACCAGCATGAAGAAAAAATGCTGGAGAATTGTGGCACATTGGTCAGGACTTTAATAATATAATTCCCTCCATGAGTTTGCATATGGCTTTTAGTAACTAGAACAAGGGTGCCTTATTTAAGAGCCAAGGAGAGGGGACCACCTTTTAGTTTCCAAACTAATGGCACAATAATGAGGAAATGAGGAGACCTTACAGAGAGAGCTCAACTGTACTGCTGAGGTTTCCTTACATGAATTGTACTCCTGCTCTGATTTGCTTTGCTTCTGAAAAACAGCTAATTTTCTCCATTTAAATGTGAACTCTTACCCATCTCCTACCACGGACCAGCCATGGATGGAGCTGCTGCTTTCATTATTTTTGTTAATCTGACTAATTTTTCGCATGCATTTGCTGTGCTCCCTGTCTGTGCAGGACTCTCATTACTAAGGAGGTCGGCAGTGTATCTCTGCGTATGAAACAGGTCGAAGAACTGTGAGTAGGATTAGCCCTTTCCTAAACCATGCTGTCTCCACACTGTCACTGTTCATCCTCCCTTTGTTTCTTTCTTTGGGAACGCTGCTCCAAAGAGACATTTCTCCAATGCTCCAAAGGCCATTTCTGCAAGGAGGATTAGTTTAGATGAATGTGGTGGTCTGTGTTTCCTCTGTTCCTCACAACCAGCTGCTCACCTTGCTGGGCACCTCTGTGCTGCTGAATTGGTTCATGTTTGTTCCATCACACTGGTTTTGCTTACCAAAGAGGCTTTAGGGCTATCTGGACTGCTTTCCTTAAAAAGCATCTCCTGCATTTTCTGAGGTGCAGATAGAAATACTAGCTTGTTTATATAAATATATATAAAATACATCTACCAAGTATTGCATCACATCTGAATGTGTAAAGAGTTTGGGAAGGGTGGGGCTGTCATGGTTTATCATATAAAGTAACATTCACTCTGGGTGGTCAAAAATAATATTTATATAGGGTGATTATTCCTTAATTTTAACATTAACTAAATTTTGAAACCTGTGTTCATGTCTCCTGGAAAAGATATCAAGTTTGCATTATACTGGTGGAAGTTGCTGGGAAATCCAAAGCCACAGTGTTCATTGGCTGTGCCTGGCTTTTCATAGCAAATGTATTTCTTGAAAATTATAAGTGAAACTTCTATGTAAATCTCTCAAGCATTGCAAAGCAACTCTGAGGTTAGGTTTGCTTCTGAAAGAGTTTTGCCCCAGATCCTCTCTGAGCTTTACAAGTATTTAATACCTAACATTGTTTGCTGAGGCAAACAGCTGCAGTTGGGGCAGACTTCAAAAGAGTGTTTTCAAGTCAGGGTAGAAAGTTTCTTTTTAAAACTAGTATGAAAGATTCTTAGTTCCTTTCTGCCCACTCTTAAACTACAGTAAACAGGAAGCCACAAATTCTCTGCTTCCATGGAAGGAGAGCTGATTTATTGGTTTGGTATATAGATATTATAGCCCAGGATACTGAGGATTTTTTTCAGGAGACTTTGTCATCTCTGAGCTGTTGGTTAGGAAAATGCTGCAGGATTGAACTCCTTAAGCTGGGAGGTTGTAACTGCTCAGTAAGTGCCCTTGGGCTTTGGGGTGGGAAATGAAAACATCCCCATTTGAGGCCTTGAAGGTACCTCAGCAGTGTCTGGTATTATTTGATTTAATAACATCAGAAGGAGTATGCTTAATAATAAGAATCTATTGCTGCTGTTGATCACTGTGGTAGTCCAATGTCCAAACTGATTCAGGACATAAAGAACCCTTCCAGATGCAGCTAAAATGTCTCATCTTCTGGAAGACTTAAAGTAAGAATGAGTACTAAGAGTGTGTTTTTTCTGAGTGCAGGATTTTAAAAAACAGGCAGTATGCATTGCTAGAGAGATTTGTAATTCAGTATCAGTGACTGCAAAACTGCCCATGGCTTTTTTCAGCAATAGCTTTGAAAAGTTCTTGTAGGATCATCTGTGTCTAGTTGATTACAAGATGGTGTTAAATAACTGGCTGGTCTTAAGGGGTTTATTTGCCTGTGCAGACCAATTTAAACATGTTTGAGGTTTCACTTTGTGTCTGTTCTAAAGTAAAGGAAGAGTAATATCACTGATGTTGAGAATTCCACAGATATAAAAAGCATACATGAAATGAGTTTCATGGCTTTCCCAGTTGAATATAGGTGTGTTATCAGATTCACACCTTGCTTTAACATTCAGCAGATTTTGCACTGGAAAATAGCTAGTGAAGATGTTTATGTCCTAAAGCTGTGAGGCTGGTGGATTTTCATAACCTGATGGCAAACTTGATGTACTCTAGGAAAATATTACCTCTTGACAAGTAAGAGCCTATGGAGTCATTCCTGCCCTGCAGTGATACTGTGGTTTAAGAGCCTACCCCAGTCTAGGCTGTGATTTAAGTTTGCATTTGCCCAGTGAGGTGTTGCATGTGGAAGTTCCCATTTTGGTGTGCAATCCATGTGGAGGAGAGACATGGACAGTCTTCATTCCCAAGTGCACATGAGTAGCTCATCCTGTAGCGGAACAGGGCATAAGTTCAGGGATTCCCCATTTTTGGGGACCCCAGTACTTGGGAAATTCCTGTGATTGGACTCAGTTCCATCTGATTGTTCCCCTCTTTCCTTTCCTTCTTGTCCCAGGTATCACTCTCTCCTGGAACTGGGAGAAAAACGTAAAGGCATGCTGGAAAAAAGCTGCAAGAAGTTCATGCTCTTCCGTGAAGCCAATGAGCTCCAGCAGTGGATCAATGAGAAGGAAGCAGCACTCACCAGTGAGGAAGTGGGTGCTGATCTGGAGCAGGTGGAGGTCCTGCAGAAGAAATTTGATGATTTTCAGAAGGTATGTTGTGATGCTGCTTAATATGTATGTTAATTTTGGCCTTTCCCTTCAGGCTTTCTGATCTTGTATCCATTACAATTCTTCATAGCTGAGTGGGAAACATGGCTTTGATTGGACATAAAAGGTCCATAGAAGGTATATATGATTTTTTTTTTGTTTAATTTCATGAGGATAGAGAATCCCATATTAAAGTGTCTTCAGTTTGATTATATTTCCCAGGTTGCTCCATGCTTCCCAGCTCCCAGAGAGCTGAAACTCTCTTTCAGCACTTTGCAGTAGAGTCTGCCAAGCTCTGGAGGAATTTCAGTTTGTGTGAAGCACAACCTTCAGTTAATCTATTCCTATTGAAAGGAAAGATGCATTTGGTTTCCATCTGTAGAGTTATTTCCCCAAGATATTGGGGGTGGGGGGGAATCTGGCAGCTGGGATTCCCTGGCACAGGCTGGAACTCAGGGTAACTTTGCTCAATTCCTGCTGTTGACACACTGGCTGCTCCTGGGGAGCCACCTTGTTCCACATGTTCTGCTTGGGTGAATTTTAATGCTGTGGTATTTCCCTGTTCTGTGTAGGATCTCAAAGCCAACGAGTCACGCCTGAAGGACATAAACAAGGTTGCCAAGGACCTGGAGTCAGAAGGGCTGATGGCAGATGAAGTACAGGCAGTACAGCAACAGGTGCTCTTTTTTTCTGCCTTAGTCTGATCTAAGAAGCAAAAGATTTTCTTCCTTTCTTTTGTCTCTTGTCTTTGCAAGGCATTGCAAGATTCAGGCTGTTTTCTAGTTTGGCCATCCCAAGAAGACCTGTAGAATTATATTCTTATTAATGCTAAAGCAAATTGCAGCAGCATCTAGAGCTTTTTCCTTTCTTTTTTTAGGAAGGGAAAGTCTTTACTATAATACTAAAAGTCATGGAGAATCCATGCATTAATTTTGCTTCACATAAATTTGAAATTTAGCCTTTGTTTACTTTGCAGGAAAATGGGTGATGAATGCTAGGGAATAAGAAAAATAAAATAGAGCACAATTTAGAGTGGAGGGGGTTTGTGGGTTTTCATTTTGGTTTGGATTTTTCAGGGTTTTTTTGCCAGCTTTTTACATACTTGTATTATAAATCATTTTATCCTGTGCCAACTAAGTATGAAGCATGTTGGGAAAAACATTTTCTGTTAGGACAAACAATTTGTTATTTTCTATCTCCTTTGCAGGAAGTCTATGGGATGATGCCCAGGGTAAGTGTTAATTTCTGAGGTGGATGGAGTGGCAATTGTAGCAGGTTTGGGATGTACAAGGAAAAGTTCAGCCATAATTGTAGTTAATTTCCATGATGGAACTCACTAATTACTTTGAATGGATATTCAAAGATTATCTTATCTATGATCCCTTTATTTCCTGAGTGTCTTGTCCCACATCACAGATATAAGCAAGCAGCATAACCCAAATTGATATAAATACTTGCATGAAAAAAATGCACTTACTCTGTTAAGGATTGAACACAGAGATATTTTCAAGATTTTTTTTTACTGTATTCTGATAGTTTTAGATTCTGCTTCATATTTAAAGCTGTTTCTTCACATTTTCAAACAGGATGAAACTGATTCTAAGACAGCCTCTCCTTGGAAGGTAGGTGTCATTGCTTAGTAGCACACAAAAAGAAAATAAAACATAAATTACAGCATATCATCTTTTTTTGACCATTTGCTTCTCCTGAACCATAGAAATTCTCAACAGCCTGGTTTTCACCTCTCTGCTAAAAAACTCTGTTTAGTTTTGAGCTTGTACTATGAGGGTGATTCCAGTTTCTGGGCAGTAGATGTTGAATAATCCCTTGTTCACTCTGCATGAGTTCTTTGCTTTCTGCTTGCTACAACAAAAATGTTTTTATTCCTCAAAGTCAAAACCATTTATGTCAATACTCTTAGTAAGGAATATGCTGTATCCCATTAGTCATCTCCAGCTTATTTACTACAATAGTTAGAATAAGCCTTTCTCCATTCATTAGAGGCTTACAATGGAAGAGCTGTCACCTGCTAAAGCACAAAAATATCTTAAATATTTTTTAAATTATCCAACACTGTGTTTTCCCTAGTATTTCATTCCCATGTTTTATGTCTTGCATCCATCCTGTTAGAATTAAAGCTGCTTGTACATCTTTTAAGCTGTGTGAATGTGGGGAAACCAGGTTAGTATGCAATATTTTGATAGAAAATGCAGCCATGTTGCCAGGAACTGGTGACTTTTAAAGTATTTTTTTGCAAATTATAAACGTGTACATTGAATTCTAAGAGTCTTATAGTAACTTAGCAAACTGAGATTTTGGGGGTTTGTAATTAATGTATTGAATGTTGCCTTTAAATTTCCTCCTCCTTGTCCTCATTAAGATTTGTTTGCTTCAGTTTACACTAACATGACAGTGCTTACTTGTAAATTCTGACTATTCTTACTCTGCTCTATAATACCTTAGTTATTACAACCAATTATTCTTAATTCCTTTTGTTATTTACTTACATTGTCTTTCTTAGTGGTTTCTGTCTGGTTTTTTAAGGACTTTTCTTTCAGTTTGGTTTTGCTTTTGGTTAGAGTTGACTTCAATGCTATATTTTTTATTTCTGCCTTTTCACACAGTCTGCACGTTTGATGGTACACACTGTGGCAACCTTCAATTCAATCAAGGTAATTCCACAACTTTCTCTGACCTGATTTAGAAATTGTGAACAATTTTTACCCTCCTTTTCCATAGTCTGTCTTTCATTAAGCTTTATAAACTCTTTTGAATCAATTTACTGAAAGAAGCATTAGTATATACAGCATATGCTTCTCAAGTTACATCACTATCTTATATACATAAAATCATTTGGTTTTACAGCTCAGGAGAAACCTTTCAACTTATTTTATTTAACTAAGCTATCTGATTATGTGCATTCTTCTGGAATGAAGCAGAATTTAGTAACCTTTACCTGTAGGGAAAGGCCAGTCTTGACTTTTCATTTCCCTTATCCAGGAGCTGAATGAGCGCTGGAGATCCCTGCAGCAGCTGGCAGAGGAGAGGAGCCAGTTGTTGGGCAGTGCCCATGAGGTCCAGAGATTCCACAGGTGAGGAGTTTGTTTGGTCTTGACTCAAATGCTTTGTCTGTCAAGAATTCTAAAATACAGCAGGACCTGTTCTAAACAAATTATATTCATCCCCCAGCTTGTTCAGTGGAGGGTGGTCTTTTAATTCTCTTTTTGCCTTTCCTTCCTTCAAATCAGAGATGCTGATGAGACCAAAGAATGGATAGAGGAGAAGAATCAAGCATTAAATACAGACAACTATGGGCATGACCTGGCCAGTGTTCAGGCTCTGCAGCGCAAACATGAAGGCTTTGAGAGAGACTTGGCAGCTCTGGGAGACAAGGTGAGATTCTGAGGAAGAAAACCCAAAAGCTTTTTTTTTATCTACCAGAAATGATTGAACTATGACAGTTCTCTCTGTCTTCATTGTGTTCATTTCCCTTTTTCTAATCCTAGGTAAATTCTCTTGGTGAAACTGCCCAGCGTCTAATCCAATCACATCCAGAATCTGCTGAAGATCTCCAAGAAAAATGCACTGAGTTGAATCAGGCTTGGAATAGTCTGGGAAAACGTGCTGACCAGCGCAAGGAGAAGCTTGGAGATTCTCATGACCTGCAGCGTTTCCTCAGTGACTTCAGGTAGTGATACGATTCCTCCTCTCAATTTGTTTATTATTAGTGAAGTATACATGGCTTGTTGTTCCACAGGAATATTTCTGTGAAGGGTTCAGAAAAGGACTGTTCTCCCTGTTGTGACTTATTTCAGTGGAGGGAGGGAAAAATTCCCTATTACTGTGTGTTCACAGGGACCTCATGTCTTGGATCAATGGGATCCGGGGCCTGGTCTCCTCAGATGAACTCGCAAAGGATGTGACTGGAGCTGAAGCTTTATTGGAAAGGCACCAGGTATGTGAAAGATAAGTGTATCATAAACATCAACAAATGTTTCTTTTTTCTGACACATTCCAATTATAGTTCCAAAAATAGATCAGTTCCAGCTCTGGTTATTGAGTAGCACATCTCTGCCCCTTGCAGGAGCACCGCACAGAAATAGATGCAAGAGCTGGCACTTTCCAGGCATTTGAGCAGTTTGGACAACAACTTCTTGCCCATGGACACTATGCCAGCCCAGAGATCAAGGAGAAACTGGATATTCTGGAGCAAGAACGGACAGACCTGGAGAAGGCCTGGGTCCAGCGCAGAATGATGCTGGACCAGTGCCTGGAACTACAGGTACTCTGCTGCAGCTTGGATAAGAAAAAGAATTCCTCTTTTCATTAAGAAGATTATAATTTCATGGTGATAGCAGTGCTCTTGATCTGTCTTGCTCATGCTTTGGATTTTTTTTTTCCCCAGCTGTTTCATAGGGACTGTGAACAAGCTGAAAACTGGATGGCTGCCCGGGAGGCTTTCTTAAATACAGAGGATAAAGGAGACTCCTTAGACAGTGTGGAGGCACTCATCAAGAAACATGAAGATTTTGATAAAGCAATCAATGTCCAGGTGAGGAGTGTAGCTGAAGTAAGGAGAAAATGGTTTCTTTTTTCTCATGTGAATTTGAAATTACTTTTTCCCTTTATTTGTGGCAGAAAAGGGTATATTTCCAGTTTCTTGCAGCAGAAAACTGCCTACGTTTATTGAGAGATCATACTGATTTAAGTTTTTAGCCCAAAAGATCCTTTTTTCCGAAATGCCACAGGTGAAAAGTGTTCTAAGTTGAACTCTGCAGTCCTGTAGAAGAGAGACATCCTTCATAGGGTCCCAGTAATGTAAATTTAAAGAAGATAAAAAGGCTTGTTCTGTTCGAGACACTGCTCATCATTTGACTTTAGGGAACCACAGTTCTAATTCATGGTTTCTGGTTTGAACAGGAAGAGAAAATTGCTGTCCTGCAGTCCTTTGCTGACCAGCTGATTGCTGCAGACCATTATGCCAAGGGAGTCATCGCCAACAGACGCAACGAGGTCCTGGACAGGTCAGTGCTGCCTGGGAGGAGAAGGCAGATGGCTGGAACTCCTCTTTAGGGATGGTCTGTAGCTGTTGAAGGTGATGCCTCATGTGGCTCTAGTGTTTTGTTCATTGTATTTGTCAAATTACTGCAGGTGGCTTCGTCTGAAAGCCCAAATGATTGAGAAGAGATCGAAGCTGGGAGAGTCTCAGACCCTCCAGCAGTTCAGTCGTGATGTGGATGAAATAGAAGCCTGGATCAGTGAAAAGCTCCAGACTGCAAGTGATGAGTCCTATAAGGATCCCACAAATATCCAGGTGAATGTGGTTCTTGGCTTAAAAATCAGAATATCATTGTTAACTTTGCAAGGCCTCCTCTGGTTTGAAAATCCATGCTCAGGAATTCTTGTTCAGAGATGACAGAATAGTGCATCATGTTTGACATAGTCTCCTTTTAACAAGGAGAAAATGGAAGTTACATTATGCATGAGAGGAGACCCAAAATAGGACTTGGTTAGTAATTATTCATGCCCATAATTAATTATTCATGCATATAATTAATAAAATATGTGGTATCTGCAGCAGAAAGTTTCCTAAAGAAACCCAAGTGGTTGTTCTGTCTTTCTCCCAGCATCTAGACAATAAAGAAATTGAATTCTTGGGTCTCAACTCTTTTACATTATAAAATGTGAAATCTCATTTATTTTTCAGTATTAAGGAATAAAGTTGCCTCTTATGTTTTAATTCTGGTTTATGAAGTAGTATGAATGCACTGAACTACTTCTCTCAATCTGTTTTATAGCTTTCCAAACTGCTGGTAAGTAGTTTGGACTAGCCCTGGTATGTGAATTTATTTTCTCTGTATAAGCTTCTGTGTAAGCCCAAGCTCTGGTTGCTGCTCCATCCATCAGTTCATGCAAACACTTGTTTTCTGTTAGTTCTTGACTTCCATCCAGGTACAGCTGTTGATCCTCATCCTATGGGTGTGGCTTTTTTGTTAATTCCTATTCAGCATCATTTATTTATGTATTTGTTTTGCAGGTGTTCTGCATGATCTGTTTAATTTATGCTGCGTTAATGATGTAGTTGAGGCTTTTTTAGGAGTTAGCCCATAGGAGAATGGGGTCCTGTCCCCCTTTTTCAGAAATTTGGCTGTTTGATCATCACTTGTGATGATTTAACACAGGGCATAATGTCAAATCCATGAGCTTGTGTTTGTAGAATCAAATACTGAAGATGGAGGATTCAGTAAATGATAGATCTTGATTGGCTTAGTTCTTGCAATAGCATAAAAGGGAATAAAGCGGAAAGAACACTCCAGAAAAAGATGTACCAGATGGAAAGCTGACAGCACTTGTAAGAATCCAAGAAGTGGAGTAAAATGAGGATATGTGGAGGGAGAAGATAGAACAAAGAAAGGGGAAGCTAACAAGTAAAAAATGAAGGAATAATTTGTCACTTCAGAGTGGGGTACATTAAATTACTATTTTTTTAGTTGAAAAAAAAATTATATTAAACTAGAAAGGCTTGTCTGCAATTTGTTGTCACGGTAATTATATGGAGATACGCAATTGACAGCTTTTAAATTGAATTTTCCAAGTTGGTAGATCTAGCTTTGAAGGATATGCTTTTATAATCTAAGGATTTGGGGTTTACAGCTCCCAAAATGAAGCAGTTCATGCAGAATTTCTCATACCAGTGCTATAGTATTTTTCCTTTTTTATTTTTGATCTAACATTTCCTTTCATCCCATTCTCTAGGACACTCTCTACCCATGTCCAATGTCACTAGCATTTCCAGTTTATACTTGCAAATTCTGTCTTGTCACTTTTGTGCTGTTGTCATATTCCTGGTGGGTGGATGGATCATGAATTCATGAGAGCTGCACCCTGCTTCCCACACCAAGGCTCCTGTTGTTCTCATGGTGCTCTCAACTTGGCAGAGAAAAATTCTTACCAAATAATTCAGTTACATTTTTATGGAAGTTTTTGGCTGTTAATTCAGTATTTATCTATCTATATATAATGGGGCTGTGTATGTCTAATATCACAACTATGCAGAAAGCAGATAAGCTGGAGCAGTGATTTCTGTTAATTACCTATAGATTAGGAAGGGAAGTAGGTATTTGTGTATTTACAAAGGAGTGCATTGAAAACTAGGAATCTTTACTACAGTAACAGCTCAGCGCAGGGAATTTTGCACTGGCACCTGTGAAATGCAGAATATGCTGCCAGAGTTTTGTATATCAGCTCACCCACAGTTTTGCCAGGTCAAAACTTGGTGGTTTCTCAGGTAATGAGAGTAACCACTGGAGCGAGCAGTAAATACCCTACCCAGAGAGAACTTCAGCTCAGCCTGTGCACAAAGCTGATGAGAACCACCCAGCCCATGAGAACAACGGAGGAGCCCTTTGTGCAATGCCTGATGGTGTTGTGTTTGTCCTTGCAGAGCAAGCACCAGAAGCACCAGGCCTTTGAAGCCGAGCTCCACGCCAACGCCGACCGCATCCGCGGCGTCATCGACATGGGCAACTCCCTCATCGAGAGGGGCGCGTGCGCCGGCAGCGAGGACGCCGTCAAGGTGGGCACCTTCAAGTCTTGCTTGGCTTTGTTTTCACCAGTGTTTTGGTAACTGAGGCAGGACAGTTTCCCTCTAGAACGAATCTTGCTTTATAGGAGCTTTTGTATTTCAACTACACAGTGTAGATCAGGTGAATCATTCTGCTTTGGTTTCAAGGAGGATACATTTTCTGATCCTCTGATTGAGGTGTAACGCTGGGCAGCTGGAAATAGTGACTCTAACTTGCATATCTGCAATCAGCAGCCTAACTTCCACCATGTTCTGGTTTTGCATTGATCAGAACTTTTTTCATGTTTCATTTGTGACATTTACTTATCTTTCCCCTTTTCTGACAGGCACGCCTGGCTGCCCTGGCTGACCAGTGGCAATTCCTGGTACAGAAATCAGCAGAAAAGAGTCAGAAACTGAAAGAAGCTAATAAGCAACAGAATTTCAATACTGGAATCAAGGACTTTGATTTTTGGCTTTCAGAGGTAATAAGATGGGAATTAATTACTTGCAAAGTGTCTTTTTTTTCAGTTTTTATTACCTTTGCTGATGTTAGATTTTGTGGAGCACTGTTTACCTCTGAGCAAGTCTAGGTTTATTTAAAAAAAAAAACTATTACTAGTAAAATTCTTGTGTATGTGTTCATGTTATTAGTTATGAACAATAAGGTGAGAAGAAGCAAATTTGCATGGAACCTTTTAGGTATTATACAGGTGACAAGGTAAAGGTTTAGTACAAAATTGAGAAGTAATTTGCATGGTTTTAAAGCATTATAGTTTCAAGGAGTTCATGAAACACAATTTGTTCTTCATTCCATGTTTCCTTCTCCATCCCCAGGTGGAGGCTTTGTTGGCATCTGAAGACTATGGGAAGGACTTGGCATCTGTTAACAACCTTCTGAAAAAACACCAGTTACTGGAAGCTGATATATCTGCTCATGAGGTACTGCTTTTCCTTTTAGTTTCGGAAGATAAATCATAGTCATAAGCAAATTCTATAGGTACAGTTCCTGGTACCTGCTGCAGTCACAGACTTGTCAAAAATGTGGTTTTTAACAAAACCTATGACTGTGTGTCAGATTCTGATTTTCATCCTGACATAAATAGCACAGAAACGAGCTCTGAGCAATCCCTGCTCTTTCCCCTCACGTCCAGGACCGCCTGAAGGACCTGAACAGCCAGGCTGACAGTCTGATGACCAGCAGTGCCTTTGACACGTCCCAAGTGAAGGACAAGCGCGAGACCATCAACGGGCGCTTCCAGCGCATCAAGGGCATGGCCAGCGCCCGCCGCGCCAAGCTCAACGAGAGCCACCGCCTGCACCAGTTCTTCCGGGACATGGACGACGAGGAGTCCTGGATCAAGTGGGTGTTTGGGAAGTTCTGGGCTTGCCAACAACACTCATATCCTTTAGTGTGGCTTTAGAGCTGCCTTCCAACAACTGTGCGTCTATAGGAGATCACCTTTGCTGCCAGTCCAGAAAAACTGTTTTGGGTGTGGTTTCTTATCTGCAGTTTTCTTTGGTACAAATCCCAGTAAGCAGAAAAACACTGTTTAGACTCAGATATTTCATTCTAGTCTTCTTGGGAAAGCTCCTACCAAAAATTCAAACCTTTTTCAGTTTCAAGTACTTTCTTGATTCTAGCCAGTTGTTGTCATTAATAAAATGGTCTTTCCACACTGGTGTTAGTAGCTCAGGAGGAGGGAAAGACATGAGACTGATAGAAATCACTCCAATTAGAGCACTTCTTCTGTCATGTTTTTAAAACAAAACTTGGACAACTTTACAAAAGACATCTATATTTTTAAAAAGAAAACAGTACAGAGGAATTTTGTCCTTTTAAGATAAATGATGGGCCCTCTGTCACCTTCTTTCCCTCACACAGGAATGTGCTGCCAAGAGCCACTTGCTGTTTTCTAATAACTCTTGCATCCAAGACCTTTGTGCAATGCAGAGCAGATGCATATCTGAGGGTTTTTTTGTTTTCTTTGTCAGGTTGGACCTTTAGAAGAAATTCTCATATTTTATCTCTCTTTTCTCTGTTGAATTTAGAGAGAAGAAACTGTTGGTTAGCTCAGAGGACTATGGCAGAGACCTGACTGGTGTGCAGAATCTGAGGAAGAAACACAAGCGCTTAGAAGCAGAATTAGCTGCCCACGAACCTGCTATCCAGGTAAAAGCTTCTCCCCATGACAGATTTCTCTATAAGCAACACCTTTCTTGATTGTGGAAGAGATGAAAGCCAGCAGTAATTTTGCTGGACCCCAAACAATGCACATAAGGAAGGCAGGTGATGTTCCAATAACTGTTTCTCTTTAGGGTGTTCTGGACACTGGTAAGAAGCTTTCAGATGACAACACAATTGGAAAGGAGGAGATACAGCAGAGACTGGCTCAGTTTGTGGATCACTGGAAAGAGTTAAAACAGTTGGCAGCTGCTCGGTATGAATTTCTGTAAAATTCAGTATTAATTCAAAATTACGTGGACTCATAATGATCAGATTTATAGAATTTTAAGGTATGGGTTATTAAGAATATAATGTATCAGCATCTATCTCTGATCACAGACTCTACAAGACTATTGACAATGTTCCTCAGTAGAAATATGAGCCTCTTTTTGAGGTGTATGTTGTGTTTAGCCTTTTCTTGCACCAGTTGGTAACCACAGGCTTGCAATCAGCTGGCTTTAATCCACTACCAGGAGATCTTTTCTGATTAGAAACTGTTGGGAGAGAGTTTGCTTCAGTCCTTTGGCAGCTGCAGGCTTTATAGTCCAAGGAATTCCTAGAGCTCCAGCCATGGCTGCTGCTGGAGGAGTGAAGTGTGAATGATAAGGTTCAGGCTCTGCACATTGTTTTTCTATCTTACATCTCAATGCCATAAAGCAACACTGATTAGTTTTACCTTCCCCACACAGGGGCCAGCGTCTGGAGGAGTCTCTGGAGTATCAACAGTTTGTAGCAAATGTTGAGGAAGAAGAAGCCTGGATCAATGAGAAAATGACACTGGTAGCCAGCGAGGATTATGGGGACACACTTGCTGCTATCCAGGTATGGAGGAAGTTGTCAGCACTTTATTGTTGCATTATTGTTGGTTAGAGGGTAACAAATCTTTTCTTTAACTGTCTTTACAATTTTGGGGTTATTGTTGGTTCCTTTTGAAGTCCTACATTGTAAAAAATGTAAATTCACTTTATAAAAGCATCCCAATAATGTTATTTCCTGTAGAAATTACTTGTAGCTTGATGTAGCTTTGCATCTCCTGACCTCTGATTGGAAGTCAGTCTCAGTTTCTTTTTGTCCACAGAAAACCAGTAAGTTGTGCTGACCAGCTAAGATTAATTTTTAACAGAAGAAGTTTATGCTAACTGATTTATAAAATGAATTACTTTTTAATAAATGGTGAGAAATTATTTTAGAAGTGCCTGTGTCTTGTATTTGCAGGGCTTGCTGAAGAAGCATGAGGCATTTGAGACTGATTTTACTGTCCACAAGGACAGAGTGAATGATGTCTGTGCTAATGGAGAAGATCTCATTAAAAAGGTGAGCATGAACTAGTAAAGAGAAACCTTCAAAGGCTCCCCAGGCCATCTTCATGTTACAAGTACACTTTCTCTTCTCTGTCATGTCTTTGAAGAGAGCTCTTACTCATTTTTTGTGGCTGAATAAGCTGTTGGTGTTTTGCTTTCAAAGCTGTTTCTGAGACTATATCTTTCAGCTGAAGTCCTTGCTCTGTCACCAACGTCCTGAATGTCTCAGATGACTTTTAACATCATACAGGATGGCTCTATTTTTTTTCCTCCCTGTCACATAGAACAATCACCACGAGGCAAACATCACTGCCAAGATGAAGGGGCTCAGAGGCAAGGTGTCAGATCTGGAGAAAGCAGCAGCTCAGAGGAAAGCCAAATTGGATGAGAACTCAGCCTTCCTCCAGTTCAACTGGAAAGCAGATGTGGTGGAGTCGTGGATAGGTATGTTCTGTACAATATTTGGTCACAAACAAACCTTAAACTCCTTCATTTCCAAAAGTCTCCAGTAGCTGCTCATGTGCTGTTGTAACAAGCAGACCTAAGCCCAGAGTAATCAGCAGTGCTGTCCCTGCTTTGTCTTTGTATTAACCTGATCTGGAACAGAGGGAATGTTTGAGATGGAGAAATGACATTTTTTGCAAAATTTGTTTAATTTTCCAGGAGAGAAGGAAAACAGTCTGAAGACAGATGATTACGGACGTGACCTGTCTTCAGTGCAAACCTTGCTCACCAAACAGGTCAGTGCTGATGCTGCTGCCACCCCCTGAGGGAGGGACCAGCTGAACTCTTGGGAACACACAAGAATCCATGTTTGAAATATATGCAGGGTATTGGAAAGGCTAAAGAAAAATACGATCTCGAATGCCTTTTGTTCTTTTAATGCTTCAGGAAACGTTTGATGCTGGACTTCAGGCTTTCCAGCAGGAGGGAATTGCAAACATCACTGCTCTGAAAGACCAGCTGCTTGCAGCCAAGCACATTCAGTCCAAGGCCATCGAGGCCCGGCATGCTTCCTTGATGAAACGCTGGAATCAGCTACTGGCTAATTCTGCTACCAGGAAAAAGAAACTCTTGGAGGCTCAGGAGCACTTCAGAAAGGTGAGTGGCCAACCATGGGACTACAAAAATCTATTTGTGCACTTGATAAAAAATACACACTTGCAACTTCTTTATCTTGTTCATGCTTTTGCAACTAACCATTTTGGAGATCCTGGAGAATTAACGTAATGGTTGCAAGGCAAACTCTTGCATGTTAGTTCCAGATCAGCTCATACAGAGCATTTCCATTACTGAACAAATGGATTTTTTTCTCTTTCTAAGGTTGAGGATCTCTTCCTGACTTTTGCAAAGAAGGCCTCTGCCTTCAACAGTTGGTTTGAGAATGCTGAGGAGGACCTGACGGATCCTGTGCGCTGCAACTCACTGGAGGAAATCAAAGCCCTGAGAGAAGCTCACGACGCTTTCCGTTCCTCCCTCAGTTCTGCCCAAGCTGATTTCAACCAGCTGGCAGAGCTTGATCGCCAGATCAAGAGCTTCCGTGTGGCCTCCAACCCTTACACTTGGTTCACTATGGAGGCTCTTGAAGAAACCTGGAGGAATCTGCAGAAAATTATTAAGGCAAGTCAGTGAGGGAAAGATTCTCTTCATAGTTATCACCTTTCAGTTGTCCCTGGAAGTTGTTCTCTAAGATAATGGGTACAAGAGTTTGTCACCATAATACAGTCAAAAATTCTCAAAATTTGTGAGCAAAGAAAAATTGCTGTTAATTATAAACTTGTGCTGTTGTCACTTGTTCTCATGGTTTTCCTTTTGTGGCTCTTCCAAAGGCAAAGCACATTTCCTTACTATAATATAAATCTAACTTCTCTGCTATGCAGTGAAGCAACTGCTGGTTCAATTCCAATTCTCAGGACTTCAGTTCTGAATTATCACCTGAGATGCTTTTCTCTAGATATCCATGACACTAAGCACTCAATTTTGTTTTGAGGCTTAGAACTGTGCTGGGATGCAGCTTTTAGTTTTTGCTTTCTGTTACAGGATGAGACCAATCCCTTTATTTCTCTGAAATTACTGTTGTTCATTTCTCAGGAACGTGAACTGGAGCTGCAGAAGGAACAGCGAAGGCAGGAAGAAAATGACAAACTGCGTCAGGAATTTGCTCAGCATGCCAATGCCTTCCATCAGTGGATTCAGGAGACCAGGTATAGTTTGTCTTTCCAGGACCTGCCCTTAGAGAATCTCTTAGGTAATATTTGTGTGCATCCTCCATCTCTTTGGACATCTCTTTTCAATGTCTCCTACTGAAAAACAGCTCATCAGGACTTGTCAATTACCTGCAGTTGGGATTTGAGGGGAGTCCCCATTAGCTACAGGGGAAAGGAAAGCCCTGGAACACCAGACTTTAAAAATGTTCCTATTTCTGAATTAATTTTCCTGCAGTAAATCCAGTTATCCAGGACTTCATTTTTCTCCAGTTATTCCTGAACCAGACTGTAGCACAGCTGGGGAGGTGGAGCACAAATAGCTCCAAGCAGACTCTGAAGTGCCAGCAGCATTTCTGTTAATGCCCCTTTTGTATTGAGTAGTGTATTGGGAATCTTACTGGAGTTCAAATAGAGAAAGAAGATGTGAAAAGAGCTTAAAACTTTGTAATCATTTCCTTGGGCCACTGTCTAATAATAACCTTCTCTAAGGAGAGGGAGTAAAGATTTAACAACTGTGTTAGAAATAAAAAGTCTCAAGGTTGAGCACTGAAGGTGCCTGCACTCAGTGCTGTCAGCAGCTCTGACAGGTTCTGGTTGGGGGTCAGAGGAGGTGAGTTCTGTTCTATGTAACCCTGTGATTCTCTGTCTGTGTGTTTACAAATAGTTCTGTATGTGTCTTCATGAAATAATGAAATATAAATATGATTTTTAACTTTTTGATGTTTGCTTCCCACCCAAATCTCTATCCCTCTCTTACTGTCTTGTCTCTGTCCTGCTGCCTGATGTTTGGATCTTCACATTCTACAGGACTTACCTGCTAGATGGGTTAGTATTGAATTTTGTATCTTTCAAATTTTGGTGACGTGTTCTGCTCTGTGTGTTTTCTCCTGTTACATTGCTTGTGAAAGCTGTGCTTAAACCTCTCTTATTTAAAAAGAGCAACCTTTTGCTGAGGTGCACAGACACAGGAAACAAGATTTTGGAGTAGTTAACTATAAACCAGTAGAAACCAGTCAAAAGCAGAATTACAACAGGCAGCCACTGGCACACCATGGAATTCCTGACTTCTGCTCTTGCTTTTTCTGAGGGCTTGCATAGGAAAAGGCCCTTAAAGTTGAGAAGATATGTGAGAGCGTAGCTGCTTTCCAAAGGCAGGCTACTCTGACATTTCTAGTTTTTCAGCTAGAGGAGCTAGCAGCTAGGAGACTTGCGTGTGAAATAAAACATTTGACCATAAGTGTTCTGAGAACAATGAAATCTCCAAAGTATTGACTGGTTTTGATAAGGAGAAGGGAAGATTCTTACAAGAACATGTTGCTGAAATTACCCTGTAGTTTGCAAATATAAACTGCCCATTTTTAATCTGCTGCAGAACCATGGCCCACAGAGATTTTAGCCTTGACAGGAGAAAACCAACCTTACAACATGAATCCAAGAAGCTGTTGGAATTTGCCAGCAGTTTTAAGCCCACTCTGTGTCTACAGCAATGGTTCCTGATGAGGATGTGTGCTGGCCATTTGTCTGGAAGTGGAAAGGAAATAATTAGATCTTTAAATGTTTTCCGGCTACCAAAGCCTCTGCAAATGTGTCTGTCCAGTTAAATTCCTTCAGCAGGACGAGTCTCAGCACAGTGAAGGCTTTGTGATGTGATGTCAAATGCCAGCAGTCTCTGGGCCAGGGCACAGGCTGTGTGTGAGCCTGTGCCCAGGGCTGGAGGAGGCCAGGGCCTTGCTCCTAAAGAGAAAGCTTTTCCTAAGAGAAGGGTGGAATCTTCACAGATAATTCTGCTGCTTATTTGCCCTGTAATGATCACAGTCTCTTGTGTTCTGCCAGATAAAAATAGTTTGCCCTGGTTTTGTTGAACAGTTTAATGGAACTGAGCAGATTTTCCTGGAATGGATGCTGAATTCCCTGCTCCTTTGTCAAGTAGTGATGCAGATTAGTTCTGGTATCCAAGAATGAGTGAACAGAAAGGAGCCATTCACTGAAAGACACAGGGTCAGAGTTAGAGATCCTCATGCCAGGCTCTTTTGTTGAACAAATTACCAGAGGGCTGCTGATATGCCAGGCAGAATTTGTCCCTAATTCTCTGTGAATAGATTAAAAACGTGGATTTAGTTCCAAGAGGCACTGGCTGTGCTTAGCCTGGCTTGGCGAGAGGGAAGGCAGAGCTTCAGGGAAGTGTCAGGAGAAGAGCTGCCATGCACACTCCTTGCTTTGCAGCTTGTGTGTGCCCAGCACTGCCTGGGAGGGGTGTTCTTTGGGGAAGGGAGGAAGAACAATTTGGAGTTTAGGAAGAAAAATGCTTTTAAACAATCTGTAGATGAGCTAACTGCAAAACTTCAGTTTGTCTTTTACCAAGACTCACTTTTTTGTGACTTACATGAAAATAATAACTGTTTATTTTTGTGTATGTGCAACCAGCATTTAAATAATTTTCTCTCATTAAGTACTTGCTTGTGTTTGCTGCAAGGCAGTGCTGGCTTGGAGTGTGGCTCCACTGCAGTGGCCGTGTTTTGGTGTGTTCTTTCCTCTGTTCTTTCTTTCTTCCTTTTTGGAATTTACTTGGTTTCTTTCCTTTGACTAGCATAGCATATCGTCGTGTCATTCGTGTCTATCAGTATGAAGTTGGGGATGATCTATCTGGAAGGTTTTTCCCTCTTATTTTCTTACCTCACTTTGGTTTTCAAACGCACTTGTTAATTCCAAGGCTCGCTTTCCTTCCAACTAACTTTCACGGCTTAGAGATGCTTGGAGGTTTGTTTCCCTGTTGGTTCTTTCCACGGTTGGTTCCCAGCTTCCTGCTCAAGGCTCTGGGCGTGCGCTTCATCTCTAGGCGGGCGTTGAGTCTGAGCCTTAACCCTGTGGTGAGAAACACCCAGATGTTTGGTGCATTTTCATTGCTACAGAGTAATTCAGCACTTGAAATCCCCATTCTCAAGAAGCTCAAAAACATGTGGGAAGACAGAGTCCAGTGGGGATGAAAACCTGGTTTTAGTGACTGAAATACCAGAGATTCAGGTTTTAGGAACTTTAATACCCCAGAGTCAGAGGACATTCCACCTGCACAGCACCCAGACTCACTGTCCATGTGTGGGTCATCCAGTGCGAGCTCTCACCGTACGTGTTGGAAGGACAGAGATTCCCAAACACGGCTGCTTAGAGATTGCTTGGGATCTTGGGGTGGGGGAAAAGCAGCATCCAGAGACTGTCCATAGCTAGTCTGTATGAAGGAGAACTTGGAGCCCCTGTGGCCACTGTGGGGACCTGCATGTAAAGCTCAGGGTGGAAATCACTGGGCAGAGTGGCTGAACCTCAGCTGCTCTGGGTGCAGCATGGACAGGTGGGGTGGGAAAGGCACCTTTCCACCAGGCACTGCTGAGCAGCAGAGGTGTGTAGCTCTCTGCAAGGATTGCCACATTAAGATTACTTTTCAACCAAACCAGTAGTTCTCACCATCTTTTTTTACCCTCATTTTCCCCTTTGTAACACACCTTCGTAGAGCTCCTGTACCTGACTGCAAATACAGCCCATCCCCAGTGACTCACCTGCAGTTGGTGTGTGTGGTGTGTGCTGGGCACGGGGCAGGGGGGTGGGACTGCACTAAATTCTAATTCCATGAGGTCCAGTAAAGCGGGTGCTTTGAGTCTGGCATGAAGTGTGGCTGCTGATCACGTTGCCTTTCAAATGGGGCTAGAAATTAACTATATACAGAAATAAGAATCAGACAAAATGTAGTGTCAGTCTGAAATAGGATGAGTCAGAATAAACAAAACACAAAACCAGTGTTTAAATATCTGAAAGGATTTTTCATTTCAAGGAAGGACTGTTAATTTCAAGCCCCACATGCCATTTTTTTATGAGATAAGTGCCTTCTCTCACTGTTGTTCTGTGTTTAGGTCATGTATGGTGGAGGAATCGGGAACGCTGGAGTCACAGCTGGAAGCTACTAAAGTAAGTGATGTGCACCTATGGCTAAACCAGCATTTCCAGCTGGCTTGGGAACACAGAGCAGGAAGGGAAATGCATGAAATTGTGTGGGAAAATCTTGATTGATTTTAGACATTTGGAATACTGAAGAGACCTCTGGGATTATCTATTTACATATCTGATGTCTGCTTACATTGCAGGCCATTAAACAACACTGATGTAGTTTTCAATTTTTTTTTCCTTTTTCCTAAAGGAGGTGGTGTAGGGCAGAGAGGATACAGTATTTTCAGCACATTTCCTAATAAGAGGTTTTTTAAGTCTCCAGAACTGGTTTGCAAGCTCTAGTTTCCAATAGTGAGCACGAAGATGAACATTGCTCTGAATCTTACTTCACAAATCCCAGTATATGGACATAAAGTCCTAGGAGAAAAAGAAAAGTATAACCCTTCCTCCCCTGCCAGCCTCTGTTCTAACTTTTTGAAGCTTTTTTGGTTTTGGTGCTCCATGATTTCTCTCCTCTTTGCTCCCTTCTCATAGCGCAAGCACCAAGAGATCCGAGCTATGAGGAGCCAGCTGAAGAAGATTGAGGACCTTGGAGCAGCCATGGAAGAGGCACTTATCTTGGACAACAAATACACAGAACACAGCACTGTGGGGCTGGCACAGCAGTGGGACCAGCTGGACCAGCTGGGGATGAGGATGCAACACAACCTGGAGCAGCAGATCCAAGCCCGGTACTGCCTGGCCCACGTGTGGTTTGAAGTGTCTGACTGGGGTGG
The DNA here is from genome assembly GCA_013400575.1 of Peucedramus taeniatus. Lineage (NCBI taxonomy): Eukaryota > Metazoa > Chordata > Aves > Passeriformes > Fringillidae > Peucedramus > Peucedramus taeniatus. The sequence goes on from WBNO01012040.1 coordinate 229,916, forward strand.
GGGGAAAGACAGGAGCCACAGCTGCCCATGCCTGCAGCCAGCCTTGCATGGTCTGTGCTAAAGAGTCTCCTGTGCTCACACCAATGGATGCAGTGAGCCTGTACATCCCCACCACCTCCCAGTTCCCTTCAGAGGGATGAAGTGAGCAGTTTTGGAATAGCTCCTGTTGGCCATGACCAAACATGGCATCTTAGTGGAATGGTTTTATTCTGTGGAATAAGTGTGTAAAAGTGTTCCCACATGGAATGACTGTTTGCTTCCTTTGTCCTCACTGTGTGCTGCAGCTGCTGGACTCTGAGTACCACAGCTCAGGAACTGCTAATCAGCTTTGCTGCTTCCTTTTCAGGAACACCACTGGAGTCACCGAGGAGGCCCTGAAGGAGTTCAGCATGATGTTCAAGTGAGTTGCAAGGAACACGGGCCACAGGAAGGCTTGGGAGATATTTCTTGCACGTGGATGGCTCCTGTTTGCAGGATCGATTTGTGGCTCCTTTGTTGTCTGCCCCACTTTGTGCTGAGCTGCTCCATTCTCTGCCAGAGGGCAACAGCCTCCAGCCTCTGCTGCTGGCAGTGCCAATGCATTCCAGCTGGGAATACAGCTTGGGTTTCTTTGGTGGGGAAGGGGTGGTTTTTAAGCAATGTCAAGGATTTGTGCATATTTTTAATGTATGCTAGATAGAACTATTTATTGATACAAACTCATTTGTACAGAATAGGGGCTGGTTATAACCTTGATCTAGTTTTCAGCTCACTTTACAGCTCTCAGGACTCAATAAGTGACACACGTGGGTTCTGGTTTTATGTTTTTAGGCACTTTGACAAGGACAAATCTGGACGACTTAATCACCAGGAGTTTAAGTCTTGCTTGCGCTCTCTCGGCTACGATCTGCCCATGGTTGAGGAAGGAGAGCCGGACCCTGAGTTTGAGTCTATTCTTGACACTGTAGATCCCAACAGGTATGTGAGCTGGACCTTTCTGTACTGCAAAATACATGGAGGTATTAGCTGGAGAGTTGGCTGGAAGGTCCTTCACAGGCTGAGAGCTGTGGCTGTTTTTACAGTGACTCATGTGAAAGCCTTAAGGAAGACAAGACTGATGTTTCTAAAGAAGAAATTCACTTTCAGAGAATGATCTGGTGTTGAGTCTCCTGCATTAAGGCTTTCACTCCTTCCAGAACAGTTCCAGCCCCTCTCTGGAGGGCCTGGCAGTGCTGTGCTCAGGGTGCTTACACTGTGTTTTGCTGGCAGGGATGGACACGTCTCGCTGCAGGAGTACATGGCCTTCATGATCAGCCGGGAAACGGAGAACGTGAAATCCAGCGAGGAGATCGAGAGCGCCTTCCGCGCCCTCAGCTCCGAGGGGAAGCCCTACGTGACCAAGGAGGAGCTCTACCAGGTAAGTGCTGGTTGACAACCCCCAGGGAGGAACACAGGACTTTTGTTCATAGATAAAGCCCAGCACTAATGGTGTGGAGGCTCATGTCACTGGGGCTGAAGTCAGTTCTGACCCTGCCGGGGGATCCCCTGCAGCAAACACAGAAATTGCTGCGACAGTCCTTCTCAGTTGCTTTCTTGGCTCTATAGAGGAAGAGGAAAAGCTTTACGTACCAAAAAGCTGCTCAGGCTGAATAAAACAAGAGCTACTCAAAGGTCTGGAAGGGAGTGCACTGTCCTCAGAACTTCCCTTCCATCATTTGGGAAACTAGATCGGGGATGTTTCTCCAGACAGCAATCGAAAGGAAAAGCTTAAGCCTAAGTTTAGACAGTATGAACATCTCCTCCCTCTCACTGCCCTGCCAAGACAGCAAGTTTTTCCTGTCTGAATACCACCAGCTGGCAGGGAAATAAAGAGTTTGCAGTGCTTCCTTGTCCCAGTTCCCTGTTCTGTCTTCTATTTGGTGGGAAGACTCTGGTCAGACCTTCCAACCCTTAACCAAATATTGCCAACAGCCAGAGCATTTCCATGCTGGGAGTAGTTGTGCTGCTCTGGTTTCTGCCCCAGGGAATGGGAGGGCTGCCTGTAAATGACCCTTGGCAGCCCAGAGCCCTCTCACCCCCACTCTGTCTCTTTTTCAGAACCTGACCCGGGAACAGGCCGATTATTGCATCTCTCACATGAAACCCTACATGGATGGCAAGGGCAGGGAACTGCCTTCTGCCTACGACTACATAGAATTTACACGTTCACTCTTTGTGAATTGATCTGAAACACTAGTACCAAAAGATGCAAAGGACTTGCTCACGTTTGCTGACTGTAGCTCTGCATGTGTCTCTCTCTCTTCGTGCTCTACAATAATCAATGTTACTTTATGATGTAACCTTAAAGTGCTTAGCTTAAAACTCTTAGGGAAAAGAAACATGTTGCAGTGTGCTTCAATAAAAGTTACTGGTCGAACCACATCATCTTGTGTTTAATGCTTAAATGCAAATTTAACTGTTATGTGGAGGCAGTTCCAGCTGTTGGTTACCTGTGTTTTCCAGGCCAACACTGGAACAGGTGAGGGGGGAGCTGTTCCTGGAGTCAGGGCAGTGTTGTGCTGCTCCCTCAGTCCATGATCTCACTTGCCAGCTGCTCCAGGTGACTCATTTCCCTTGGTCCCTGCTCAGTGAAGTCGGAGCTCAGCTGCCAGACTTTGACTGTCCCAGCAGCATCCCCTGCTGCCAGGAGCCGCGTGTGCTTGGTGTTGAATTCCAAACAATACACAGGGCAGTGGCTCACAGACTGCTTCAGGGACACTGTGGGCTTCTGCGTGCTCCTTGCCAGGTCAAACAGGTGCACCTCTCCTGCAGACACAGACATTCATTGCAGCTTCATGGCAACAGATATTGTATCTAACAGCAGGTGAGTATCTGCTTAGTCTGGCACTGAGAGTTATTTTTAACCTGTTTCCCCTGCTGATGGGTGTCTAGGCTGTGACAGACAGCTGACATTACTGCAGGCAGCACAGATTTGTTCTACTGTCAAACCTGAAAACCAGCTTGCCAAATTCTGTGAAATCTCCATTCTTTAACTCAAAGATATTTGCACAATTTTCTAAGGAAAAAGTTTTCATTTTAAACCATTACTTCTGGAAGTAGATGTCAAAAACAAGCTGTAAGTAATTTTAGCCACAGTGATCTTGCTGTGCTGTATTCCTGTGAATGACTGTGGCAATAAAGGTACCATCAGAAGTGAAAAATAACTGCTGGTTCACCTTGTTAAAGTTAGAAATTACTCCTTTGTACTAATTACACAGTGAAAATAACGGCCACTGCTCTGTGCTTGTGGGATCTGCTAATCAGTATAACTGACCTGACTAATTAATACCCAGCACACTCTTAATTTTATGCTCAAGAGGAGGCACCTGCAGTTACTTGCCTTCTCCAGACGCAGCTGCAAAAACCAGTGGTCGAACTGGAGACCAGCATACACAGAACAGGTATTTCTTTGATAACTGTAGAGCAAAGAGGGGCTGTGTTTGCAACATGGAGTGCAAGTGAACTTGTCCGTCGGTCCCACAGCTCAGAAAGAGGTTCCTGGGGGAGGGAGGAAGCCAGAAATAGTTCTTTTTGTTTTATTGCTAACGATAAAGAACAGAAATCAGTCAAGGAGCATGACCTCGGACAATATTCCTGCTTTGTAAAGGTCTGTGTTTCCCAAAGCAGCAATTGCCAGGCTCTGCTGTGGGCTGTTTGTAACTGCCCTCAATTAAGCTTAATGAGGGCTTGTATTGACCACTGATGGGTTGTGGCCCGGGGCTGCCTGAGAACTGCTGATCTAGAGCTGGGCATTGTTCGAGCTGGACCGGTCTCATGCAAATTAAATGCAAACCTGGGCTGTCAGCATGTTTCACAGAAACAGGGCTTGGGGCCTCCACGGATGGTGGGTGAATTGCTGGCAGAGATGGGAGCTTCTCATTTAAATTCTGGCAGCTACTGATGTCAGAAAAATCTTCAGTAAGATACTTAGTGATCTGCCCAAGTGAAGGACTTTTTCATCTCCTTGGCTTTAAACTGAGTTTTAATTGAAACAAACAGGATCATCTAAGGAAGGTGCTAATGTTCATGTGCCCACATGCAGCATAGTCCAGCAGGCAGCTTCACCAGAGCCAGTGGATGTTGTTTCTCCTACAACGGGAAGTTTCTAATGCCAGGTGACCCTTTTTTGGAGCTTGTACACACCCCCTGGGGCTATTTTGTGTTTAGAGCCAGGCAGTGATAGCATCCCACACGCAGCACTTGCCTGTGGAAGGGCGAGCAGCTCACGGAGTACACGGGCCCAGCATGAGGGGAGAAGGCGAGTTCTGCCGGTGCCCTGAGGGGAACGGAGCCACCCGGCTGCGGGAGAGCCGGGCTCTGGGCCGTGGTGGAGCACCTCAGGGGGTACCCACCTTCCACACCCACAACGAACACACCCGGATCAAAGTGTGAGAAGGACAGAGAGGTCACCCCCACGGCCGCCTCTCCCCAGGCCACCTGGGCAAAGAGAGACAGAGCTGGTGTGAGCTGAGGCTCCCGAGAGAGGCACACGCAGGCAGAGCCTGCAGGCTGTTCATAGCACAGCTTGTGACAGCTCCGTGGTTGTAGCACTGAATCCTTCCTGCAAATGGGTTCACGTGAATTAACATTACAATTGAGTTCTCCATCCCAGCTTTTCTTTAGAGCATGGCAAAACCTCAACTGTTGTCAATCTTCCAAGAGTGATTTCTGTATGGCAAAGGAGCTGTGGATCACGGGTGTGTATGTTCAGAAGGGGCTTCTCCTAGCCCTTCTTGGAGCAGGAAAAGCTCTGACACGTGGGCTTCAGGGTTCAGTGTTTTTGTGGAAAGAGCATACTGAGCTGTTGAACTCACCTTCTTCAGTCGAGTGCTGCGAGGGACCTGCTGAGCCACGATGGCAAATCCTTCAGCCAAGGCCAGCCGCCCATCCCGCTCCTCCCTCCACACGAGGATCTTCCCATCTGTCGCCACACTCAAGAGCCGGGCGTGGTTTCTGTGCTTGGTGTCAGGTAACCAGTAAACCTGTTCCAAATGCCATCAGCTCAGGACAACGGGGACTGTCACAACTGCCCAGCCCATGCAGCCTGCGGTGGCACGGGAGCAGAGCCAGGCACCAGCCTGGTACCAAACGAGCTTCTGCTGGGAGCTGGCACAGACAGATGCAAGGAGAGAAACACATCCAGTGTTTAGGGCTGAATCTCCATTGCAGTTTCTATGGTTCACCTGTCCTCAGTTTTGGTAAAGGGCATTTATGGCATTTTCACCCAGCTCCAAACAACAGCATTTTCCTGAGTTAGCAGATGAGAAAAATACACAGAATGTCCAGAGTCACAAGGCCCCAGAAGGGCAAAATCCTTAGGAAGCCATACTGCATTACATGCTTGTAAATCCCCTTAAAGCATGTGGCTTTAAGCTTCCAAGGATCAGTGACACTTTCCCATTTGTGTTTTTAAACCACTCCAAGTATCATTGGCTGCATCTTCCTTAATAAATGATTACAGTTTGGGAATGGGTCTGCTCTTCATTTATCCTGAACAGTGAGAAGTTATTTTTTTACAGGCTAAGTGTCTGTTCAGGAGCTAGATTTGGGGGAAAATAGCCAACCAAAAAAGAATATAACTGCTGAAATGGCTGTGAACTGCCTGGCTGTGGATGGGAACCAAAGGGATGACACAAAGCAGTGGCAACTCTCACCTGCCCCAGCCCTGTCTGCTGTCAGTGTTCTCTGTTACCTGATAGACTGGGTCAGTGTGGGTGTCATCTGTCATCCCTGTCCTCCAGATCACAGGGTCTTCTGTCCTGCTGGTGTCCCACACCAACAACTCCCCACTGAACAGGCCACCTGAAAGGATAAATATAAAACATCTAAGGTCTGACAGTTCAGAACAAATGTACAAATGGAGCAATGGTGGAAACAGACCCACCAGCTTCAAAGGTTGGGCAGTTCTGGTGTAAGAGAATATTGCTCTGCTGAAATAAGCTTATTCCCTTACAGCCAGGGCTGGATTTCCTTCTGTCACCTCTCTCTGAGAAGGGGATACAAAGGCAGGTGTCACTGAAGAGGCAGCAAGTCCCAGTTCAGATGCAACAGTGCACTTATCTGTGTTGGTAGGCATTAGTTCCTCAGTTTGAGGAACTGCAATACTGTTCATTTACAGGAAATCTGAGGCTGGGCTCAGAGAGAGAAACCAAAGGATCCAGGTTGCAGGAAAAAAGGGTATGTTTCAAGCATGGTCTGAGGTAAGAACAACCCACCAGCTATCAGTGATGGCTGGGAGGGATGGAAAGCCAGGCACATGACAGAACTGGGAACATCCACCACAAGGTCAGGGTGCTGTGGATTCAACCCTCTTCTGTCCAGATTCCAGGTACAAACATAGGATTTTTCTGTGCTCCAGTCCCCATCATCCAACCTGAAAAACAAAAAGCTGCATCTTGCTTTGTGTGTTCCAGAGGATTCCAGTCCAGCAGAGCTCTGAGATTCCCCACTGGTCACCTCAATGTGCTGCTTTGTGTCCCAAAATGAAGGAATCACAAAGGGATGGAACTTCTCTGGGGGGTGGTTTATACAGGATGTGACAGGCACATGTCTGTGCTTACATTGAAGTGGCAGCCAGTAAATTTTGGGTAAAATTTCCCTATTCCAAGACCTACTCACCATTCAAATAATGGGAACAATCAAAAGGGTGCATATGGAAAGTTCATGGAACAAATTCTGCTGAGGGTACCCACAGACACAGAAACCACATCCTCATCTGCAAACAGTTGTAGACTGGGAGAGCAGAAGGAGCAACTAACAGGTTTGCCCTGTTTTACTCTTCCCTATGCATTCTCTCATAAAAACCCTTTTTGCTGGGGCTTTTAATCTAAGGAAAGGGGAGCATTAAAGAAAAAATAAGGGCAGCAGTAGGGCCAAGAAAGAGGGGGCTGTTACAGACATTAATGGATTAGATAAATGATTTGTCAAACCCTTATTGCAGAAATCCTTAAACGTGTTATTACATGTCCATGGCACCAGGCACATGCATGAACTGGTGCCAGGTTCATCCAGGGTGCTCAGAGACCACATTAAACATCATGATCTCAGTGAAGATAAAGTGCATTCTCCCAAACCTCACCTACAGATATTTGCAAGTGCATCTGCTCTTTACACTTTTAAACAGAATCTGCCTAGAAACAAATCAGTAAGATTATGTATCCTTTTTCAGGGCAGGGGGAAGGTAGAAGAAATAAAAGATATAATTCAGGACTTGCCTGAGATGTTGTTATTTTGAAAATTAATAATTTAAATTGCATAAGGAGTGGATATAGATTTAGATATGTTAGTTTATTACTGCAGAGAAAGCAAACATATCTAGACCTCAGGTCAGCCTGAGACATCACATCAGCCCCAGCTGCACTCCCAAATCCATCTGGATACTCACCGACCATAGGAACAAGCAATGACAGATCCCGTGGCATTCCATGAAACACTGGTGACCTGCAGGTTTTGATCCTGAGCCTCTGGGTATGACAATGTATGCAAACACAACACCTGGAAGAGATCAAATCCAAGCACTGAGGCAACAATCTCTGAACAGAGAGAAATTAGATCCCTGCCCACCCCTGATGTGATTGTGTGATTACAGTGTGGGTTTTCCTCAGTCCAAGAATTTATGTGAAAAGGTTGTTGAACTCCTGTTGGGAAACAAACCCACAACACAACTGTCACTCAAACACAACCTCTCAGAGAGTGCACAGCTCTGGAAGGCTGTGCCTAAGAATTTACAGCAGCTGCCAGGTGTGAGTTTGGCACTCACTGAGCTCCACAAGTAACAGTTTGAAAATGCCAGTCCCAACATGTACTGTCTGATACAAACTGCTTCCATTCCTGAGCACCATGCACTAAACAAACATAATCTAAGCAGGCAGAGCTGCCAACTCACTGACTGCAACTGTTCCTAGATCCCTGCTAGGCTGGAGTGCTCTGAAGGGGCTGAAGAAAAGCCTACACCAACTGCAGGCTTCCTCCTCTCACTGCTGCTACAGCTCAGTCACCAGCAGGAAGAACAGTTTTACCAAGCAAGGAGAAAGATGAAAAAAACCTCAAGGCAACCCAACTGGTAATGTTTAATTATTAGAACCTGGTAAGAACAATCTCAGCAATAAGGACTAACAACTTAGAGTAACTGAACTCTGCTTGGACAATGACCTGAATTCTGTCACTTACTGTTTCATCCTGATCTGTCCAGTTCACTTCAAAGCCATCAAAGGCATGACTTTTCCAGTTTTTATTTAGTTCTTTGATAACAGCATCCTCCACTCTCTGAAGGAATGACAGAAGCCCAGTGTAATCTACTTGGACTTCTTGCTGGAAGTCTTGGACAGCATCTTTGCTCTGCTCTGTCTGCACCGCAGCATCTCGGGCTGTATGAGACTGTGCTGCAGCTTCTGCTGTTGAAATTTTCCCAGTCTGGCAAGTTTTCTAGTAAAAGAAGACAGGCAGTCTATAATCCAAGCACAAAAACAAGTGTTGCACAACGCATTCAAAAGCACCTTGCCCCTCCTGCCGTTTCACGGAGAGATTCCAGCCCCTCTGCACAGCTCTGGTTCATGGTTAAACACAGGGTACTTCCGTACCTGCCCGGGTGCTGGTGATGTGTTTGTGACCTTCTGATAACCTGATGGGAGGCAGAGATGCCCGAATGCCGGTCAGGCTCAGGCAGAGCTCGAAAGCCTGGAATGGGAAGGGCGGGAGAAGGCAGCGAGCCCACGAGCAACGAGCGAGCAGCGCACACGGTGACAGCGCAGCGTTATCAGCTTCAAACTGCAGGGCGGCAGCCGCTCGGCTGGTTCTTGGCCAATTCGCACACACGGGCTAAATCAGCAAAACGCTGACGGGGCAGAGCCGGCGGGCGGACACAGGCCCCGGCCCCGCACGGTGCCAACAGCTACCTGAGGGGAGGGCTCGGTCCCGGGCCGCGCGGGAGCCGCGGGACCTGCGGGGGGTCGCGGACGAACAGGGAGGGGGCAAGTCGGGCCACGATCCCAGAAGGTCCGGGGAAGGCGCAGCCTTGAGAGCCGCCCCCGCCCGGCCCGGCGGTACAAGAGCGCGGAGCGGGCCCCGGGGGTCTCTCACCGCCTCACAGCGCGCGCTCCGGGCGCTCCTCCACAGCGACTGCACGTCGGCACCGGGTGCCGTCCTGTCCGCGAACATGGCGGGAGCGGAGAGGGCCCGGGGGGATCGGGGGTCGTTCCCGGCGGTCCCGGCCCGTGGCGCTCCCACAGCCCGCGCCTCCGGTTCCCATGGAAACGGGCGCGCGGTGACGTCACCCGAGCGACGAGCCCGCCGGCCTGCGAGGGGTAGAGTGAGCCGGGCGGGGCCATGTTGGGGAAGGGCGCGGAGCGGCGGTGTTGGGCGGGCGGTGGCTCCGTGCGGGAGAGGGGTGCGGCCTGTCCCGGCGCCTTTATTAGAGCCCTGGGTCTGGCGGAGGCTGCTTCTTCCCCTTCGGTCGCTCCTGCCGTAGCTGCGCTGGGGCCCGGCTGGTCCCGCCGGGGGCACGAGTGGCAGCGAAGGGCGCGGGGCTGCCAGGAGTTAAGATGGCGGCGGGGAGGGGGCGACAAAGCCGAGCGCGGTGGCGAGCGGGGACTGGGCCGCCTTGTGAGGGAAGCTCTCGTTGGCTGTCACCGCGTGGCTGCCCAGGGGATGGGGCCGGCTCAATGCACACTTAGTGCTCGGGATGTGCTCTGGCTCGTTGCTTTGCTCGCTACCGTCGTTGGTCTCGGTGGGGGAATGAGGGCAATTCGTGCCGAGGGTGAATTGCTCTGTGGCTCTCCGGGAGCCACCCGGTACCTGGGTACCAGCCCCTGCACCTGGATAACCCGTGCTGGTCCTGTCCGCAGGGACAGGGACTGGTGCTGTAGCTTCTTTAAGTGATTATTCCTAACAGGAATGACTCTGCTTGGAGATTTTTTTCTAACTAACTCATTGGAACAACTTGATGATGAATGCACAGGCTAAATTTAGTGCTGGCATAAGCAGGCACAGATGCACCAACTTCAGTGGAGTTATTCCGGCTGTTGCTGGGAAGGAGTCTGGCCTGTGTGTAGGAATTGAGATTGCAGGATACAGAGCAGGAGCTCAGCAGAACGGTCCTAGTGCTTTCACCTCTTGAGCACATGTGAGTCCATTTATATCACAGCTGAGTGCAATGGTTCTTCTTAGGAATTTAAAGTACTACACAATTAACAGTGAAGTAAGAATCCCTAAAACAAATGGTAAAGAACTCTTAGAGCCATTTTACAGACAGTAAAACTGGAGCAGAAGGAGGTTCAGTGGCACTTCCTTCAAAAGCAAAAAGTCTCAATAGAACGGAATCCTCTAGAATTTCAAATCCTGGCTGGAGTGGAACATCATGATACCCCACAGAAGAGACAAGAACATAAAGGCATAAACACTCTTGGGCTGGACTGATGGCTCTTTTACCCCTGTCATGTCTCTCCAATTAACACAGGATTTAATCTGAATTTCCAAAGTTCAAGCTTGGCATGTCCAGCAGCAGCTGGTTCACTTGTAAGCGTGAGCAATGGCAGTCAGAGGCTCTGGATGTAATTGAGCACTTTCCCAGCCCACTTCTGCAGGCAGGCTCCTTGCTTTGGGTCACTGCTTGGGGCAGCTTTTCATGTGTTGAAAAACTTATACTAAATATTTGAACCCAACAGCAGAGTAGTTTTCTTAAGAAGGTCTTAAGATTTATCCTCTATAAATAGATCATCTTCAGTCATCAATAAATTATCTTTAATTGGTATGATTAGAACTGCTAAGGCATATTACTCTTCAGAGAGGAGTAAATATTATGAATGTGAATTAATATAAAGGCTGCATCATCATAAAAATGCTAAGCACAAACTGCAATTTAAAAACTTTAAGTAACTTGTCGGGGGGACTTAAGGAGAAAAGTTTGTGGTTTTTTGAGATGGCAAAGAGATAGGAAAACTGGGATTTAGGTATGTGAAACAGACTGAAATAAATCCATTTTTTTAGCCAGGAGTATGCAAAGTTACTGCAAATGTAGAACATGTTCCCTGTATCGTGGTGCATGTCTGGGCTTTTTCTTCCCTGAGGATGAGAAAAGAGCAAACAGCTCCAGACAAGGACTGTTGTAACTGCACTTTGATCCTTTATTCCAATTTCTCTGATTTGCTGGGGTTTCAATATATCAAAGGTATTTCAAGAAATCTAACGTTGCTTTTTTTTTTCCTGGCCTGGCAGTATCAGATATATGGATGTTTTTGTCTTCACATCATCAGAAAGAAGGCAAAATCGGGGATGAGTGGGGGAGGGCTGTTACTTGCCTGAGGCTACCCAGTCTCTTTTAAGTGGCTGCTTTTACAGGGCTGATCTGTGCTTTTTCCTCTCAGTTTCATGAGACAAAGTGTAGGAAGTTTTCACTTTTACATAATGGAGCAAATCAGCATCAGAAAACAAGAGAAGGTTGAGGTAAAGAGAAAACAAAAACAAAAGGGAGAGGGAAAACATCAGAAAAAAGCTGCACGGTAGCATGTGATCGCTATGACCTGAGCAAAAGAAATACTCGGAGCTGCATCTCAGTAAAAATTCCCCCACTAGTGGGTGCAGTCGCTGCCCTCGATTTGTGATAAATGCAACTATTCAGTTCTGTTGAGGCTCCATACAGGCGAAACAGCAGATTGTACCCGAAAATGGAGAGTAGTAACTGAGCCTTCTCCTTTTACACCTTCCCCTCCATTCCTTCCACCCCAGACAGATGCATGTAAAGAGGAATAAAACAACAAGCACAGATCAATCCGGCCATGAGAGAGTTTTTGGACTTGGTCTGGCAGGGAGTGGCTTGACAGGGGATCGAAGGTATTGCCTTTGGTGACTGATGACTGTTCAGAGGAACAGAACTTCATACATATTCTCGTTTATTCACAGCAAACCACAGCCAACAAACAAAACTCTTCAACCGACAGCAAGGGTTTGTTTTAAAGAATTGTCACTCCAGAACCTACTTGTTTTTCCAGCTTCTATAACCAGCAGGACCTAATGCTGTTCCCTAATAGTTCCTGTCCTACCTGTGCACTGCTGAACAGCCCAAGGTGACAGATGTGGTCTGCCTGAGGCCTGGGTGCTGAACTATTGCCTTTACATTAACCAAAGGATGTAACCTGGAGTTTGAAGTGGCTTTATGCTGACATTTCGTACTTCTTATTTGACTGTGGACAATATCTGATCAGTTATTCCCATGTTTCTTTTTTGTTAGAAATTAATGATTTTAAAAATTACCAAATCTTGAGGGAAATGAGGTCCCCACAACTGTCAGTGTTGAACCCATGTCCATGTACCCCACCAGGTGCTCAGTACCTTGATGAGGGTTCAGGTCCTTGTGTGGACTCTGTGTGTTACCTCAAGCTGTGTGAATCTCCCAGCTATTTCTTTTCCAGGGCCATCTTTAACAGGCTCATGCATTTTCTCTAATTTGTGACCTCCTTTTCCCTGTCCCCCCTCCCAAATGTCCCTGCAAATGCTGTGCCCTTTTTGCTTTGGAAAACTATTTTTCCATCAGCAGAAAACATCAGCTTGCTTCTGAAATCCTGTTACACCCAAAGACATGATACATTATCCAAAGAATCCATCTCCATTAAAATCATGACTTTCTGTGCTTTGCAGAATTAGTCGGGCGTTCCTTACAAATATGGGTGCAGTTTCTCGCACTATACAGGTATTGTTTATCCTCTATTCATTCCTTCATAATAAATAATAAGACAAAGATTTTAGTCAAGTGTAACCAGCCCAGGAAGGAGCAGGGGGGAAGCTCTGTGGCAGGTGGCAGCAAGTTACCACCACAGGGGCACAAAGGCACTGCCGGCAGGGTTGGAACAGCAAGCAGAGCTGGCACGGGGCCGAGTGCCATGGATTGTCCAAAGAGGCATCTGTGAAAGGCTCAGGATCCTGAATCCTGGCTGCCATGGTGCTCTGAACTCAGTGGCAGCTGGGAGTCTCTGCCTTGGGCAGGGATTGCTGCTGTCAACAAGGTGACTGGCAGTGTCTCTCTCCTTTTGGTCTCAGCAGCCTCTAGTTCCTGCCGAGTTCCTCGCGGCACGTCCAGCATCTTATCTCAGAAATAAAGGTACAATCTGCTGTGCCACTCCTCAAAGGTACCTGACCCTTTGCAGTGCTGACAGCATGAAGGAAAACAGAGACCCCTTAAATTAATCCCATATTCAGAAACCATGCATGACTAAAAATTAAGTTATCTGTTCTGTACATCACTTCATCAACTCGTATTGTGTCTGTAGTATCTCAAACAGTTGTTGGAATTTTAACTGCTATGTTTAAAGCCAGTGGCTATATTAGAAAGCAATGTGGACAGATATTAATCCTCTAAACAGAACTGGCTCTCCTTGGCAAAAGTATGGTTTCAAAACAGGATATTCAAAAGTAAGTTGTTACTTCTGTGTACCAGAAGTATCTGGGTACCATTCCACTTGGTACCATCAGATTTGTGCTTGTGTAAAGCAAGCAAGCAGAATTTGCATGATAGGTCTGGGTTGCTCTTCAGAAATCTCTGTATTTATTTAATTTCAAGCATGCCACTTTCATTTCTGAGACATTATTTCTATGAACAGTGAATGTTTAATAAATACATCTTAGTTTTACTTGGGTATGGATATATAATTTGAGAGTGGAGAACAAAATAATGTTCCTACCATGTTAGCTAATGCAGCAGGAAAGACAGATTTGCAAGGACTCCTTTTACTGATACAAATTTTACCTCCATTTAGAGAGTTTGCATATTGCCAGATTAGCTAGACCAGCAAGAGCACTTACTGTGAAAGCCACTTCTTAAATGGCAAATAAAAATATCTCATTTGACTTTTTTTTTATCCCAAGTATAGCAGAGATTACAAAGAATCCTGGAACGTATTATACAAGCACAGAGAGATAACTTTACAAACTCATGCACTGCAGAAAGATTATCACCTTCTCAAAAGCACATGGAAGATGAAGGGAAGCAGAGTATCTTGTATAGACAAATTGGATATGTCAGTGCGAGTGTTTTAACTGCTCGCAGAAAATGCCAAGTGATTTGTAATGATCACTTTCTTTTTATCGCCTCCCTTTATCTTGTAGCAGAGTGACAGTCTGGTTCTGAGAAATAACAGAATGAACCACCCATACAGCCTGTTTCTGTAACTTCTTTCTTCAGTATATATGTAGAGTTCCCAACACCAGTACTGATCCCAGTCCAGCTTGAAAAAAACAAAAAAAAAAAGAAAAAGGGGGAAAACATGACAAAACAGGGCTTAAGCAGCATGAATGTGGCTCTCTCTGGAGAAGTGCAAAAGACAATTGCACCAATTACATGCTGGTTTTGGAACTCCATGTAGCCTAAGCCTATTGAAATATATATTTTGGAGGGGAAGGAGGATGCTCTGGAATGAGGCCTGGAGCTGGAATGCTGTCGTAAAGGCAGCAGTAGGAGGGAGAGCTATAAACTGGCTGCAATCCTCAAATTTAAAAAAAGGTCCGGAAACATTTAAATGCCAAATTATGTGACACCTTTAATTCCTGTTTTTTCTTTTGTCCTTAGTTTTCCATTTAATTGACTGAAACTTTTCCTATTTATGCCACCAACTGTGTAAGCTGGGCTGACTAAAGGCATTTTTATTTTTCTCTACTCTAGCCTGACAAACTGCTTATGCAACAGCTTACACCTTTAATAACACCAATAAAACTGCATCAGAACTTTAAAAAAAACACAGATTTCTAAGCATCAAGGCTTGAGAGAACTTGCTGCAGCGCTGGCATGTGACAGGAGGCAATTTATAAGGAATTAACTCTGACAGTCACTTTATACAGCTGATTTTCAAAGATCTAGGCACTAAAGATGTGTTAATGAGGGTACTGAGGCTTCATAATTAATTATATTAGCATCTCTTTGTTACTCTCTACAACAGTAGTGGCTGGTTGACATTTCAATGGGAGTCTGGTGGTATTCTTTGTGATTATTATCCAGGAGTACAGTTATACCTTAGCTCCCAGAGGGAAACGTTGCATGTAAATGCCGCTGTGAATTGCAAGAGCTTTTGGAGCTCAGTAAAAGCCCTTGAAGGAGACCCCGCTGGAAACTGAATGGATGTCAGTAAAATTTCTCTAGTCTGGAGTCTCTCTTCAGATATGGACTCTCCTCCCCCTTCCTTTCCCTCCCCCCTTCCTTCCACTGAGCTGGTCCTTCTCACAAGGCTTAAGAACAGCAACATCCAGCCCTTGCTGAATGTCGAGTTCCAGACCCCTAAAGGAAGGAATACTGACCTGAACAAAGCAGTGAACAAAGTAAACCTGAAAATAGGGAATATTTTCACAGGCTTGAATTTTCAGTGCAATAAAACCAGAGCTGCCAGAAGGAGTCCCAGAAGTGGTGAGTCAGATAATAGATGTACGGCTGTGGTGGGAGGGAAATGGTCTCCACTTTGTTTTATACCACCCCACCCCCCCGCCTTTACAAAGGCAGATGAAATTATTTTCCAGTCATACCACTGCAAAAACAAACATGGAGTTTAAAGGTTATTTCCTTTGTGTGTTTCTGAGATACATTAGTTTTGACTCCAAAGGGGAAAGGAAGATGTTTTGTCAATGGCCTCAATTTCTACTCTGAAAGTTTTTACAGTATCACCTGAGGTGGCACAGCTGCTTTTTTGTTTACTGATATATTCCACTTGTTTGTATTAATTTAAAAAAACTTACAAAAACAATTTGCTGTTTTTCACACCAGTTGCAGTTGTCATGGTTGGGCTCAGTTAAGGGCACAGTTTGACAAACACCTCTGCTAAGTGAAACTTGTGCAATGTGTTCCTCACTCTTTCATTCCTGTCTTCATGGGACTCTCTTACTTGTACCATTGTTCCTGCATCTGCACAGGGAACCAGATCAGAGTACTAGTCTGAGTTTAAAAAAAAGGGATTGTGGGGACTATTTCTAATTGAAATCAGATTCAGATTCAATTTAACACACACACACAAAAAAAAAAAAAAAATCACTGGCACAATGCAGGAACAGCGTAAAGGGGAAGAGGGGAGGAATGTGTGGTGGGGAATGCATAAGTAGGAACTTTTACCAAAAAATAGTTTGTCAAACCATGTCCTGAAAGACTTTACATTCTTCCAAGCCAGAGCTACTCTTTGCTGTGTGTGCAGGTAGAACCTCGTAGGCAGGGATTACAGTTGCAGGACTCTCAGAGCTATTGTAATACCAAAAAATAATAACTGTTCCTACAGACTGACACAATTAACCAAATTCCACTCAAAGATCATAGTTGGCAACTCGTGCAGCATTTTATGTAGCTGAAGTTGGAGACCAGTTCTATTCCTGAGTTCCATCTCCAGCTCTAATGAGCAGTAACTCTGAATAACTCTGGCATTCAGTTCACCTAGCAGTAAAATAATTACTTCCCTCACAGAGCTTTTTACATTTAACCAGATTTTTTGAATGAGCTTTGACATTCTCAGATGAAAAGAATAATGTGCACAATGTATTATTATAGCAAAAACTATATATGACAGATTCCTACATGTTTTCCTGTCTTTTGTCTCACCTTTCCTGTCACCATACTCCTACACAGGACTCAATACACACTGTAAATGTTTGAGTAACGCCAACTTCAAACTAATGAATTGTAATTAATGTACTTGTTCTTTGCTGAGCAATGTTGTGTGTGTTTATTTTTATCTGATACTTTTTGGGTAGAGACAGAGGTTACTCCCCCTGAGAGTTCAAATATCAATAGTGCTCTACATAACAGGGGAAGTTTTTAATGATTCCCACAAAAACCGCTGCCACTTGGTAACAAGACAATGGATGAAATACACTGAGTGTAAAATTTTTGCCTCTAGTGCTATTCCCACGGGACCAAATGTAGAAGTGATAGTCAACTTTGCCTAAGATTCAGCAAGAGTTTTCCTGCTGTAGGACTGAGGAGATGATAAATAAAAGTTTTAAGAATTGGCCAGAGTTGAAATCCTGGAAAGCAAACATTTATACATTGACTCTGTAGAAATGTTGTCTCCCTTTTAATTTCCCTATGAGTGGAGAAGATGGAGAGGATTTTCTGTATATCTCCTTGCAGAAGCACAAGGTACAGTTTTATTTAGTCCTCAACATGTCTGAAAAGCTTATGCCTCATGTTCAGAAATGTCTACGGTTTGGTTGACTTTTAATTTAATATTTTAAATTGCATTTTGACTGCTTCTTTGCCTCTAGTATCTGGAAACAAGCACGGGTGTTATGTAACTATACATCTCTTCATGGATTACAAGCAGGTGCTCTGGTAAGTTAGAGATGTTGGTGTAAAAAAATAAAAGTTTTAGCAATGATGTCTAACAGATATTTCATAAAAAATAAAAATAAAAACTAATACAAATAGGATCACTGTATTTTTTCAGTGACATATTGTTAGTTCCTGCCTGTTGTCTGTGTTACTGAACTGCTATCCTGCTTCAAGGCAATTATCAGCCCCAAAATATTTTCATCCAAAGGTTTAAACTGCAACAACTGTGAGGACATGTGGAAGATTCTTCTGTCATTATCTCACCCTTCAGTTCTAACATGAATGCTTGACTGGGAAGGTCTGTGACTAGTGGAGATGAATAAACAGTTGGAGCTGGTATTTGAGTGGTTAATGAGTGTGCCAAACTGTGTGTGTAGTGCTGGGGAGGCTCAGCAGTTCCTGGGGGCTGTCAGACTGATCACACACAGCAAACCAGCCCTGTGTCTCTGCCTGTGGCTCCCAGCAAGCCCTGATGTGCCAGTCAGGCTTTGCTATCAAGCTTGTGTGTTCTTGAAATGTGCCTTCAACTCACAGGTGTACTCAGTAACTTGAAAGCTTTCATCTACTCTAAAAACTTGTCTTGCACTCCAAGGAGGATTCTTTGTTCTTAATACAGAGCCCAAGCCTGCACATTCTCTGGAAAACCAGGCTCCCATCATAGATGTACAGTTGTTAAGCAGTTGTTTGCATTTCAGCAATGGCAAAATGATCCTTGTTTTGTATTTCTCTACAATAACTTCCAGTCCTTTGGGACAGAAGGCTGTGAAACCATGAGTTGCTATTAATTACATTGACTTACTTGCATGATTGTATATATGCCCATTTTGCCTTGCAGAAATACTTAGGGGGAGATGCACTCTTCTTTTTTTCACATATCACTGCATTGTATTGGAGAGGATTTTAGCACATTTTCTGATTTTATTTGCCAAATTGGGGGTTCAAGTTTACAATTTACAGCTGACTTGACAGTCCAGAAAGTAAGTATGATTACCAATTATGTCTCTGTCTTGCAGTAACATATCTAAGCAAGGAAAGAAACACTGGAAATGTGAACTTTAAGAAGCAAATATGAAATTTCCTTTGCAAAGAAAGGAAATTGAGTCTGTTTAGTCAATTCTTGAGGAAAATGCACAGTTATAACTGTACATTTAAACCCTCAACAGTTATTCAAGGACTAAAACTGCCTTAGAGGCTAGCTACAGGTCATGAAAACATTGGAAAGATTTGAAGGGAGGTAACTGAATTTGTATCAATAAACCCTCTAAATTTTTTGGGGTTCTTTTATTACTGTTTCAGGGATATTAAACTCATATTCTTTTAATATTTACATGTATTTATATTATTTTCAATATTTATATATGATCAAGATATCCCTTTTTTTTATAATAGCTAGTTTTAGGGTAGTAAAAACAGACCTTGAAATTTTTTTAACAGTACAGCAGTTAAAATTCATGATTACTTGGTTTTAGATAAATCAGAGTATCACCATAATCATGCACTTCAGGAATACCTGGTAATTTATAGATTAAACAAGGGGTTCTAGTAGGGAACTGACAGGTGCCACTTACTCCTGCTTGGAATTAGCTTTCAAACTTGCCACCTGTATTTCAAATTTTACACCTTCAAAGACTAATCTAGAGAAAATATAGTAGATTACAGGTGAAAAAAGAGGAAAAAACCCCAAGCAGATAGAACTGCATAGTCAAGAGACCCAAATGAAACAGAAGGAAGAAAATCAAATAGTACACATGAGTTTACCTTGTCTGAATTGGAAGATATCCATATTAATCAATCTTGGGAGATGCAGACAGAATAAGGAAAGAGTCATCTCGCTATGATGGGCTTCAGGAAGGCCTTGAGACATCCCCTCCTTGGGGAGGATTTCATAATCTTGTAGTTATAAAGTTCTGATGCTTTGCTTACCTTTTATGCCCAGCAGTTACAATTGCTGTATGTGTAACCAGAGAAGTAAGGGATGGCAGCTCCTCTCTCCTGCTGTTTGCACGGGGAAGCACAACACAAACCCTGCACATGCCGCAGCCCTGGTGGGTGGCAGTGGAAGCGAGGACATAGCTGGTGGGAAGTGACAGCTGGGAATACAAAAGGGAAAAACAATGGGGATTTGGAAGCAACAGGTGGGAGCAGGATTCAGAAAAGTAAAGTCAGCACTTTTGAGGAGGCAGGAACTAATCCAGGCCTCATTGAGTAGGTCCAGTAGAAGAACAACTTGAAGAGGCAAAACAGGAAACGAGCAGGAAGACTGCTAATGTTGTATGACTGGAGAAGCAAATACAGCAAATTCCTACTTCATCAAAACTGTACTTGTTTCTTAACCTGATCTGTATCCTAACACTCATCTGTGAAAGATACGCTGCTGCTTTTGATAGAAAAGTGACTTGGCTATTCCTTTAAGAGCAAACACGAGCGAGCTGTAGCTGTGGAGCTGTACTGAGCTCTTCCATGACAGGTGGACAGGAAGGGGACAAAAAGGGTTATTTAAAGTCTGCCTGCTCTCTGTGCAGTGGCAAGTGTGCTGGCAGGCAGCTCTGTGACCTTCTGGAGTTGAGCTCCCCAGTAACTGAGCTGGATGTGACTGACAGGGCTCTGTGCCCTCAACACAGAATGTCCCAAGTTATTTATATGGGTTTGTTTGGTCTTGAGGAGGCCCGGGGGCACCTCACTGATCTCCACAACCACCTGAAAGGAGGAGTGGGGGCAGGTCTCTTCTGCCTTGCCTGCAGTGAGAGGCCTTAAGCTGAGATGGGAGATTCTGATAAGGTATTTATAAGAGGTTTTTCCCAGCTAGGGCGGCCATGCTTTGGAATAGGTGGAGTCACCATCCCTGGAGGTGTTCAAGAGGTGTCTGCATCTGGATCTGGTGATGTGCTTTAACGGTTTGGGGCTTACAGCGGCTGTAATGGGTGAACATTTCACATGATGTTCCTAAAGGTCTGTTACAACCTTGGTGACTCCATGATTGCTTTGTGCCATGTGCCAGGTAAGGCAGGCAGTGCAGGGAGATGTGGGTGCCACGTCCTCAGAGCGCGGCAGGCTGGAAACGCGACCTCACTCCCGGCAGGGAAGCGCTGAGCTTAGAACCGGGGGAACGCCTCACGCGGCGGGACTGCAGCCTTCTGAGCACCGTTTGGGGATCGAGGGTCCCGAAATCCATTCCTGCCCCTCGATGTCCCCCGGTCGGGGGAAGGGACGGGCCGCACCAAGGGGTCCGTGCCCCCGCGGGCCGTGAGGGGACGGGGCGGAACTCACGGGGCCTCGCGCGCCGCCATAGCGAGGGCGCGCGGGCACGTGCAGCGCGCGCATGCGCGGCCCCTTCTCCTACACACCCCGCGCGCGCCCC
>WBNO01012040.1:251513-307201 GCA_013400575.1 Peucedramus taeniatus
GATCTCGGCTTTTAAAGGTCGGGGTTGTCCCCGGCCGCAGCGCCTTCCCCACGTGCGTCCCCCGCGCCGGGAGAGGCAGAGCTGTCCCCCAGCGCGGGCCGGGCCGTGCGGGACGCGCACCGGGCGCCGCTGCGCTCCAGCCGCTTCCCGCTGCCGCTCATTCATCTCCCGCGCGGTGGGTAAACAGCGCTCCGTAACCCCGGCCGCGGCCAAACTTGGTCCAGGGGAAGTGCCCATTAGAAAATACCTGCCAAACGGCGGCTTTCGCGTCTCTTTCATTTGTAACTGTCTTTTCGAACGTTCTTTTCGGTTTTTGGAAGGTGGCGTGTGCCCATATAGGCTATTTCTATTGAGATTCCAGCGCTCTGTAAATTACTTTACGTTTTTTCAAATGTGTTGGCCGTAGCAAATGTGGTTTACAACTTTTTAATTAAAATATTATTGGCTTATAATTTAAGTTGGCTTGTAAAACAGTGTAGCGGGATGTGAGCTGTGGTTTCTAAGGGTGAGCTCACTTTAAGGGCTGTTTTATCAAACTTTGCTGCACTTCAGCTGCAGCACACCCTGTAAAGCTGGTGCCTTGAAGCCTTGTAACTCTTGTGACATTTAACAGAAATACCTGAGAACTTCTACAGTAGATCACTAGAGAATGTCTCAAAGAGAAAACCCAGGTGATTTGTCAGGCTTGTGAATGAAGGGATATTGACACGTTTTCATCTGTTTTTCAGAAAAAGAGCAGCAGGAAGCAATTGAACACATTGATGAAGTACAGAATGAAATAGACAGGTAAACATTATCTAACTTTTAAAATGATTTAGCAGAAATTGAAATGTAGCTGACAAAAGTGAAAGTGTTTAGTAAAGTGAGCACTCAGTAGTACTCCCTGTCTTTGAACTCTGCCAAGATATACCTGTGTTCTGACTTGATTAGAGACATTAAAATAACAAAGAAGTGTCCTGGTTTCTTGCTTAATTGTGTATAATTAAAGAGGTAGAACTTGAGTTTAAAATTTTTAATTAATTGTGGTATTTTTGATAATAGAAATGTATTTTGCACTGGCTTCTCAAGTTAATGTGTAAGCTATTTGGCTAAAGTATTTCCCTATTAGCAAGCAGAACCAAACACTCGGCTGAAAAGTCAGCTTTTATTATACATTATTATTATAATATTCATGTGCTTGTGCAATAATATGCAGAAAAGGTCTCTGAGATGTTAATTTTGTATGCCAAAGCTCTTGGGGCTGTGGGTTCTGTGTCAGTCCCTGCCTGCATGTTCTCTCCATGCCCAGTGTCCTACAAGGACTGCAGGTGGCTGTTGGGGCTGTGAATGTGTGAAGCTGTTGTAGTATGAGGGCTTTGCCTTTTTGCAACAACAGTTCAATTTTAAGTCTCCAGATTTTACTTGCTCAGGGTGCAGAATTTCTTTGCTGTAACTTCCTTGCCTGCCTAAAAGTTACAGGGGGCAGGTGATAGGGCTGTGTTACCCATCTGCAGGTTTTATGCAGACAAAATGTTCAAGAGGTGAAACAGTGCTTTGCATTGCCTAAATAAAGGTCCACCTCTGGAGTTGAAGGTGTTTAGAAGGTTCCATTCAGACCAGTGAGATTGCTTCTGGCAGAGTGTTTTTTAACAGTTATTACAGCTCTGAACTTCTGGGGATTTTGGGACACTTCATCTGCAGAATATTGCAGACTAGTCTTATCAAACCCTTTCAACTTTTAGTTAACTGCTCTGATGTGTTCTTAAATCTCAGTTCTCTCCCTGTGGTTAACATGGCTCTTTCTATTACAGACTGAATGAACAAGCCAGTGAGGAAATTTTGAAAGTAGAACAGAAATACAACAAACTCCGCCAACCATTCTTCCAGAAGAGGTCAGAATTGATCGCCAAAATCCCGAATTTCTGGGTAACAACATTTGTCAACCACCCACAAGGTACGTTCCTGACAGCCCTCTTTTTTTGCCCTGTAAATTCAGTGTTTGCTTGTTTGTTATGTGAGTGTCTTTAAGCTCTGAGGCTCTTGTGGAGTTGTTATTAAGCATACAAAACACCTCCTTTCTGTCCTCGATTTAAATTTTAAGCTTCTTCTTTCTTGCACTTGTTGGCCAAAGGAACATCTTGTTTACTAAAATACTTCAATCCTAAAATTTCTTTTTGCGTTTTAAATTGCAAATTTACTATTTTATTCAGTTCATTTGGAACTTGAAGCAAAAAAAAAATTTTAAAAAAATTGTTCTAGATTGTGTGGGTGTTTTTTACTTGGAAGTGAGCTCTTGACAATAAACTTTATACAAAACAAGTTTGTAGACTGCTTTAGATTGGGCAAACTACCTGCATGAAAATCTGTTTCAGAGGAAAGGGTGGGTATGTGTGGGTAGGCTGTTGGCTGGTAACTTGAAAAGAAAGAGCCATGGGAATCTGGCTTGGACAGATGTGTTGCGTTTTAAATCTTCCTGGCTATCAGTTTCCTGTGTTTTGCCTGCCTGTTTCATGACTTTGTTAATGTGGGATTCCTCCTTCTCTCTCAGTATCTGCACTGCTGGGAGAAGAAGATGAGGAAGCACTGCATTACTTGACCAGAGTGGAGGTGACAGAATTTGAAGACATCAAATCAGGTTACAGAATAGATTTTGTAAGTACTTTAAATGGTTCATTCACTTGTGATTTTGCTGTTGTTTTTTTTAATGTAATTGCATGTTGGGTTGCAGTTTATAACTTAAATCTCTGCAGTTACCTGTTTAGTGCCAGGTTTGACTTGATATGTGTGTTTCCATTCTGTGGGTTCTAACTATTTGCTTTCCACTCTGCAGTATTTTGATGAGAATCCCTACTTTGAAAATAAAGTTCTCTCCAAAGAGTTTCACCTCAATGAAAGTGGAGACCCATCTTCAAAATCGACTGAGATTAAATGGAAATCTGGAAAGGTATGTATTGCATCTGGGAGAGCAGAAGTGTGACCAAGTAAAAACATTACCAAGTGCATTAGCTTGCCTCTTCCTTGGCCAGGATCTAGACTGTGTTGTGTTGTTTACTTAAAATAACTGTTAAATTAAGAATTCTGAGGACCACAGGTTTAGGGGGATCAGGTAGCAGTGTGTGATCTTGTTTTATATTTTCCTCTATTTCTTAAACTTCATTTCCATATGCCACATCTTTTGCAGCCACAATAATGTGGGCATACCTGTCACCCAGGCAATGTTCAAGAATCCTTAATTTAATGCACTTAATTTCTGTAGAAGTACTTGAGTGTTATCCTGAAGATTTTGGACTGAGTTTTTAAAAGTAGAGCTGAGGCTTGCAGTTAAATTGCAGCTTGTTTTGTTGCTCTCAGATCAAGGAGAAAATTTAATGTTTTTCATACTGAGTAGAACTTTTCCTTTTGTACCAGAAATTGCATTACTGTACAGACCAGTTGAGTGATCTTTACAATACACTGCAAAATCAGTGTGAATTCTGCTTTGTTCTTCTTGAACAGTCTAAACCTATAAATGTTGTCATTCTGGCAGAAAAAACAATACTGGAAGTGTGGTGTAACCATATGGTCAAAGAAATAATTTATTTAATTTCAGACTTAACAAAAAGATTATTGCAAACTTACTACACTTATTTTCTAGGGTAAGGTGATAGATGCAGACCTTACATGTATTCTTGTGGCCATATGTTTTAGCAGTTTGTGTGGGGTTTTTTTTTTTGCACTTAGTACAGAGAGTGGCCTGAAGACTTCAGAGTGGGAAATTGTAGGCAAAGAGGCCTAGGCAGGTCTTTATCTCCAAATGAAAAAAGAGCTTAGAGGTGTGGAGACTTTCTTAAATTTGGTGTATGTAGTAGTTGCTGCAGTTACAACTGCTCTGAGTGGCATTTAGGCATTGTGAGACCTTGTAAGTTCAGTGTGTCATTAAATACTTGTCATACTTGTGTTTCCTTGAGATAGGGAAACGTAAATCAAATGTGAGATTCTGTGAATTTTCAGTGTTCCAGTGGAGGTCATTGAAAAAAACAAGTGGGTTTACTGTTCTCTCATGTTCATGAGAAATGCAGTATCTTCTGTCAGTTGTTTGGGCTTCAGATGTGTTTTGTAGACTTACCCTCAGAGAGGGAGGGGAAAGTGACTTCTTAGGGTTGTTTAGACAAGTGTATTTTTTAAATGGTGCTTATAGGGAAAAAAAAAGCCATAGAAAGACTGCTTTAGGGAAGTTTTTAACTTTCTTTTCAGGACCTGACAAAACGTTCAAGCCAGACACAGAACAAAGCCAGTAGGAAGAGGCAGCATGAAGAGCCAGAAAGCTTCTTCACCTGGTTCACTGACCACTCTGATGCAGGGGCTGATGAACTAGGAGAAGTCATCAAGGATGACATCTGGCCAAATCCCCTACAGTACTACTTGGTAGGTACAGCCCTGAGCAGGGCATCTGCACTCACACCAGCTCTGTGAAAGAGTTTGATCACTGTGGTTGATGTTGCAAATGTGTCTTTAAGGTTCCTGATATGGATGATGAAGAAGGGGAGGGAGAGGAGGATGACGATGATGATGAAGAGGAGGAGGGATTAGAGGATATTGATGAAGAAGGAGATGAAGATGAGGGGGAAGAAGATGAAGATGATGATGAGGGAGAGGAAGGAGAGGTGAGTAATCTTGGCCTTCATGCCATTCATGTGGTGTTTGAGAGGGATCTTGTAAGAATACCAGTTGTGGCAAAGGTGAACTGGTTCTTGTCTGCACCTCAAGATGTGAGAACTGTGACTGCATTAACTTGAGTGGTTTCAGGTAGTAATAAGTATGTTTGTTTAGATGAGAGACAGTGGAAGTACATAGTTTCAGTAAATTTGTTAGGGAATTCCTCTAGGAGAACTAGGATATTTATGTGACAAAATTCTTCCTTCATTACTGAATATTCTAGCAATGCTTTACATATAAGTGGCTTTTGTTGGTGCATCCAGTCATTCTTCCCACTTGTTGGTTTATTTCTGCTCATGGCCAGCCTAGCTAAGACTTTCTCTTGGGTTCAGGATTTAAAAATGTGCTTTAGTAGTAGGTGGGATTTTCAGGTTCAGCATCCAAGGTGTTGGGAACTTAGTTTAGAATGCCTTTGTTTTTTGGAACTGGGCGTGGTGTGTCTGACTTCCAGCAGCACAAACCATGTGCAGTGAGAGGAGGGCTGTGCTGGGCTCTGTTTCATAACCTAGAATTTGGCATGTGAAAGGTGAAGCATTTTGTTCTTTGAAGTTCTAAATGAGGGGGAAAAGATGACCTCTTCATTTTCCACATGTTAAACTCATGTCAGTGCTTGTAGTGATTCTAAGTCACAGTTTCTCAAACCTCTGATGTGTTTTCCTTGGGACAACCAGGTAGTGAGTGATCTCTGTGTGGTCAGTAGCTGGGCACCCAGAGCAAGTGTTACCATCCTTTAGTGAGGGAAGAGATGATCACACAGCACCATGAGTAGCACTGTAAAAAGTTCTGGTCACTGCATTTGCTATCTGAAGTTTAGTGATTAGATTTATTTAATTCTTGCTTATCTTTCAACAGGAGGATGAAGGAGAAGATGACTAATTGAACACTGATGGATTCCAAACCCCCTTTTTACCTTTTTAATTTTTCTCCAGTCCCTGGGAGCAAGTTGCTGTCTTTTTTTTCTTGTGCTCAGTCGCCTTGTTCTCTTGAGGTCTCTTTTTCTCTCCTCTACACCATGGTTCACGATTTCTTTTGGGGAAATATCTTGAGCAGAATACAGTGGAAAAGAAATCTACCAGTTTCTGTTTCAAGTTCATTTTTATCCCTTTCTGTCTCAAAACAAAAACTGTTTATGAATTCAACACACCATGTTCTGTGGGAAAAAAGAAAACCTTCTGCTCCCTTCACTCTGCTGGAAGCTGAAGAGTGCTAGGCCCCTGTGTAGTAGTGCATAGAATCTAGCTTTTTTCCTTCTTTCTCTGTATATTGGGCTCAGAGATTACACTGTGTCTCTATGTGAATATGGACAGTTAGCATTTACCAACATGTATCTGTCTACTTTCTCTTGTTTAAAAAAAAAGAAAAAACAACAAAAAAATAAAAATAAAAATGGGGTTATAGAAGGTCAGCCGGGGTGGGTTTCAGAAGTTTGGGTGGGTTAAGTGGGCATTTTGACAACATGGCTTCTTCTCCTTTGGCATGTTTAATTGTGATGTTTAACAAACATCCTTGCAGTTTAAGATGACACTTTTAAAATAAAATCTTCTCCTAATGATGACTTTGAGCCCTGCCACTTGATGGAGAATCAGCAGAACCTGTAGGATCTTATTTGGAATTGACATTCTCTATTGTAATTTTGTTCTTGTTTATTTTTAAATTTTTTTTTGGTTTTTTTTTTGGTGTTTTTTTTCCTTTTTTTCTTTTTTGGTTTTTTTTTTGTTTCACTGGAAAGGAAAGAAAGATGCTCAGTTTTAAACGTTAAAGTGTACAAGTTGCTTTGTTACAATAAAACTAAATGTGTACACAAAGGGACTGGTTGGTCTTCACTGAAAGAAACAGCTTTTATATCCTATTTAGAACTTGCTTGTAGTTTCTTGGCATTTTTGGGGGCATTTTGTCAGTATTTCTGTAGTGCAATGCAGCCTTGTGGTTGTGTGGACTGAACCAGTTCAAGTAGTTCCCACTATTTCAGTACCTGTAAAGTGTTTCCTGTGGTAGTTCCTACTGCACACTGACTCTTGAGTTCCATGTAGGGTCGTGTGCTGTGTGTGAAGACACAGGTATATATTAATGCTTTGCAAAAAAGGAAAGTCACTTGATTTGTAGAATTTTTAGTAATTTGCAGAACTGTATCTCCAGTACATAAGTTTGCATGGAAATACCATGCAAGCTCAGAATAAAGAGACCAGGGGGTGGTTTTAAAATATTTGGGTGGTTCTGTAAGTCTCTTCAGTTGAAAACAGATCTTAATTGCAAGCTAATTTGGGGGCTATTTCAAAGAGCAAGATTCTTAGTAAAGTTCATGTATAAAAAGTTGCTACTTCACTGCTTTTTTTCCTTGGTAGCAGCATGTATATGTGCTTTAGATACACTGTACTCTCATTTTAAGAGACTGCATTTGAGAAACTTGTAACAATTTCACATAAGAGGGTGTTGGAACTGGTATTCCACAAAATGTAATGGAAGTTGTTTTAACATGCTTTGCTTTTCAAATATTTAAGAAAAAATGTTCTATCAGCTCATCTGAAATTCAAACAGCTCTTTGGATGTGTAGAAAAGACTGTCTTCTGGGAAGACTTGTTATATTCTCTGATTCCTTTTCCTCACAGAATTTGCTGTAGTCAAATTCAGCTTTTTTTGATGCTTAAGAATACACTTGGCAGAACAAGATCAATGTCTGGTTGAGACGTGCACAAATAACGTGTGAGGGAAAACATTCTGTAAGTGTGTGGTCCAGCTTGGATTCAATCCAGTTATCAGAGACAATGCAACGTCCAGTCTCATGTGATCAATGCAAAAATAAGACAACCATGTACTTTATTCCATCTCAACAAAAGCTTCTGCCCTCATCCTGCTTTGCAGAGCCAAGTACAACGTTGATCAGTAATGGTTTCTTACCATCTAGAGAGAGAAGGAACAAAACCCATGAAGTTCTATAAATTTAGTGTTTTTTAATTTGATTCCTTTTCGTTGTAAGATTGAAAATAGCTTCCTGTTGTGGTAGAGGGTCGATGTGCTGTTTCTTGCCATGATGCCTCATTACTTAATTTTTATGTAGTCCTAATTGTAGTTCCTCAAGGAAAATAATCTTTTGCTAGTCTTGATTGCTTTAGGAAAAATATTGTGCCATTGTTGTTCCATCCCTGTTGGTTACTAGCAGAAAACTTTAAAAAACTGTTTTGAAAGTAATCAAAGCTTCAGGCTCTGTAAAGTCAAATACCAGGAACAAGAAATGAGAAGTCTGGATAATTAAATGCTACTTAAGAGATTTTTCTTGCGCATTCTTTAGGATTTTACAGGGTGCCAAAATACTCTTGCTACTGTACTGATAATACTGAATTTGCTGTGAAACTTGAGGGTTTACTCCTGGCAATGGCTAAAGAGTAAACTGACATGGTAAAAGAATAAACCATATTAGTTAAGTGTTATTTTAATTTTTTTTTTCCTAGCATGGAAATGATTAGGGATTAACACATTTCTCTGCAGTGCTCAAGAAATACTACAGCTGGCCATCGGGTTCTCTGACTGTTCACTTAATGTCTAATTTGGCTGAATATATGTAATGGGTGTCCATTTTTTACTGGATTTATTTTATATGTGTATAAAGAGCTTTTGAAAAGACATCTACCTTGGATAATAATGGGAGATTAATTCTTATTAAATATCATTAATTCTCCACTGCTTGAGCTCCTCACATCCAGTTAATCCCACCATGTGAAATTTGTCACAGGTGGTAGCTGACTTCAGGTTTTTTGGCCTGAATTTCCAGGGTTAGAACATAAAGTTGGCAGCAATTTAATAAAAGGTGAAGCTGTTGTGCTGGGGCTATGTGGCCTAACTATCTCAAAGGTATTTCTAAGTTTAAAGTTTAATTGCTATAAAATGGAATCTTTTGTCTGTAATTTCTAGTGCCAAAGGAAGCAATTCAGCTGAGTGTGTAAATACAGTCAGGAAGGTTTGGGGGTTTTAAAGAGATTATCTGTGTACTTATTCATACTTGTCAGCACAGTTTCTGTCCCTGTAAACAAGCATTATCTGAATCGATTTCTCATTTATGATACTCATTTGAATCTGTAAGCTCTTTGTACCACACTAAACCAGGTGCATAAGGATAGTTCTTTGTTTATTGGATACTGTTCCTGAATTTTGAAGCCATGTTGTTTTTTGTTTTGGTTTGGTTTTTTGTTTTTTAAAGAGAATGAAATCAATGAAATAATTTCTCTGCTGTACCTTCAAGCTATCCTTCTGTTTGAAGGAATTAAAATACATTTAACTGTTACTTGATGTTACTATTTCTAAGAGTCTTTTTCAAAAGAATCAGGTCTTAGTCCCAAACTCGGCACAATCTTTCACGGGTGACGTGGACAGTGCTTGCTTCTCCTTTATGGAGAGGAGTGAGGGGAGGTCACAAGTGACTGGTACCCGACACTTGCTTCCTGTGGGAAACAGATTTATGTTTAATGTCCTCCCTCTCCTCGATTAAAAATTTAAACTTTTAAGGCTTTTTTCTTGATCATCACCTTCCCCACGTGCTCTCTCGGGTACAATGGAGGACAGGGGCTGCCGGTTGAAGGTCGAGACGCACTTTTAGCCCCGGGAAGCCTCACAGAGTCCGCCCAGCTCCCGGGCCGGTGCCCCTGCCCCTTGCCGGCTCCTGGGCCGGACCTGCGCCGGGATCATCCCCGGTGCCCTGCGGGACCCTGGAAGGGCTGCAGGGACACATCGTGCTCCCAGCTGTGACACTTCCCGCAGGACAGGGAGTTGCCGAATGGGCAGGAACCGCTGATCCCACGTACCGACCCCCCCTCTCCCCGCAGGATTTGCGGGACACTGCTGAAGCACGCCCGGGCCATGGGGCTGGGATGATAGGTAGCCACGGACAGAGCCCCTGGGATCACCCGGGAGCTGAGAGCCAGCCCTTTCCCTCCAGGCTGGGAACTCCAGCTCCCCAGCATCCCTGAACTGCCCCCTGCCCTTCCTCTGCCTCCCCTGGAGGGTCTGAGACCTGAAGGAAAGAGGGAGAAGCTGCTGGAGGAGCCCTGAGTGCGTGGTGGGCAAAGGACCCCTGGAGGCACCGGCCCAGCCAGAGCCCCCCAGACACATCCCCAGTGACAGCCAAACACAGCCTTGATCCCGACTGCTGGAGATCTGGAAGCATCCCTGCTCCTCTGGAACTCAATCTACACTTCTTAGTTTGATTTTCCCCTTTCCAGTATCTCCACTGAATGAACAGTCAAAATAATTGCTTAAACACTAAACAGAGCCTGGATCATGTTCTAAATAGCATCAAGTTTCTGAAGGGTTTATATTAATCAAATGCACTTGCTTTATTGACAACAGGGGCATATTCAAAGGCTTTGTATTAGTTTAAGGCTTTATTAATTCAAGTCAGTTAAGCTAGGTTCAAATTTTTAATTCAATGATGAGTTCCTTTTATTAATTACTCAGTTGCAAATCACTTACAAAATGTTTAGGCTAGAAAACCTTTCCTAATTAAGTAAAAGGAACACATTTCTGTTTATTAGTATATTTCTAAATTTGTATGTGGGAATACTATCACCTCCAAATGCCTTCTGATTCACAGTTGTGCATTGCTCCATGATTGAAAAGCATATTAGTAGGGTAGTAACATTATGTAATACTGCTGAGGAGCGTCTCTAAACACCTGAAGGCAACAAGTATATTTTTATTTTCTTTAAAGCACTGGGCCTGTGACACACTGTCGGTTCTGTGTGATGCTGTGGCACTACTGCAGCACGGTGTTTTTTCACTACGGTAGCTGGGGGATTGCTGCCAGCCTCGCCAATGCATGTGGGACGTTTTTTTTCACTCAAATATTCAGCAGAAGCTGCGTGTGAAGAGGCAGTTCTGCAGGGGAAAACTTCCCCAGAGCCCAGCATCGCCCCGTCCCAGGGATGGGACGCAGGGATCCCGCCGCAAGGAGAGCTGCGCTTCGCTGTTCCCCTACGAACAAACGCCGGTCACGAGCCCATGTGGAGAACTGAAACTGGGAACCACCCGATGGCCCCGGCACAAAGGGCCCGGCTGGGGCCACCCGTGGGGGTTTCTGCTCGGGGCTTACAGAGGGACGGAGCGGGCGATCCGCCGCTGTGCCTCCCGTCCCCTCCCTTCGGCACGGACCCGCAGCCTCTATGCCACCGCGGCCACTGACCCCTCCAGCCTCTCTCCAGCCTCTCCTTCCTCGGCGGGCGGTGTCCGGTACCTCCGTGTCCGCGGCGTCCCCGCTCCTTCCCGCCGCCTCACGGGACCTCGGCCGCGCGTTTCCCCTCGGGGCGGGCGGAGGCGGCGGCACCACCTCAGCCGGGGGCCGGAGCGGCGGCTGCCTCAGGGCCGTGTGGGGAAGGGCGGCTCCCGCTCCTTNCCCGGGACCGCCGAGTTTGAAAAGTGCCGGTCCGGGCGGAGCAATGGCGGCAATGGCGACCCCGCAGGTGAGCGCTGAGGGCTCGGGGGTGGCAGCGGGCCGAGCAGCGCTTTGGGGGAAGGCGGTCCTCGCGCCTTTTGGGGTTCCCTGTGCCCTCTGGGGGTCCTTGTACACTTTGGAGGTCACTCCATCCATGCCCCGCCCGGAAAGCACCGCACCCCGCTCCGCCCTTCGGAGGTCCCTCCATCCATGCCCCCGCCGGGAAAGCACTGCGGCCCTGCGCCCTCTGGGAGTCCCTGTGTCCTTTGGGGGTCCCTCCATCCATCCCCCGCCGGGAGAATCCTGTGTCCCGCCCCGCCGGGAACCCCTTCAGTGGCGGCTGTGGTGAGGGGCTTCACGCCGCTCCCCCTCCGCTCGCATGGCCGCGCCCCAAGGAGATGGGAGAGGGTGTGGGAAGCTGGTGGGATCTCCTAAAAATGTCCCTCTTCGCCTCAGGGAAATGGGGTTCGAGCCAAGTTGGTGCCTGCTGAGGAATCTCTCGGCGTCGAGGAGGTGTTGGGGGCGAGGCTGCTGCTGGGGCTGGCGCGGGGCCGGGAGGGCAGCCAGGCTCCGTGCTGGGAAAACATTCGTGTCTGGAACGAGCTCCCCGGAGAGGGGGAGATGTTCTGCCCTCTTCCCTTCAGACTAAAGTTTGAAGCCTAATCTGGGAAAGAAGGGACAGAGAGACCGACACAAAAAGCGCTGGCTGCTGCCCGCTCCGGTTCTTCCCATCCCGGTGCTTCCCACCCTCAGCCTTGGAGTTGGGAAGGCTCCAGGCAGGACCACAAGTGCCCTTTTCCTAAGTTATCCGTGACTTTTTCTTGTAAGACATGAATGTAGCTGGCATGAGGCTCCCCAACGTGGGTCTCATCCCTACGGCACAAAGTTGCTGTGAAAGATGGGATTTAAGATGTCCTGGGAATGTTTGGGCTGCAGGGAGGCTGGCAGCCTCACCACTGACTTGTTAAATCAAATTATAAATCGATTTCTATGTTAGTGGTGAAAGTGTAAAGGCCAGGTCTGCTCTGGGCTTTGTGCAGGTGAAACTCATTTCCAAGCTGGGCATAATTGATGGGATGGGATCTCCCTGGCTGCAATCCAAAGGATTAAGTGTAACTCATACTGCTGAAATTTTTGCTGGTTAGAAGGCAGTCTGGACGCTTGGGTATGACACGAGCCTGGCAGAAGCTCTGGGTGAGCTCCAGCATCCCCACTACAAGTGCCAAAAGCAAGCCAATTTCAGCTACTTTAGGTATTTCTCTGCAAGCTGCAAATGCATTTCAGGATTGTGTTGTAGACTGACCTTTCCAGGGAACCCAAGAACAGCTGCAGCACAGGCTGTGGCAGTGTCCTGACACCCCACCAAAATTCCTGAGCCGGAAGGCAAAATGGCTCAACCCAAATACAAATTTGTCTTTCCCATGCTTCTCAAAAATGGAGTGTTTTATCTTGCTGGTGCAAACAATGTTGATGTTATGACACCCTCTGATCCACAGAGGGGAAGATGGGGAAGTGAAACATGTTACATTCTAAATATAGAAATTTAGCCTGGTGCATTAACTGATATTCAGATTAGCTTTTGGCAGAGACTGATGTAGAGGAAAATTGACCTGAGAACTGCCGAGACCGTACCTGTTCTCTGAATCAATACCCAGAGCTTCATATTCAGCACCTTTTATTGGTATTACTGTTGCACCACTGCTCATTCCTTCACTCTGAGTGGATGCAGAGGGGGAAATTCTTATGCCCATTTGCGTAATTTGGACAGAAGATGAATCTATGTGCTTTTATTAGTTATTTAAATGAGAATTGTAACCATCAAACTCCTTTTAGTAACTTGCTACAGACTGGATAAAGAGCTTTTTGATTTTCCAACCTAGGGCTGGTAAAGGTTGCCTGTGACTCAGGAACTCCATGATTCAAATTCTTCCTCACAAAACTTTGGATATGTTTCAAAGCTCTGGCTTAGTTCCTGGCTTTACTAATTGGGCGAGAACTTCCTGAAATCAGGATGTTAGTCTGAACCTTTTTGTTTTGCTTCCAATCTGAACAACTCCTATTTTGGCTATTGCGGCCAAAGCTTGGATTTAGGCCAACTTTTAAAATGGATTTTTCCCCTTTTTTCTTTGTGTATTGGACTGAAATTGTAGCAAAAACTAATCAAGCATGTTTGGTTGAGTCTTCGATTAAGTAATTGTTTCTGGAGGAGGCTTTGGATGCACAGCACACTCTGGAAGTGTATTAATGTACATGAGTAACACAAAGCCAGTGTGGTTTGTTGTTGGAAATGTGGTCAACCAATGACAAGAGTGTGAAAACAAGTCAGGATTCCCGAGTCTTTAGGCGCTGATGTGCTCTGTGATGTTAAGCCAGTTACTGTAGCAGTGCTTGACCATTTCTTTTGCATTTAAGCCATGAGTGTGAGTCATTAATGTGAGGTTCTGAATGCACTGAATGCCTTAAAGCTGCCTGTGCTTGGATGTGCTCTGTGTTGGGTAGCACCCTTAGGGATGCTTTGCAGCTCCTTCTGAATCCAGTGTTTATTTGGGCAGTGAGATAAACCTCTGCTCTGCCCAAACTGGGTATGTCCAGACTCTGTGACAGAGCAGCTCTGTCCAGAGCTGTTACTGAGCCATATATCACTAGAGCAAGTGGTATTGGAAATGATGTAAAACAAAGCCCAGGACAAGAGTGAATGCCACTAATGCTACTCAAAATAATCAGTGCTTAACGTGGCCTTTAGAGAACAGAGATTGAGACATTAATCTGCTCACCTTTTCAGACACAGCAGACAGTCAAACTTATTCAGACACAGCAGACAGTCAAACTTATTCTTTTGCTTGTTCATTTGTAGAAACAGCTGTAGGGCTTGCGTTTTTCTTCTTCAGGGACAACAGCTGAGGGTTAACACATGCTTGTGGCATTCCTGAAAGCTCTAACAGATTAGCTGAGATGTGTCTTTGAGCAGTCAGCATCAAGGCATAATCAGATACAAATCTGTATCTAAAACATCATACTGATGAAAGTTAATATTGATCAGAACAAGAGCAAATATTGGCTGAACTTTGATTCTTGAAGAACAAAGACGTGTGTAGACATTAAATAACAAGGGGACGAATAAAATGAAGGTTTTCTCTGTTATGGTTTAAAATCTAATTAAGGAATGTTAAGATCAAAGTTGTGTTCTGTCCTCTCCAATTAAAATGTAGGTTTGTCTTCTTGAAAAATTGGTGAAAAAACTGACTTCAGAATTTTTGAATGAAATGAAGGAGTGGAATTTAATGAGGGTATTGCTGCAGTGTCATAAAAATGGGACAGTGTTCTCTCTGAAATCCTCTTGCTCAATGCTCTTGGGCTGCAGGGCAGCTCTCTCTTGCAGCTGGGCAATGATGTGAACTTAATGGATCCAAGCTTCCAGCAGAAACTGGAGGGTGAGAAGGAACTGCTTCGCCGGGCTATACAGAAAGAGCTGAAGATTAAAGAGGGAGCTGAAAACCTGCGCAAAGCGACAACAGACAGAAAGAACCTTGTTCACATCGAGCACGTGCTGAAATCTTCCAACCGAAAACTGGAGCAGCTGCACTGGGAACTTCAGGAGCTCAATGCAAGGATTTTGATAACAGACAAGGAAAAGAGTATGTCAGGTAGTTCTTGGGTCATGATTGACTGGAACATTCTGTTAGAGTGCTTCAGTCTCTAGAGATACTGAATTGATATAGTCTTCTATTGAGGGCTCACGAGTAGTGGGAGCTTCTTGGTATTTAGCTGATGAAATTATCTGTGGTATAAAAAGTTCAGAATGGTGCTATAAAGATCAAAGGAGGTGTAAGGAGAAAACCAGCTAAGAGTGGTGGGCATGGGCAGTATTCAGGAATAGGTTGTAGGTGGAATTGAAGAGATTTGAGTAGAGTTTCTGGGCAGTTCAACATCCGAGTATTTTATAGGATGAATGAGTATAAAATTGGAAGAGTGCTTGTTAGGACAGGTTCACTGATAAATTAAGAAGTATTTACAGATATGAGCTTGAGCTTAATTTGAAAGTGTTTCCCAATCAGTTTTGTAGACAAGACCTTTTTGTACCCTATTTTATAGCCTAACTTTCCTTTGCAGAGTCACTCATCTATAACCCAGTGAAATGAAACGAGACAAGATGACTAATGGTATTGATTGTGTTGTTTGTGCAGATGGATCTGTGTCTCCAGATCCCTGTCTATGGGAAAGAAACCCAGACCCCATGGCAAGGAAGGTTGAAGCTTTGAAAAAGCAGCTGCATGTTGAAATGAAAGTGAAACAAGGAGCTGAGAACATGATCCAAATGTATTCAACATCCAAGGTAAGCAGGAATAAAGAGCCATTTGGGAGCATGGATTACTGGATCAAAATTTGTATTTTAAGTCTGTACACAAATCTCTCTCTGATAATTGATTTGGGAGAGAAGTTAATTTGCAAAGCTTGCTTGGCTGAATCCTAGCTCTGTACTTTGAGTCTCAGCATAATGACAGCATGTAAGGGTGGTATAAGAGGTACATTAAGTCACCGATGAGGAAAGAAAGCTAAGAAAGCATTGGTGTTGTAACTGAGTTACTTGGTGTGATGTTTTGATATCACTGAGTTGTTTAGGATAAAGCACAGCATGTGGTATCTCTTTATGTGAGAAAAATTTTCAGAGGTTTAGTGGATTCAAATTAATCTCATTTTTTGAGTTTGGCATAATCATATTTAAAAGTCAGAAGATAATTTAAAGCATTTCAAATCCAAGCTTATTATGAAGGTTAATTCAATAAGACCAGCAGTGTAAGAGGGCTGTGATATTTTTATTTGTTCAAAACCTCTGCTTACAGAACACTGTAAGTGCAGTTAACCAGGGAACAAGGAGTTTCAGTGACTGGAGGATTTGGTATTAACTGGGCACGTCCTTGACCTATCCTTTCCCTCTGCAAATGGAGATCGTGATCTCAGAGTCCTTGATCCTCAGTGGTGCCTCCTTTACATAACCACTTGTGTATTCCATTTCAGAGTCAGTTATGACCCTTCGTGCAAGTACCACCTCACCCCCATATGTGAGCACATCATCATCACCCATTTTTAGTGATCATGGTTCTTTCTCTGCATCTGATTCCTTTCGGCAGGAGCGGAAGCTGTTGGCTACAGCTCAGCAGATGCTTCAGGACAGCAAGACAAAGATTGAAATAATCCGCATGCACATTGTGAAAGTATCTCAGTCAGCAGGAGGGACCGAAGATACAGTGGATCCAGCAGGTAACATGCTTTAAGTAACTGATACAGCCCACAACAGATGGAGACAGAGCCCTAAGATCCACAGTACTTGGTTGATTTTCATCCTTGCCATGTTTTACCTCCCAAATGGCCAGTGAGGATGGGGACCACCATCAGTGCTTTGGAGCTGAGGATTGAGGAGCTGAGGCATCACCTGCGCATTGAAGCTGCTGTAGCAGAGGGGGCAAAAAATGTGCTGAAGATCCTGGGGGGGAGTCGGGTGCAGGATCGCAAGTTTTTGGCTGAGGTAAGCAGACATTGCTCAGGCCTTCTTGAGAGGGTGGTTTCATGCCTCCACACTAGTGATTTGGCATGAATGAGAAGGGTTAACCAAGCTACTAATTTAGGAATTTCCTGTCTCTCTGTCGAGACAGACTGGGATCACTCCCCCCTCTAGAGACAGCGTTCCTTGCTTTGGTGAAAGTTCTCAGGAACATCAGAAATGACACTGGTGGGGGTTCAAGCTCTATGGGAAAATATTTTATCTTTGTCCTGCATTAGCAAGATGTTGTCTTGTTGGGTTTTTTCTAAGGTTACTCTAGTTCATAATACCTGATCTGAGGCTCTACATGGAAAATTTCTGCCTGCTTTCTGTTCTCCTTCACACTGGTAGGCTCAGGGTCGTTTACAAGAGTCCTCTCAGAAGATTGATCTGCTGCGCTTCTCCCTGGAACGTCAGCTCAGTGAGCTTTCCCCTGATCACCCAAAAAGAGCACTCATCAAACAGGAACTGGTAAACACTTCCTCCCTGGGAGCCCGGCATGGCAGCATCCAACCCACTTCAGTCATCAAACCTACAGCCCTTACAGGTAAAGGGATCCTGCATGACATGTTGTGAGGAGGACAGAGAAAAAAATGAATTCTATTTGTTCTCATTGTTGTCATATGGACATTGGATTTTCTAGGAGCTGGATTTCTGTCTTCTAGGTCAGGCAAAGCTTTCTGAGCATACAGATTTGCAGTTTAATAATCTGGAGTCAATTTAAACTTTTAACCGAGAAATCATGAATCTGAGAAATACTGGGACCTCTTTGAGGTCAGGCTGACTGGAATAACTTTATCTTTTACATAATAATATTCCTTATTCTCCTAAAATTCCTCAGGAACACTGGAAGTAAGACTGATGGGGTGTCAGGATCTATTGGAAAATGTTCCAGGACGTTCTCGAATGACAAGTTCTTCTCCCATCTGTGGCAGCCCAAGTGATTTGAGGTCCCTTTCTCGGACACGAGTTGGCCTGGGCATCCATGGCCGTGGTGTTGCAGGAAAATACCGGAATGAAGAGCCAAGTAGTGAGTACAGGGTTCTCTACTGACCTGCTGGTGGCATATCAGAGCAAGGGGGCTTCTCACTGGGTCAGCCTGGTACAAGTGTTGTTATAAGAAACCCAATTTCTGCAAACTAAGAGAGAGAATGAATTGCATTATGCCTGGTCCTCCTAGGGCTCTCCTGGAAATTGGTTGGGATGTCCACCTTCAGCATGAGAGATTAAATGTTATAATCCATGTTTCCTCCTTTGTCCAGATGAGGTCCTTGCTGTGCTCAAAGTGGACAATAAAGTGGTTGGCCAAACAAACTGGGGACCAGTTAATAACCAGGCGTGGGACCAGAGCTTTGCCATTGAGCTGGACCGGGTAAGTCTGCCTCAGATTCATGTGGTGTTTATTTTTCCATTTAGCCTTACCTGATTTGCTTGTTTAGCTGTCATTCCACTTAGCTCAACCCTGTATTGCTGCTGTCCCCATGTCCTTTGATTTGCCAGTTAGCTCGGCCTTCCCCTGGAGGCAGAGCATCACTGCCAGAGATTCAGCTTGAACAGCATCTGCTGTGCTTCTCTCCTTATCTGAGCAGTTTTATTTCATCTTATCAGCAAAGTGGCTCTTAGGGATTTCTAAATGGGGAGCCAAGACAGCAACCTTCAAGAGGGTCTGTAGCTAAGAAGATCTAAAAACATCAAAAACAGGGAACAGAAGCACTAAAGAAGTATTTTATGCATATTCTTTAGTGTACTGGTGTACTGTTTTTTTTTTTTTTTTTTTTTTACAAATACATGTGTCATTTCTAGAGCATGGAGCA
The DNA here is from genome assembly GCA_013400575.1 of Peucedramus taeniatus. Taxonomy (NCBI): domain Eukaryota; kingdom Metazoa; phylum Chordata; class Aves; order Passeriformes; family Fringillidae; genus Peucedramus; species Peucedramus taeniatus. Next base: position 269,959 of record WBNO01012040.1, read on the forward strand.
GTATGTAATTATTCTGCTTTTGTTTTCTCCCCACCATTCACCCATCCCACCAGTCTCGTGAGCTAGAAATTGCAATTTATTGGAGAGATTGGAGAGAACTCTGTGCAGTGAAGTTTTTACGTTTGGATGATTTTCTTGATAATGAACGTCATGGGATGTGCCTCCCACTGGAGCCCCAAGGAATGCTTTTTGCAGAGGTATAAATGTAAGCTTTATTTCTTTCTCAGAGAATTCTGTCTGTTTAGGGTGTCTGCCCTGAAAGCAGTCGTTCAACCCAGAGTACAAGGAATGGAAGGAGCAATAATCTAGAAGGGTAGAGTGATACCTGAAACCCTCTTGTATCAATAGCCCATGTATAAGAATAAGGAACAACACAATAGAATAGATGTGCATGTGCCATAGTCTGGAGTGACTCTTCAGCTGCTCCACTGTAACTGTGTGTGTGCTGTGAAATCCGTTCGTTTTTATTTGCTTTCATTATGAGTCATTGGTGGCACTTTAATTAAACATATGGCTTAATGGTCAGGATTGAATCACAGAGGCTGTAGAATCAAAGATTCAAACTCCCTCTGGCTATGCTTATTTTATCATCTTTCTGAGGCTAATAATAGTTTGAAGTATGATCAATGTAGAGATCATCTCGATAATCCCTTAAAAGCCACAGTATTTTCTCATTTGTGTTGTGATGAAAGTTCCTGTGGTTACCATTCCAAAGTAGAATCCGAACCTCATGTACCAAAATTTGCCTCCTCTCCCCACCTTCTTGTTTTTTGTGGTTGGTTTGTGGCATTTGGTTTTGGGTTTTTTTGTTTTTACTTCTGTGCCATGAACTACTGTGTCTGTTATCCTACAAATGGGCGTGTTCTTTATGCATGGCTTCACAAATTAGATAAAGTTTTTGGGAGATATAAATTGGTCTTAATTTGGGGGGGTTTTCTGAATTCCAGGTAGCAGATAATTCCAATTTCTAAACCCACAACTGAAGTAGCAGCTCATTAGAGGGTGAATCTGGAATAACTGAGTTCTGGAATCTGGGACTGACTCGAAACTTATGAAACAGATAGGAATGGAGATTTTGATGAGAAAACAGGCCTGTGTGAAAATTTGGGTTTACAATTTAAATGGAGAATCCTGACAAATCTCTTTTGCTTCTCTGACAGGTGATGTTCTGTAATCCTGTGATTGAGAGGAAGTCAAAACTGCAGCGACAGAAGCGCATTTTCCCCAAACAGAAAGGTGAGGTGCTGGAGAAGGGACTGTCCAGGGTGACAGCAGGGGTTTGCACAAGCAGGTTCTGCTGTCCTACTCAATCTGAGAGATGTTAAAACTCTTGCTAATTACTGTGTATATGAAAGTTTGTTCAGTCACATGAAGTGAAGGCAGTCTGGCTGCAGCACCATCTGTAATGTAGTATTGTTGTGGTGCTGCTACTCACAATTAACATTGCTAGGAGGATTAATTGCTAGTTATTTAACAGACTACTGAGCTCTGGGGCCTCCAGCATAAGAAGGACATGGACCTCTTGGAGCAAGGAGGGCCACCAAGATGCTCAGAGGGCTGGAGCCCCTCTGCTCTGGACACAGGCTGAGAGAATTGGGGTTGTTCAGCTCAGGAAGGCTCTCAGGAGACCTTGGAGCCCCTCCTAGTACCTTAAAGAGGCTCCAAGAAGGCTGGTCAGGGACTTTGAATAAGGGTCTGGTGTGAAAAGACAAAGGGAGAATGGCTTCCCACTGGAGCTGAACTTAGGTGAAGTAGCAGATCCATTTCATTGTCATCATTATTAATCTTTATTCCCTGAAGAAAAGCCCATGCACCCAAGGGTGAGCTACCCTTTTGGGGTAACCCACAGGTGTTTGGTTGAAAACTAGAGTTAAACACTATGTAAGACTGTAATTTATGTGTTGTAATCTTACTGATGTTTGACTCTGGCTCCTCCAGGGAAGGAATTTCTCCGAGCTCCTCAAATGAACATGAATGTTGCAGCTTGGGGTCGCCTGATGATGAGTTTCCTCCCTCCCTGTAGTTCTATCAGCACACTGAGTCCCCCACTTCATGATCCCAATCACACAGAGTTTCCTCCAGCTTCCCCACAAAGTCATGGTGATTCAGTGTCCAAATTGAGTAGGTAAGTGATGTCCTGAGTGTTGTGTAACACTCTAGAATGGGTGTAGGGTAGATCTTAAAATTCTGTTGCACCTTACTGAGGTGAAGGAAGACACTGATGAGAAAAAATTGTCTGAAAAAAAAGATGTACAGTTTCTGTGTTGTAAAGGAAAGAAAATTCCATTCATTAAATGTCTTCACCAGTACAGTAACTGAGCTGTGCAAGGTCACCATGTGATTGTTGTGATAAAAATGCGCTCTGCTTTCATGAGTAATGTAGCACTCAGAAGGGACATAGCTGAGATTTTGAATGTGCTGTAGAAGAAAATTTCCCCCAAAATACTTTTTTAAAAATTGAATCAGTTATTCTCTAAAGAGATTGTTCCCACTGATGCACAGGACCCAGGAAAGAAAAAAAAAAGACTCAGTTACTGTGTCGCTATTAAAATCAAGATTTAAGTTCTTGACTTATTTCTACATACCTGTGTTTCATTAATTTTGTAGCATCAGAGAGCCAGTGTTAGAATGTAAATCTAACCAACCTTTAATTAATTTAGGAGAGAATATGTCTTGTTGGTACTTCACAGACTTACAGTGTGAGCCAGGGAGTCCTGTTGTCCAGTGATTTGGACTGAACCAGCACAGCAGAGGTGATGCAAAGGTGTCTGTGTACAATGCTCTGCCCTAAGGCAAAATCTCCTTCAATTCTGTCTTACAAATGCAGTGACTTCCCTGTGGCTAAGCTTACATTTGCTGATGAAGCACCACCCAAGCCTCCACGCCTTTTTCTGATGGCCAACTCCAAGGAATCAACACCGTCTCCTGCAGATTCTCCGGTAATCTGGGCTAATTGGGAATGTTGTCTTTGCTGGTTGGTGTTCTTTCAAAGCCCTGTTCTTCTAATTTATTACTGGAGAAATTTGCTGTACTTAGGCAGGTGTTTCATCAGCTGGCTGATCTCCAGGAATTCAGAATCTAGTGAACCATTTTGGCATGGAGCGTTCAAAAAGAGTTGCATTTTTTTTTCTACCTCTCTTTTTTAAAAATTATAACTTGCTTTTCTTGGAGAAACAAAATGGGACGTAGGTCAGCATGTAGGTCCCAAAATTGGGAGTTTAGGGCAAGAGTACAGAACAGACTGCACAGAGAAAGCAGGGAACGAGGGTCAGCAGGCTTTCAGGAGCAAATGAGGTTCTTTGTCATTAAAGAAACTGGGCAAAACCAAGAGCAGCTCTACTTTTCTGACAGGAAGGAGCAGGAAAATTGCTTTGAGCAGTAAAATGACCTGTTCTACCACCTGTTCTTACCCTTTCTCATTTGGCTTTTCTGATAGAGGAAACTGCATTCTTTGATCATTGTGACCCTTGATATGAGATGCCATTTTCTAGGAAGTAAATGTTCTATCCTAGACTTTTAAAAGTATTTATTTTAAAAGATTTGACCCTATAAAAATCATTGTACATGGTAATAGTTTTGTGTGCTCATAGATAATCTGTTTTTATGCTACTTACGTCCAAGCAGAGGCAATGACCATCTGCAAGAACATGTCTGTGGTCATGCTGGATCCTGACAGAGGAGAAAAGTTGGATGTGGGTGTTCAGGTTAGACTTGGTGATTTCAGAGAATGACCCATTGTATTTTTCTTTCTTCTCCTAGTGCCTGAAGAGGCTGCATGTTGAGGAGAAGTCTTGCAGCTCTCCTGTAACAGGATTTCCAATCCCAGCGTCTCCAAGGTAACTGGATAGCTGTCTCAGGTCACAGATTAAAGAGTCACTGGGCTCAAATTTTTGAACATGAAGTCTAAAATTCTGCTCAAGGTGTGCTTTGGTTTCTCAGCAACAAATTCTTAATGCTGAGTGTGGACAATACAATGAAAAATCTGCTCTGAACTTCACTTGTCTAAATGTCTGCTGTGTCTCATCTGTTTATTAACCCAGATAGTGAGGCTATTGGTACATTGTGCACTGCAGTGTAAGAAGTGATTTAGTAGAAGGTAAAGTCATTTAGCTGTCTTCAAGGGCTTCCTTGTGTTTGAAGTGCTGTGGTGTAGTATATTTAGATGTGTCTGTGTGCTTAGTAATACATTCCAGAACTACTTTTGGCATCCCTCACACTCTTCTGTTTCTATTGATTTGCAGTACGTTGTCTCTCGTTATGATGGGAGGTATAAAACAGGAAGTTGATTATAGTCTGTCCCACTTATACAGACACATTTTGTATATAACAGGGATACACAGCAGTAAATATACCCAAGACAAGTAAAAAACCAGTTTACTATTGCTGAACAATTTCCTTACATTAGGGTTAGCTTCTTCTTTCTTAAGTGGCAGAACAGCAACACAAGCATTAGTTGTCAGGATTAGGTGAGGGGTGGCTGGCACAGCTGTTTGCTTTCCTTTTTGCTATAAAGAGCTTCTTTCCTTGACACAAATACACACTGGTATCTGTTTATGCATCTCTTGGGTACTGTCTCTTCTCTGTTTTTCTGCAGGAAAAGGACAGTTCAGCTGGAGGATTTTCACTGCATCGCTATGTTGGGCCGTGGCCACTTTGGGAAGGTAGTAGAGAAGTCCACTGTGGAGGAGGACAGTGGTTGTGACAATGGGACTCTGCCTGGAGGTCTGAATAGAAACATTGCAGGACAGGAGAGATCTGTTGCAGGGCAGATACGGAACAACAAACCCAGCCCAGACTCATAAGCAGCTGGTAACTGTTGTTAACAGTCAAAATTCCAGAGGATTTGTTCTTCAAAGCCTGGAGAAAGCTATCCTGAGAGTGCTAAATCAAAGCACACCATTACTGTTCCTTTCATGAGGGTCACTAGTGGAAGAGCTCCATTCCCCAAACTTTGCATAGCTCCCTCTGTCAGAACTCTGAGGTGCTCCTAAAGCACTGGGCCAGCTGTAGTAGTGCTGTTGGGAGAGGGACATAACTTATACTGACATCATTCTGGACTGCTGCAGCACAAGGAGCAAAACAGAAGTGCTGTGTTTTTTGAGTTCCTTGAGTTTGGTTTTGAGGATGACTGTCTGGAGTGGATGGAAGTAGTTGGTGTCAATTTGAGTTAAAGTAATCTGATAAGGAAATAGGAGATTGTTTAAAGTACAGCTTTTCTGTTGTCTTTCAGGTACTGCTGGCCCAATACAAGGCAACTGGGAAGCTGTATGCCATCAAAGCCTTGAAGAAAAAAGACATTATTAGGAGAGATGAAATTGATAGGTGAGCTTTGTTTAGAGATGGTACTATTGCCAGAGGCTACGTCATCACAACTGTAATCAAATGTTAGCAGGTATGGTACTGGCTGTGCCACTCTTAAGGTTAAATGTGATCTTAAGACTAAATAACTAAAATCAGAAATAAGAAAACTTAGAATGGTGTCTAACTTTTGTAAGAATGACACCTGAAGAACACTCTAAAACTCAAGGTTTGGAAGTATATAAGATAAATATTATATTAGCCCTCACTTTTTATTTCTCTAACTTCAGATGTTAATATTTTCTTCTTCATCCTCTCTTTCTCAAATCAGGCTTTTCTGCTGAGTCTCTTTAACACTGACGTTTTCGTTCTTTGAATCCTGACAGCTTGAACTGTGAGAAGCGAATATTTGAGGTGGCCAATTCTTCTGATCATCCATTCCTTGTGAACATGTTTGCATGTTTCCAGACCCCTCACCATGCCTGTTTTGTGATGGAATACACTCCAGGCGGGGATCTGATGATGCGCATACATGAAGATGTCTTTCCGGAGCATATGGCACAGTGAGTTAGAATTACTCTTCTCTCCAGGCATTATAAATTTTTAACTTGAATTTCATATATTGCCTGATAACTATTTCTGTCTTTTAGGTTTTATACAGCCTGTGTGGTCTTGGGGCTCCAGTTCTTGCATGAGAAGAAAATTGTTTATAGGTAATGCAGCAGAGACTCAAGACAGTTCAGCAACTTGAAGGTTGATTTTTCCTGTAGCTGTGTCTGGAGCTCACTTTCTTGCTGGGGTTTCTAATCTTTCTGCCTGTCTTTATTTTCCCTGTCACTATCAGCATGTTCATCGTGCTCACAGTAGAGAAAGTCACCTAGAAGCTATTCATCTGGCATGTTGCAGGTGATTAATCCTCTGTGACATGTCAATACATTCTGGGGGGCACCTGTAAGTCACTGCTTTCTTTTCACTGGGAAAGGTAATTTGTCATGCTGTTGTGGGAGTTTTTTTCCAGATAAATAATCCCCACCTAGCTCCACGCTGCTTTTTGAGCCTGTCATTTAGGGGAAAATATCAATCAATTAAGGGGAATCTTCCAAATAATGCACTATTAAACCAAATGTAGATTTACTCAGTCTAGATTTTATTCTCTTTATTAACACCTACCTTCTGCCTCTTGCAAAAAAGCTGTATTGGGTGGCAATACTTAGTCTTCATCCACCATTTTCTTTCATCTTCTTTGCCTGCAGGGACCTGAAATTGGATAATCTCCTTTTAGATGCTGAAGGATTTGTAAAGATCGCAGATTTTGGATTGTGTAAGGAAGGTGAGTAACTGGAGAAGCTGAAATTGAGCCATCAGGATCAGTTTAGGATCTGGGCTTTAGTAGGTGTTTGTGTGTAACTTGTATTAATCCCTATTTAAAAAATTAAAATCAAAAAAGCCAAACAGCAAAAAAACCCCTCACCTATTTGGCCATGATGAATATGGGAAGAATACCTTGTTGTGTAATCTTCAGGAGACTTACGAAAGCATTTAAAATGTGCTTGTTTGCTCAAAGGAGCCAGAATATAGGATCATATAAAACATGTAGATGAGTAAATCAGCAGTGGAACGTGCAGGAAATTCCCTTGGGTTTGCTGTTTATTTAAGCATTGTCTCTATATGTGTTATTTGGAGTAGTTTGGGGCCTCAGGTTTCACACTTCTCACTGGCAATTCCCCTTGCCTAGGTAACATCAGGTGACAAACTGCAGCTTTCAGGAGGTGAGGCTGCATCAGATCCATTGAGTAACTTGTGGTGGATTTTACCAAAGTGTCCTTTTCCTACAGGAATAGGTTTTGGAGACCGGACGAACACCTTCTGTGGCACCCCTGAGTTTCTGGCTCCGGAAGTGCTGACAGACATCTCATACACGCGGGCAGTGGACTGGTGGGGCCTGGGTGTGCTCATTTATGAGATGCTTGTTGGTGAGGTAAGGCCAGATTCCCTCAGGGGATCTCACTAACCAGGCTTGGGGACCTCACCACCTGAGGTAAAATATTGCTAAACGTAGACAATTTATTAGTACTTCAGTTACATTTTTCTCATTCGTAGTGCTTGCCAAACAGTAATTAATTAATCCATACAACTCCCTGCTATTCTCATGCCTGTTTAATAGTGAGGGATGGTTGGTATGTGGATTGAATAATAGAATATTCCAATTGCAGTCACCATTCCCTGGAGATGATGAGGAGGAAGTCTTTGACAGCATTGTCAATGATGAAGTCCGGTATCCACGATTCCTTTCAACTGAAGCACTTTCCATAATCCGTAAGGTAAAAGGCTGATGGGTCTCTGGGAGCCTGAGGAATTTGCATTTACTGTGTAAGTGGATCCAGAGGGACTTGATTAGGATTGTACAGCATTTGTGTGTGTAATCTGGAGCTGCCTACATAGGCTAAGGAAATATTTAAAATTTGCACATATTTTCCCTTCCTTCTCTTTACGTAAATGCACTTCTTCCATGTAAGGATGACTAAGCAGGCTGCTTACTGTTCCCACTAAGTCTGGCACAGAGAAGTGTTGATTCAAGGGCAGGAATGTCAAAGCCATTCTGTGGAGATGACTGGATTCAGATTTTGAATGTGACCCCATACTCATAGGTGCACAATTAAGCTGAGATGCTCCATGCAGTTTATGGCAGGTATCTTATCGCTGTTGGCAAATTGTTTACAAGGAACTAGGTCTGAGTTATTTCTGGCAGATGATGACCTTGGTGCAAAGTGAGAATGAGAAAACACCGGGGGATCAGTCCACCTCCTTTCTTTTGTTTTTCTCTCTGGAACATTATTTCTGTCCATTCTTGTTCCCATGGTTTAATTTTGAAACTGATATTTCTGCAGCTGCTTCGGAAATGTCCAGAGCGTAGACTCGGAGCAGGGGAAAAAGATGCAGAAGAGATTAAAATTCAGCCCTTTTTTAAGGTAGGAACTTGGTTTATACCTCTCCCTTGTTTCTTGTGTTTGAGCAGAGAGTGATTTGCTCTTTCTTGGTGCTGAGGCTTATTTCCCTTTGTTATCAGGAAGATCTTAGTGATAGTTTCTGTTGCACATTATTGCTCCATTCAGGAATATATGTTTCAAGTCTTGCTTGAAATTACATCCCTCAAGTCTCTTTTCTGGGATCTTTATGCTTCCAGAGTCAGTTTATTTCTGATCATGCTGCTTCTATGTACAAATATACTTAACTTTAGAGACATGAACAAATGTTCCTTTTAAAATTAAACTGCAGCATCAAAGATGTTATCTGGTGATGACAGTGATTGTCAGTCAGTCTATTTGATCACCTGCATTTGCAGGATACACGACTCTTGAAAGAAATTGAGATTAAATTGCTTTGTGTCAGAGGTATGTGTTTGTTCAAGGCAAAGGTGTTGCCATCCCTCCTCATTATTACTCATCTGCCCAAAAGGTTTTAGCCTTATAAGCCTTGTCTGGCTTTGTACTGGAGCAAGAAAAGAACTTGGATGTCAGCAGAAATTGCTGGGATCCACAGATCCACTTGGCCACGGCTGAGCTGTAGTTTTGTCCCTCCTAAATACAGTTGTAGCTGTAAAATGCACTGCATGGAATCTCTGTACTACCTCCTGTGCTGTTTTTTTTTGGGCCTTTTTTTAGTTCTCTTTTTTTAATTAGTAGAAATAAGACAGGTTGCAAATGATCCATAAGAGAGGCAGCAATTCTTCCTCTTACTTTCACATTTCATAAATAATCTTTGTGTCAATCTGGCCTGTTGCCTTCCTTTTCTTACAGGGAATTGATTGGAATGCCTTGTTTGCCAGGAAACTGAAACCCCCCTTTGTGCCCACACTAAGAGATCCAACCGACATCAGCAACTTTGATGAAGAGTTCACTTCCCAAAAGCCAATCCTTACTCCTCCTGAGGAGGTTTCTCTCCTAACCCGTAAGGAGCAGACTGTCTTCAAGGACTTTGACTTTGTTTCCAGACATCTTTTAGATGTGTGATTCTTGGGCTATAAAAACATGAAGAGATTGTTACCACCTTGAGAGAGCATAGAGAAGACTTTGCAGGGCCAGTGGAAAAGCCAACAGGATTTGTAGTACAGGTAGTGCTGATGGCCCCAGCATGAGGTGCCCTGCAAGCTGAATTAACCTGCTGTGGGTTGTCCAGCCTCATATGTTGGAAGGATCCTGGATGTCAATTACCTTTAAGGAATAATTAACATGTGACGGGGTATATCTTCTTCTGTCATTAAATGTAGATGAAATAAGGAATTTAAGCTGGACTTGATGAAATCAAATCATCTCTGCAACACAGGTTACTCTTTGCAAAAAGCCTAAGTAAGTAGTGTGACTTTTTAAAGTTGTAGCATAGCAGGGGAGTGGTCACTTCTCAGTGATTTTCTAGAGATGCAGCATTCCCTCCTGGTAATGATTGTATGCCATTTCCCAGCCACAAAAATGTGTATGCCAGATTTTAACACTACCAAGACAATGATGTTTGATAATGATCCAAGTGATTTATCGGAAGGAAGATGAATCTTTTTACTTAAGGATACCAACTCTTAGCTATTGTTATAATGATATCAAACTCCACAGCTTTGCACGTTTTTTTCTTTCTTTTTTGAAAATAAAGATACCTTTCTATATTATAAATATTCAGCTTTTCATCTCCTTTGTATCAGCTGAATGTTTCAAAATGCTCAACAGGCAGGACTTCAGTTTTCTCCATAAATGCCAGTAGTAATATTTTCTTTCTTTCTTCCTTCTCACTCAGGTTGTCTGCGTACATATTGCACGGTGTCATCAGCTGTCAGATACCAATGACTGCAGTCAGGTTATCTCTCCACAGATTTTATCAGTGTACTTCCTGTATCATTTTTGGGGACAGCTAAGTAATGACAGTCAGTACTGGAAAATCAGTGAGTTAAAGGTGATTTCATTGCCTTGTAATCGATCTTGTAATTATACTCGTTAAGATACATTTTCATAATTAAATTCATAATGTTAGCTCATTGGGCAAAAAGGGAAGGGTTTTTAGAGAGAAAGCATCTGATGAAAACAAGGACACAATCATTGCTCTTTCAGTTTGGCTTCACCAGACGGAGACAGGAGTGGGACTAAGGAAACTGTGCTGTAGCAGGAGACAAGGATCTAGGGAATTGTTAAGCCAAGGCAGGTCCCTGTGCTTCAGGATTCAGTGAGGTAAGAGCTCTGTTTGTGCAAACCAGGGATATTTCACACTCAACCTAGATTTCCTCTTTTCAGAGCCAAGTATAGCTGCTTCTGAAAAATTCCCATGTACAAAGATCCTTTCAACCTCCCACTCACCCTGGCAGGGCACTGGCCTGTTCAGAGCAGGATACACATTTTCCTCACTCTTGTTGGAGTGGCAGTTGCTGTTGGCCCCTGTGGTGTGTTTTGTGGCTTTAGTTCAAGGCCACTGTGTGATGGGAGGTAGCACAGTGGATTGTTAGCACAGGTGAAATCTAGAACTTGGGTTCAAAGAGAGAGTCATAGACAATTTAAAAATGCATATTTAATCTTTTATTTTATAATTTATGGTTGAGTAAAAAAAAAAGGTAAATTAACACCCAGGTGTATTTTAAAGAAATACCACACAGAGCAAAACTGCTTTGAGCTGTTGTACCTGCTGATAAACTTTCACTTGACTGACACCTGAAGAACCAGGAATTGCAATGTGACAGATGGTCCACACTTTAGCAGGTACCACAGCAACACAAGCAAACTGCAGAATCCTTCTGAATGGTGTAGCAGCTTTACAAAAACAATCCTTAGCCTTCTGATATCCCTCTGATAAAGCTTCTACCCTGAACAAACCAGACTGTGCACAGATTACAAACCCTGGAGCCGGTCAAAAAAGGGATCTCTTGCTGCATTCAAATTGCTTTTGGACTGTGTTAATAACTATACTATCTTTTCATGAGTGCTCATCAGCTTTAAACCCTGAGTGCTGCTGAGTTGGTGTTAATTCCTGAGCCAAGACAATTAAGGCACAAGATAATTTTAACTAACATTTTGTTGTGGTGATTTTTCTTGTTTTTGTTCTTACACAAAAGGGTCAGGACTAAAATTCACACCACAGCCTTTTTTGTTTTAAAGCTAAGATCAGTCATCCCAAACTTCCTTTTAGTTCCCCACGGAAATCTGAAGTATGACCTTTTATTTCAATGGAAAACAGATCCTCTTGTTGCTGTCCTGAAAGCTGTCAGCATCTCTCATCTCAGGCCCTGGCAACTTTTCTCTTCCATTGAAATGGTATTATTTTATTAAAATGTCACTAGTGAGTTGAGGTAGTAGTAGTTTTACCAACAGTGTTACTTTAGTTAGGCAGGAGGTACCCACCTCTGCTCCTGCTTCTCTCCCAAGCTACAGCAAAGGCCTGAGCACAACTTTATCTGCAGAAATAACTCAGTGGCCAAGGATTACTTTTCTGTCCAAAGAAAAGTGATGGTATCATTCTTCACTGACTTGATTCAAAACAGTGAATTGTTAGCAGCATCATCAACTTAAAAAGCTGTGAGGAAGCTGCTCAGGGCATCACAAAATACAGGCTAATTATTTCATAAGATTAATTGGATGTCTTTCAGCTCTTTCTTATGCACATTAACAGTATTAACCCTTAAGTCTTTGTGGGAAGCATTAAGTTGAGGCATGTGGACAAAATAAAATCTGCTTTTGAGTCTCTAAATATTTACTCAAATATTTCTTTTAAATGCCTGATGCTACTGCCAAAAGGCACTGCAGTTCTCACAGTCAGAACTTGGCTGAAAAAAGGCCACAGGAATTACACTGATCCTGGCTGGTTTTACCTGTAATTGCTGCTGTTCCCTAGCAGCAAAAGGCAAGGGAGACCTTGGAGAAGAGAAGTGAACACGAATAGTCACACTAATCTTGCATTTCTTCTAGAGAGATGTGGATGCACTTAACAAAAGGAAATAAATTTAGAGAGATACCTTGCTCAGTCTGGAAATCAGCTCTGCTGGCTTTGCCCTTCCCAGAACTATATTCTTGCCTTTAATGGTGTTATTTATATATAAAAAATAACCCTGACTATCCCTGAAATGTAATTTGCAGATGAACAGGTTGTGGAGCAGGTTGCATAGTCCATGATGTATTAAACAGTGCAAGGAAACAGTAGCCATTGCATTAACAAAGTTTTACCCAGCAGCTTGCCAGGTGTGTTGGCACACTGGGACTAGACAGGTTCACTGTTCTTGTGAAAATAGATGTTCTCCCATGCAGTGAGGTGGCGTGAACAGAAGAATCTCCAGAGATTGAGGATTATCCCTTGGTCAAAGGGGTTCTCCAGCTCGGAGTGCCGCAGGTAGGAGATGCGGTGGTGCGACATGAACTCCCAGGTCGTGGTGTTGCATGAGATCAGGTACAGGTGGGAAACAAGCAGCAGCAGGACCACAATGGTGAATATGAATATCAGGAAGAAGGACACAAGGAGGAAAATGTTGTGCTGCAGCCATTCCCGGGATTGTTCAAAGTAGAGGCCTGACCTTTCAATTCAAACAGAAATAAATCTGCAGTTAAAGAAGCAGAACTAGTTTCATAAACTAAGTAAACATGGTGACACATTTAAGTTTGATTCACAACTAATGAGCTGCTAATAATCCTTGACTACAGCGATTTAGTACACTAAGAAGTCCTGAGAGACTGCACCACAGGGACTGGATTCTAAGTTTAGAAGATGCTATTTCCCCTGACAGCTGTGAGACACAATCACCCTGGGTTAACTCCTCTCCTGAACAGCTGGAACCCTGTTGGAGTTTCCAGCACTTGAATGTGTAAACAAAGATCGTGTTACAGGGACTGAAGCAAAATGAACGATGAAACCTAGATTATCAGACTGCTCAAGATTAGGGGGCTCCAGGATGCAAAAGAGGGTGAAGATGCAAAGCCAGTCCAGCCAGTGCTATGTTCTATGCCAGCCCAAGGAGCACCACAACTTTCAGCAATCTCAAAGGTCCAAAAGCCATCTCCTAGCCTTACCAAGCAACATGGCCTCCCCACAGCAGAACCACAAGCTGCACACTCAGGTAGACTATGAAGAGGGGGTGATTCCTTTCTCCTACACAGTTCTCAAGCCAGGGGCAGTGATGGTCGTAGCGCCGCACGCAGTGCTGGCACAGCTGGCAGTGCTTGGCTCGCATGGGTTGCTGCAAAACAAGCAGGAAAAGAAGAAACCCAGTGGCTACAGTTCATGGCTGTCCCATTCTGTATGGTAAAAGAGAACATAATGCAAATCTGTCTTTCTCCACAATATTGTCCCTAAAACACTTGCTTGTGAGACAACAGTACATCAACACTGCTAAGACAAATCAAAGGGATTGTGATTCTCCTGATGAAGACCCAAATGGTAGCATTCAGATTAAGTGGTTCTCCCATGTTCCTCCTATCTACACATTTTCTTTATTATCTACCTATTATAGGAAATTCAGCATGCCAAGGAGGAAGACAAAGCAATCAGTGTAGTCAGGAAAGCATGAGCCAGAGTACTGAGGTGAATAACTAGAATCACTACTATCAAAGAGAGTGGGCAGGGATGTGATGCTTTTTGGGGATGTACAGAGAAGTGCCTCCATGTGAGTACAAGACACTTGCACAGAAAACAGCTCAATTACCAGGCACAGAGAAGGTGAAAGACCTGGCTGAGAAAAGTAGTGCTTCCTAGGATTTGTCCCCTGCAGTGTATAAATGCTTTGCCAGCTTTTCCTTGTGCAATAAGCTCATTCCTACTGGTTGATATTCTTCAAGAATTCAAGGGAGCTGGGGTAATGCTCAATTTCATTAAACTGGTAAGGATCACTCTGAAAATAATCCTTTCTAGGCCTAGGTAAACTGTTTTAAGAGCTAATTTAATTGCTGTAATTTCTCCTTCATGCTGTCTTTTACCATTCAGGCCAATGTTTTGTTGTTTTAAGGCCCTGAACAAGTTCACAACAATGAGCAGTTCCCACAAGTTACACTCAGCTGCCTTTCTGACTATCAAGGTATTTTCAAAATAACTTCTTTGACAGTACTGCAAGGTCTGGCTGACATGTCAGTAAGAATGTGCAATACAATTTTCTCATGGCAAGAAAAGATTCTTGTTTCTATAAGCCAGCAGGGACTTGTTTCAGCCTGGAAAACTGGCCTGTGTGTCAGTGCCCATCACTAGCTACACAGTCTGCCCAGCCTCCTCTAAGCAGCAATTACAGACCACAAACAGTAGCTGAAGAACAATATAAGCTTTCAAATCACTCATCCATTCCTCTTCCAGCATGTTCTGGATGCCCACCTTCACCAGGCAGTAACCACAGCGCCGCAGCTTAATGTCACCTGGAATCTGAGGGATCACCACACCTTGTCCTTTATCTTCACCTTCCTACAAAAAAGAGAAAGGGAGGGACTGAGGCAGGTTCTTGGGCTGCTGTCTAGGCATGACTGAGCTGTCTTGCTGCATACTTAACAGTTACACAGTGCTTATTATCTCTATCATTAGGAACAAAATAATTAATTAGAATACCTCCAGAAGCTGCAGACAGTTATGGAACAGTGAGAAAGAACAGGTTACTGTAACCCTCCAAAGAATGTTTGCAGAGAGGCAGAAATAACTGTGGACAAGACACACTCTGGGACAAAAACAAGGTTAGACTTCACTTCTAAACACAATAATGATGTCTTTTCAGTATGAGCAGTGCTCATATGAGAGTCATACACAGCCAACACTGACATTAATGATGGATGACTAAGACTGATAATGCTTTTGTCCTACAGTCTATAAGGCAGTGAACCTTGAGCAGACTAGCAGTTACTGAAACTTTGCATCTCCATTTATTTCACTGTAACTTGTTTGTGGACATGTTCTCTGAGAGGGCAACAAATCCATAAAGAGTTCAATAAATACAGCTGCAGAGAGCCCTATCTGCCCAGCCTGCCCTTCAATTCGGGGCTTTTTTTTGCACTTGTATTACTTAGCAGTGGTTATTGTAAAATAGGTCATATATACATTCCACAGAGCACTGCAGCCTCTGCTCTAGGAGAGGACTTGAACTCTAATGGCACAGTTATGTACAAGGGCAGTGTGGTGTGAAAGGCACATTTAAAGCCTGTAAACCCTATTGCTGTTACAAAATACCAGTGTGAGACAGTCTGTCCTCATCTCCAAAGGTCTGTGCATGTGTCCTTCATGCCAGCACAACAGAAACTGTTTCAGATTGTTCTTATCTACCAGAGTGGAAAAAGTAGAAAAGCCTATAGACTTTACAGCTACTCCACTTTGTTCTATACATGAAGGGATCTACCTTCACTTCCTCTTCAGGCTTAACAAAACCCGGATCCATGAGAGACACCTTGAAGTACAGCAGGATCGAGCATAAAACCAGCAAAACGAAGATCAGCGACTGAAGCAGCTCCCCGCGCTCCTCCTGCTTTTGCAGATCTGAAAGGTACCCATAAAAAACAGAGAGCACCAGCTCCTTGTGAAGCGTCCGGGATTTTTCTCTCTGGCCTCAGCAAAGGGGTCCCGGGTCTATGAATAGGAAATGGGGCGGAGAGAGGAGAGGCTGAGAAGGGGCTCCCCAGACGCCCCCGCCCTCGGGGCATCCCCGGGCTACGGCCGGGCACAGACAGCCCGTGCCCGGGAGGGGCCGCACGGCCTGGCCGCGATCCCCGTCCTCTGCCCCCGATCCCCGTCCTCTGCACCCGATCCCCGTCCTCCGCCTTCCCCAGGGGCGGAGCGGCCCCGGCCACCCCTCCCCGNACTGGCCCGGAAGGCCTCCGGGCAGCGCTGGCAGGGCCGGACGGGACACGGGCAGCGCCCTGAGGCGGGGCCAGGGCGGCCCAGCCCTGCGGGGGAGGCTCCGCTGGGGAGTTGGACTGGTTCCAGTCCCAGCGCGGGCCCGGGTTCTGCTGTGTCGGGCTCAGCACACACCGTGAGCCGGGGTCACCTGGCTCCTTTTGCCCCCACACTCCCCGGCGTTGTTGTGCCCTGCGAGCCGGCCCTGCGGGGCCTTTCCTTGAGGAATGCGTTTTCCCTGAGCTCTTCCTGCGTGTCCTCCCGCCCTCACCCCGGGCTCTGGAGCGCAGGGCTGGGCAAACAGTTCAGAGCCTCCGTTAGAGCGAGACAGACTCTGCTGGGTGTACAGAGCTATGGAAACGTCGGGCAGCAGGCGCCGTTCAAAGGCTCCTCGAGGTGGTTCCCCAGGTGCTGCTCTGCGTTAATCCTGCTCTCGCCAACGTGGTTATTCCATGTGCTGATTTCCAGCCCCCGGGAAGAAGCGCAGAGAGGCTGTGCCTGGCTGGAAGCGGCTACACGGCCCCATTAACCAAACAAAGCCCGGAGAATAACTCGAGGAGGAATTTGATGTGGTTGAGATGGCTGCAAGAGGCTCCGGGCTGGGTGAGGTCATTGAATGCCCCCGAGGGCTGCCGAGGGAAGCAGGTGTGTGTATAGACTCTTCTCAGCTAGAACAGCCACCTAAAAGCAATTGAATTGCACCTGAGATGCCTTTTTGTCTCTTGCTAACAAAAAACAAAACCAAAACCAAACCAAAAAAACAAACAAAACAAAACAAAACAAAACAAAAAAAAAAAAAAAAAAAAAAAAAAAAAAAAAAAAAAAAAAAAAAAAAAAAAAAAAACACCAAAAAAACACCTAACCACCGAGGTGACTATAGCACATATATATTTACACTTTGAGCATCTAAGGGAGATGAATGTCATCATAGATCTGTCAAAGTTCCAAAATCAGTGCTTTCTCTTTAAAGTCCTTTCAGTTTTAACATAGGTATACCTTGCTGCTTTTGTTACCTTCTTTCCCAATTTGGGAAAGAAATACCATATTCTTTATAAATTTACCCTCTAGCACCTGATAGCGGATTCCTTGGCATTGTTTGCCAACAAATTGATTATTTTAGTCTCCTCACATGAGTCAGTGGCCACCTGCTGATGCCAGGAAAGCACCTGGTTGTGTGGGTCACTTAAATGGTTTTACCTAAGACAGCTGTGTTGAAAAATTGTCGACTAAATTTCTAGCAATCATTTTGATTTTTTTTAAATTCTAGGTAAATGCAAAGCCTATGGCTCTCTTCCCTGAGGCACCTCAGGCTGTACTGGTGCTCAGAAAAAGGTGGGTAGTGTCTTTACTTCTTCATAGAGAGATGTAAATTTTAAAGCTTAATGAAAGCAATTTGAATGCTAATAATATTATCCACTTGGAAGTAGAAACATTTTGATGTTCTAGAATAATCTGTCCTAAGGAATATATTCTCACTCTGTGATTAAAATAATTTGGTGCATGTTACTCTTTTTATCTTCTCCTTCAGCTTTGAAACCTGTCTTGCAGAGATCAGAGCTTATCTCTTGTCTCAAGGGTTTCAGCCTCAGTGACTGGTTGAAATTAGGCTCAGTTACAGGAAGTCTCTATTACTAAGTTTCTGAGGAGAATCTTGGTTCCTATGGCATTCCAGCTCGGAATCCCATGCTGCTGGCAGGCTAAGGAATCTCTCTGTACTCTCAGGACATGGCTTGTTTTCAGAGGCAGTTCAGTTTCATACAAATGCTCCTCCCATCCTGTTCACCTTGCTCTTTTACAGATTCCACAGTGACCACTGAATTAACTGGCACTGAGCCCTTCCAGCACCAGGGTCTTAAAAGGCTGGCCTAAAAGCAGATTGGCTTTTCTTAAGTGCTCAGATCCTGCCCCTTACAAAGCCCAGGCTGTGGAGTGTGAACTGCAGATACATTACAGAGTTCAGAGCAATCTGGACACTCAAATATTGTCCTGATTTTTTTTCTCCTCTCACATAATTTCCTAACAATGCTCTCGTCCTCCACTGCTTTCTTCTGTTGACAAGCAGTATTGTGTCTTTTGGAGTGATGAAAGGCAAAGGCACTGAACAGCATCATCAACACGTGGCAGTTTCTTTCATTTTTAATTAAATATATGACAGCCAATGGACCAGTAATGTACCTAAATAAACCACATTCATAGAACAAAGGAAGAAGACACTCTTGAGCACTAGGTTTAATACACAGCGGGTATCCAACGGATACAACAGAAAAGTTAATTCATTCAGAATTGTAAGGAAGCAACAGTTGTGCATTTTGATTTTTTTGCTCAGTTTCACTAGGTACAAACATTTGAACCAGGCCTCTGCATCAGGCAGGTCCATGGACAGAGTAAAAGGAGACGCTCATTATAACTGAGGATATTGTCATTGCAAAACAAGGAAATACATATTTAGTTAGCTTAAAAACTTTTTTTAAAACAAGAAAAGAGTTACAGAGAGAATCAGTGACAATTATATGAAATCAAAACAGTCTGCTAAAGCAGAAGTGTTTCAGTTCAGCTGAGTATCTCCCTCATTCCTTAAGTGCTCTCTTCTCCTTCAGCCCCCATGTTGCTTTTCATCCATTCCTGATGACTATTGCCCTCTGTGCTTCATCCCCATACATGGTTGTCGTGGAGACCAGCTGTTTCCCTACTTTTAATTCTCTTTTTCCAGCACAAGCTGTCCTCTAACACCTGAGCTGTGGCAGACTCCTCCCTAAGCAGTCTCAAGGAAATGTCTTTCCTATGGATAGTGCCTCACTGCAGTGCCCTCTAGCTCTTGCCCTACTGGTAATTAATTGCCTTCTTCAGGTAATGAGAGGGAATTGACTCACAGCTCCAAGACTTTTCTTCCCACTCATCTTTTGCACAGAGCAGAGTGACAGCAGCAGAAGCCCAGCCAAGGTGACAAGCTGGGTAGGATTCAGTGCTGAAGAGAATCATTTCAGTAGGAAGGTGTAGGGAAACAGCAGCCATGGTGCAGATGAATTATCTGCAGTGCTCTGATTGCCACAAATATCAGTGCTAAACTTTCTTGGCTTGGTCTAGATGAGAAAGTCTGGTGCTTCTGGGTGTTAAACATCATCCAAGTAGATGCCAATCCTTATGAGCAATTCCTCCCACAGATTTTGTAAAATGGAAGCACTGGTGGGAAGTTGCTCACCAATTTGCTCTTATCTGCTCCAGAGAACATGGACACCTGGCACTGCTGGGTCACTGACAAGGGCCACTGAGGACAGGGCAACCTCCAGCCAGGAAGGAAACCACACACAGTTCAGGCAGAGGGTTCCTTTGTTGGCACAGTCTCTGCAGGGAGCTACTGAGTCGTGTTCATGCTCTGCTTGTCAAGCTTCAGAGTATTAAAGGAAATGTAGTAGTGAAAACATGAAGAGTCTGAGTGAGCCAACAGCTACTGAGCACAAGGAGCCCCTCTGCAATATCCTTACATGCTATAAACTTCTCCACAGCTGGATTTTATTTTGCAAAACAGAACCCCATTCTGGTTTTCTGAGCAGGGTTGGTCGCTGGCTGTATAATTTTGTCTGGAGCTGAAGTTTCCTGGCTTGTTCCTTTGATCCAGCAATACTGGAAGGCCTGAGAGGCATCTCTGGAGCAGTAAAGCATTTCAGGATATCCAACTTCCCCTTTTACATTAAACCTTCATTAAAAATCTGCCACTTTGCCCTCCCTTCCTTTGCAGAACACTGATGAGATGTCTGCAGACAACTCTCCTGTTCTGTCCTCAGCTCTGGATCTATGGCACCAGTTAAATCCTTGCCACTAAAAAAACATGCATTATGCCTGTTGTTTCAGTTAGGGAAACTGAGACCCAAACTAGTTTCAGACTTCCAGTCACAGGAATTGTTGGATTGTGCTCTGGTGCTCAGAGGATACTTTTTCCTCTTTGATCCTTACTGAAGGGAAGATGTTATTTTTCAGCTCTCAAAATCTTGAAGACACTGAAGCTTGTAGGCAAAGCTCATGTTACTCTAACAGGGGTGTTATTCCTTTTGATGTGCTGCCTTAGGCATTTACCTTGCTGGTGGCTTGACTCAAA
This sequence comes from Peucedramus taeniatus, assembly GCA_013400575.1. Classification (NCBI taxonomy): domain Eukaryota; kingdom Metazoa; phylum Chordata; class Aves; order Passeriformes; family Fringillidae; genus Peucedramus; species Peucedramus taeniatus. The sequence goes on from WBNO01012040.1 coordinate 290,165, forward strand.
ATCTTACATGAGGCTTTGTGCAATTGCCCAGTTAAAAGTTCCCTTTTTCACCTGGGAATGGTGACAGATTTCAGCAAGCTGAGCTTTTCTGACCACCTGGCCTGGTTCCATTCATCTCCTTATTGCTGGGAAATTGAAATCTTTTTATCCTAGTTCAGGCTGAGGTACAGCTTGCTGAGGGTCTGTGAGCAGTGAGGACAGAGGTTACCTCTGCAGTGTGAAACAGCTTTGATGCAGTGTGGATCTTGTTAGTTTGGGATGCAGCAGGTGAGACTCCAGTAACTGTTCTACTTGTGGAAGCACTGGTTTAGAAAACCCAAACCTTTGGGGTTTCAAGGCAGATAAAACCAAGCCATTGGCTGTTATTAGCCTTGATGTAGTTGTGCCAAAATCTCAGAGTAGAGCCCAACTGCTTGCCTTAGATTGCAGTGAGAAGCTGGAATCTGCTCCAGCTGAGATGGGAGTTCTCAGCTCCACTGTCTCCTCAGCATGGCAGCTGCTTTCTGGGGACAAGACTTTCTGATACCTCACATCTGTCATCTGTCCTCTTCTGCTCTACTCCCACCTTGCCAACACGGTCAGAATCTTGAGGGCTTTTTGTCAGTTGGTTCAAGATTTTTAGTGGCAGGAGCTTTCACTACATGGGCATTGGAAAGGAAGCAACATGATGGGTGGCACTGCCATGTGAAACAACTTCCCAAGGACAGCAGCACTAAATGGGGAATTAAAGAGCAAAGCCTGACTCCCCTAACAACCAAAGCTGTATTTGCAGCCCCTCTTAGTTCTGCATCTAGAAGGAAGATTAGCAAATGTTACACAGAAAACAGATCTTGAAATTAGCTTCCCCATCTGAAAGCTTATAAGGACACAAATTCTTGGGAAACAGGAATAAGAGAAAAATACATTTCAAATGACTGCAAAAAAGTATAATTTGTCAAGTTTTGCAATCTTATGAAAACAATTTAAAAGTGACACAAAAATATATATAAGTTTGAAAAATACTTAAAAAGAAAAAAGTACAGATCTCACAATACCAAAACAAATTGACGTATGGTTAAAAAGGAAAAAAAAAAAAGACATTGAATAACACCGTATTGGCAGTAAACCTCTCCAGGCAGTTGTGTTCTGTCAGTTAAAGTGTCAGTTTGTGGATCAAGGATCCATATCTAACGTGCTCACAAGGACAACATGAACTCTGAGCATTAGCAGAACCTCATAGCAGCGACTCAAATCCGAGAGCAAAGTGTAGGAGGGAAGAGAGCAGCGAGTTACTGTGCTCTGAGGCCTGAAATGTCCCAGCCTGCATGGCCATGGGCTCATCTGCCTTCTACCAGGCACAACATCTTTTCTGAATCCCTTCTAAGGGAAGATTTGTCAAAGAACTGTGATGAGCAGTGGGCTATGACATAGACAACCGTGCTGTTGAGTGCCTGGCTGTGAGGCAAACCTTGGCCTTCAGCTTCTTGAGCCATTACAGGTCTGGAGTGTCACAGGTGAAGACCAGCTCAGTGGGACTCTCCTCTCACCTGTGTCACACAGACTGGAGTAATGCTGCTGATGGGACTGGGACTGCACTCTAAGTGCTTCTGGGAGTCAGACAGGAATAGGGCCTTCTGCTTCTGAGAAAAGGGGGAAGATGTTGGGGTGGAACAAAAGGTGTTATTTCCTGGCATTGCCCTTCAGAGGGTGCCTGGAGACTCCCCACCTCCAGTTCCAGCAGTTGTGCTGCAGTGAGCTTTCTGTGAAGGGAGATTATGATGCTACTGAGCACAGCTTGTGATGACACAGACTGAGGAAGGGCAGAACAGCTCCAGTCCCTTCCTGGGACTTGCACAAGGGGGTACAGCTGCTTGGGACTAGGGCCTGGCAAGTATAGTATGCAGAGGGAAATACTCTGGCTTTGAAACCGTTCCCTACAAAACAGAACACAACTAAGAAAGGTGGTGAAGGACTGGAATGATGATGTGTAGCCCTTTGTGAACAAACCTTCTGCCTTGTTCCACAGGCTCCCTTTTAGAGAGAAGCTCTGTGTAGCCAAGAATGTATAACTGGTTCTACTGGTCATCCCTGACCTTCTGAGGCTGGGTGGGCTGGCAGATCCTACTGTACTGCCAATGGGGACAAAACAGACCTCCTGACTTTATTGGGAATGTCTTACTTCCAAATGACCCACACAGAATTAGCAATGCTTCCATTAATGTAAGTCTTCTATTAAAAAGCCCTTAAGGGAGTGAATTAGCTTGAAAGGTCTTCTCTCATTTCTCCATTTATAAGTCTCACTAAAACATCAGTTCTTTTGGTCTTTCTCTCTGATACTGTGTCCCCCAGCCTCTCTAACCAAATAAATAACTCATCACTGCCTGTTGGCCCACTGAGCAGCCAATGCTGATTCAGGACTGGTGTTCTTGCAGACATCACAGGACCTCATGCAGTACAGCAAAAGGGAATTTTCTAAAAAGTGGGAAATAAACATGTCACACTAGTGATCACACAACTAGGTCTTCAAGCTCATGGTCATTTGAGGCTCTCTGTGTGGTCTAAAATAAAAGGTTAAAAGATACATAATGTAATTGTCTTTGTTTTTTGTTTTCTTTTTATACAGAAATCATACACACAGAACTTCAACCTGAAACTTCATAACAAAAAAGTCTACTAAGTTAAGGAAAGCATTCTGTTGTGCAAAAAGTCCCTCCCCCCTCCCCTATTCACCTTCATCTACTGAGGGTCTCACACACACACATAAAGTTTCCTTCCAACGGGCGAGTTGGTAAGAAAGAGTCCTCCCTATGTACAGTGAGTTAGAGAGAAGCTGGATACAGTGCTGGCAAGAGGCATTGGGTGATTGCCTCTATCTGGAAGTGTCCATGTTCTCCTCCTTAAAGTTACTGCAGTGCTCTATAACTTTCCTATGGATAAAACAAGGACAAGGAGAGAGGGTTTAGTTTAAAGCTTATTGCACCTCAGTTGTGGGACAGTAAGGTAAGAACTGTCCCAGAGTTCATTTCTGTGTAACTGTATCCTGTTTCTGTCTGAGACACAAACAGTGTCAAAACTGGTAAACTCCACAAAAGCAGCTCCCAACTTGGAATATCAAGTTATGGTAGTGAATATCCAGATCCAGTTGTGACCATTCATTCATTACCCCCATACCCAAAACATCAGATGCCTTTAAACCCCACCAGGAAATACATGAATACAAATGTTTGTTTTTCACTGTGCTGCCACCTGTCCCATCCCACACACTGTGTGTAACTGTGACTGTCTTCTGCAGGCTCCAGTCCCCTCCAGAATTTAGCAACCCTCAGCTGTGGGAATACCTGCTGCCCACTCACCAGGTATGTATTCCCATACCTCTCTCTTCTATTCATCCTGCAGGTATGAAATTACAGCTCTCACTTTGCCAATGATCAGAACTGCAGCTGGCTTTTACAGCTCTGAAAGGATGACTCCAAAGAAAGGTGTCATTGCCAGGGTGATGGACTCTACCTTCTGAAAAATGCTCTCATTTTAACTGTGCAGTTGGCAGTTCAGTGACAGGCACGATTCCAAAGACAGGCAGCCCACCCAAGTACAGGGAAAAGTGGTAACTGGAGACTGCTGACCTAAGAACTGCAATTAGCCATGTGGCTCCCTTGCTCAACAAGTCAATCTACAACCCAGTTGCCTGGCAATGATCTGTGTGTACTGTCTACCTATAACATCTCTCATATTCTGTTTTCATCCTTTTTTTCCTCTGCTTCTCCTGTATTCAATTCATACTTCTCATACACGTCACTTACAGGCCTTGCTTTGGTAGCCTCACTTCATGTGGAAGAATTAAAAACTAAACTAAGGCTAAACTGAGAGTTTGTGATGGTGCACTGGTGTCCTACCGGGCCATTTCCTTGGTCTCTTGTCGTGCTGAGGCCATTTTAATCATGTCCTTCAGGAGAGGAATCCCACCTTCTTTGATCAGCAGTGGGCAGTACTTGTCAGCTGCAGAGAAAAGAATAAATCAGGTCCTTTGAACCCTCACAACAGTGCTACAAAGGGTGCAAGAGGGGAAGGAAAAGGATCAAAACAGTGAAGGAATTTCCTACACACCAAGTCTAATTAGCTTTATTTGGCTGTGCTGCCTGGACATTTCTGCATCATTCAAAGGAGGTTTTTCTCTACCTACATAGTTTATCTTGCAAGACCTTTTCTGCTGACAGCCTCAGGTTCATACAGTGCAGGGAATATGATTTCAAAAAGAGAACTCACGGTAGACAGAGACCAGGTTATAGAGTGCCCAGGTGGCCCAGTGCTGGCTGACTGGGGAGATCCCTTGTGGAAGAAGTCGAAGGATTGGTTCAAATGACCTGCACAGAAATATTACAGAAGTTGTTAAAAATCCAAGAGCTACTTCTTTCAGCACCTTGGCCACTCACAGCAATACAATACAGCAAGGGATCTGCTCATAGATACCACAGCAGTAAATCCACTGGCATGTCAAAGATTCTGGCACCAAGGCTAAGTCAGTGTCCCAAGGCAGTGCTGGCAGGATTACAGGCCCCACCACTTCAGCACAAACACATTGTCCAGAGAAATAGCTGCAATGAAGGCATCTGAGCCCAGGAAGTGATTTCCATCCTCCATTAGGCATTTTCTCACAAGAGCTGAAATCCAGCAGCACTGATCATTTTGAGGAGGGACAAAGCTAAACTATACCCAGGCAAAGCTGGCTGCACACATGCAAGGGTTGCTGTGTTTCTTCTGACAACAATACTATATTGCCTATACTGTAAACAGGCACTGGAATGCCAGTTCTGGATCCCTGCCAAGCACTAAGGGAATTCTGAGTACCTGATACCCTCTTACAGGAAGGGGTTTAGAGGATTCCAGCAGTTGTATTAACCTTTGAAGGGATTTCTAGTAACTATGTCTAAATATGCCCCAGAGAAGAGTGAAAGCACGTGGCTTTGGGAAGCAAACAGACTTAAAAGGACAGACAACAAAGGACAGCAGTATCAGAGGAAAATGCTTAGGCAGTCCCAGACAGACTATGGTTTTCCTGAACTACTCAATTTCATCAGAAACTTGCAGGAGAAATTCTGCTGGGCTGCCAAACTTCTCCCATAGGAATTGTCAGGTAAGGTGTCTAATTTCAGCATCTTATGTAACATGTTTCAAAGGAAGATGTAAAACCCTCACTAAAGAATATATCCCTGGGGATGTTTCTCCTTCACTCTGAACAGAGCCTCCATGCTAGGCTCTCTCTCTTCCTTTCTCTCTGTTGGTGTTTTCTTCCTGTGACAATCCTGGCTCCTGTGTGAGTGGGCCGATCTTTCCCATTCCTCACCTGTAATTGATATTTCTCCTGGAGTTGATATCCCAGCTCTGGATGGCTGCCCACATCCTCTTCACAACTTCCTTCCTGTGAGGCTCACAGATCCCCCAGGCCTCTGGACCATCAAACATGATATGGGAGAGCACTCCACAGGCATTATACGACACCTCAATCCCATCAGCTTTGCTCTCCAGCAGGTTGCTACCAAGAGAGAAGAGATCAATTAGCGCTGCTGATGCAGTAAAGATTCACAAGTCTCCAGGTGGTTCAGGAGAAGAGATCAGAGCCCAGCTGGTCACCAGCCAGGCACTCACCTGAACACACTGATGAACTGGGAGGTCATGAGCTGCGGGCGGAGCTCCTTCACTTCTGCCACATTGCCCAGGAGGCCCAGCATGTTGCGGTGCAGCTCCTGTTTCTCTGGGAACTCCTGGCCAGGCAAGGAACAGGATTATACACAGGTAGGACTCTGGTGATGCTGAGAACAAGCACTGTACAGGGAAAAGGCTGTACAGTACATCTAGAAAAGCTCAGTATTTTTGGGTAGTCAGCAATGGCTCCTTGGCAGGTGCCAAGATATATGTGAAAAGGGAGGATCAAAACCAGGCCCACTGTTCACTGCAGCTCTGCTTGAGGGGGCTGAGCAAAGGGGAAGATGTGTTTGTTCCCTGTTTCTCTGTTCTACTGGCTGGGTGGAATGACGTGAGAAAGAACAACTTACACAAGGTTTTTCTTTCCTGTTTGTGAAGTGTAGGAAGTAATGGTTGGAGAGGGGCAGAGCCAGGGATCCTGCCCAGGCACCTGCATCTCCACTGCTCCTGTCAGCATCTCTCCAGAGACAAATAGACACTTACTTTCAAGCACTCCAAGAACAGTTTCATGCCACTGTAGTTAAGGAACATCTCACAGTTATCTGGGGTCTCATCAGTGATGTTCCAGAGGGCACTCCAGGAGAACTCCATCACCTGATCACACTATAGGGAAAGGGACACAATCAGAGCTTTGCTAATGCAGGAGTCTGGTGCAAACCAATTACCTCTTTCCTCTCTGGCATCACCCTAAATGTTTTCAGAGGTAAGAAAAGCTTGTTGTTCACTTTCAACTTGTCAGTAAGTGGGTTTTTTGTTCAATATTTTTGCCTCCTTATCACATTCCCCTGCCCTCACCCTGGAACAGGAAATTCTGCAGTGTCAGCTGAGATGTCTTGTGTTTGTTAGAGAAGCTGAGCTGGCACTCTGGGCTGATCTCCATGCCTAAGTCAGACTGAAGAGAAAATACTCTATGTATATGTTTTTATTGGGAAACACTCACCGTTTTATCAGCCAACTTCTTCTGAATCAACTTTAGCATTGTCTGTGGGCAAAGAAAGGGGGAGAGTGAGAAACAGTTCAAAAATCATGGAGCTAAAACTTAACCAGCCCTGCAGTATCACAGCAGTTATGGCCAATTTTGGTCTTTTGCAGACAACCTACTTGATATATCTTTCTCTAAACCAGTGGGACTGGGTTATGTTCCAAGTTGCAAGTATTCAAAGAGCTGAACTGTGCCACAGTCCCTGAGCTGCTGAGTTTGCAGCTGAGTCAGTTTTGAACTGTATGACAAAGTCTGGGATGGGGCATAACTACGCCAAAGCAACAGCCTTTGCAGTTCTTGGAAAAGGTGGGGGATATGGGTTGAGTTGGGAAATTGATGCAAACTTGGGGAGAAGAAGGAGACAGTCACAAGGTGGTATCAGATCTAGAAATAACCCGATGTGTTGAGGTCAGGGGTTAGGGTACAGTGCCTTCCTGCCCTCACACCAGCCTGTCTCTGCTATCATAACCTCCAGTGCTGGTAAGCAAGTGAAGGGGTAGGTTCCAGGAGAGGTCAGCATTGCTGGGACACTGGTTCCCTTCTGTGATATTGCAAGGTTGGATCATGGCTGGAGGCATTTGATGGACAGCTGTAAGGGAATTGTCCTAGCCTGGGTTACGGATAAGTAGACACCTTGGGACCATACCAACCATGACAAACCCCATCTTGCCCACAGCTTCTTTGTGGTCGTTGTCCACCTGGCAGACCAGGGCATTGCAGAGGTGCACGGCGATGCGCTGGATGGACTCGTCCTGCCGGCTCTGGTTGAGGATGTTCAGCAGCAGCTCGTTCACTCGGCGGTACTGGAACTCCAGCTCCTCGGGAATGCTGAAGTTACACAGTGTCAGGCAGCAGTTCCGCTGGACCTGGGTCAAAAGGAAGCAAACTTTGGGCCAAATGGCTACAAAAGCACAGACCCCACCATCTCATGTTTCCTTGCTGCTTGGTACTGAAAGCATCTTCTTGCCTGACTACAACTACTGAGATTTCTGTTACCTCTGATCTCGTGCTGTGCTTTAGCCATGCTCCATGGCTGTCACTCCAGACTCACAAGGCCACCCAATTACCCAGGGCCCACTGCTTTCCAAGTCAGTTCCTCACTGCCTCTTGGCTCTCTACACAGCTGACTTCAGTTCAGAGATTTGAGATGTTTCTTTCCAATGATTCAACATCCCCTCTACCCACAACCATTTCACCCCACAGTCAGTGCCGGGTATCTGTGTGTCACACATGGCCACTGTTCATGGATGAAAAGGAGCACCCTGCATGTAATCCCTGTTGCTGAGTGGAGACCAGGAGCAGACCTGGGCAGGCAGTAACTTCTCTGCCTTGTTTAACTCCTTGCAGGCAGAGGAAACCCAAATGCTGACACCAGGCTAAAGAATCGATACAGGGAAAGAGGACTGTGGGAACCAAAGGTGCCTGGGCTGCTCTTACTGTGACCTCCTGGTAGGACTCCATGCCATTCAGCACCACCTGGATGACCTGGCGCCGCAGCTTCACGCTCTGCTCCATGCGGTACTCGGAGTTGGTCAAGTAGAACAGCGCGGCGCTGCCCGTCACCTGGATGTTTTTATCATCCTTGTGGCACTTGAGGGCTGTGATCACCAGCTGCAGAGAAGCAACATGGAGCTTCAGTGCCACAGACTTGCTGCTAATTCTTGAAGTGACTGTTAGAAACCCGCAAGGAAAGTGTGGCCCAGGCATTGCAGGAATGTGCTTAGGAAATGAAGGTATCCAGTTCCACTGCGCTACTGGAACTTTCTCTGGAATGGCCTCATACAGTGTCCCAGGGTGGAGAAAAAGACTGGGAGTTCAAAATTCCCCTTGTCAGGGTGAAGCCTAGGCTTACCTGGAGGGCTCTCAGCAGCTGGCTGCAGCGCTCGATGCGGGCAATGTCGAAAAGCAGGTTGATGGCCCGGGAAGTGATTTCCGGCCGGTGCTCGGTGTAAGCCTCGATGGCGTTCAGGACTTGCTCTTCGTTCTTGTCTCCACTCACCTGGCATGGAAGAGCAAAAAGAGTCAGGGAAAAATTATGAAGGAGGAAAACCACCATGAGAAGGAAACTCTGAAAGGTCAAAGGGTATACCTTCCCTCTGCCCTGAGAGTAGCTTCAGCCCAGGATGAGACAGAGGTTGAGTCACTTTTCAGTCCAGAGGGATGAGAAAGGGCACCTTTGGGGCAGGAGGATGCGATTCAAAAGTATGACTCCTACTGTCTTAAATTCTTTTCTGTAGTCACAGACATCCTTTAGGAAGGATGATTTCTCCATGCTTTTCTCCATGTTTTTCAATCCTTATAAAAACTACGTGGGGTACAGGTCTTGCTTTCTGGTAGTTTTCTTGCATTATGAAGTAGTTATTGAAAGGTCAGAGCTCAGTTGTCACACCCAAGACCCAAAGAACTCCACTCTACTGGCAGCCAGGGTTCTCGTGTTCTTTCAACTTCTAACAAGTTCCTGCTGCCAATTTTCCTGCAGCCTCCTTACCTTGTAGGCTGGAATATGGGTCAGGCGGCAGAGGGATGTTTCAAAAAGGCCCAAGAACTGCAGTGGTCGTTTCAGACCCCGGAAGGGAGCGATGCTGCTCTTTGCTGGCTCAATGCTGGGGTGAAAAAACAAGAGATTGCTTGTGTTGGTACCATGTTTCTTCAGGTGTCTCCTGCCACAGAGATGGCTGCCAGCCCTCCATTCACTCTGACTGTACTGCTTCATACCTAGCTGCTTATGAACATAACTCTAAATATTTATCCCAGGTGATCCTGAGTGAAAGGTCAATGTGCTGAATGGAACCAGCAGTAAGAATTACTGCAGAGAGGATGCAGCTTTCCCAGGTAAAATTTGTCCTGGAAATTCACTAGTTGGGGTGAAAATTTCCTCTTAAAAGGCTGGATTTCACTCATCAAATGTATTTGTAATGTGATAGACATGCTAAGTCTGTTTCTGTGAGCATGCAAGAACATAGTTTTTGCTGCCATGTTCCTTATTGACCAAGAGCCAGTACATTTTCACCAGCTCTGGTGAAAAGGAACCAGTATTGTCTCACTTTTTTGCTTCTGTTCAGCAAGTGCTTAATAGGAGGGCAGAGCTCTTGGCTGATGTGGAAAACCAGACCTCTAGGTATGCCTCTGCTGAGGGGCATCAGGATTTCCAAGGGTTGATCTGCCCAGTATCCAGATCACATCTTAAAATTGGTCTTTAGATTCCAAGCTCCTAAAACACTCAGCCCTCCTATGAATGCTGATGTATTGACTCAGTGCATAAATGTTCTGTCAGAAGAGCCTGGATTTCCACATGGGTAAGAGTATTTTGTGTAGGAAATGTGTAAAGGGCTTTGGAGTCATTTCAGAAAAAAATCCTGCAGGAGATCCCTGGGAGAATGTGTGTGGAAAAGAACTGAAATACTTCAGATATGCATGGCAGGCAGATGGGATGAATTCTTTATTACTCTTACAAGTCTTTACATGTGTTGCATACAGCAATCACAGCTGATTCTCACACCAGTCTCTACTGTCAGGGGAACCTGGCAAGAGTGGTATCCTGCTTTTTAGTACTGATTAGACCTACAGAATTTGAGAACTCAGAAGAGGGAACTGTTCTTAATTCATCTTTGACTGATCTATCCATCCAAGCAGACCTCAGTAATTGCAGTTCCCTTACCTTGTCTGGCCCATCTTCTCCTCCATGCTGGGGATGGTGCAGTTCTCCAGCATGGTGTGCCCTGAGATGTCAAGTGAAGTGAGGTTCACCAGGTTTTCCACAAACAAGTTTAGAACCCGCCGGGTCAGCTTGAACTTGTAATAACTGGACAGATGGTCTCGGGAGATATCCAGGTGCCTGCAAGTGATAGGGAGCATCTCACAGCCTGGAAAGCATTAGCTGGGGCTTCTGCCTCCCTACCAGAGCCAAGTGTGATTATTATTTACCATTATTTCCTTCCCAAGATACAGGAATGTGGTTCTGTAGGCTCTGGCAGCAACAGCTGGCCCTGTGTCTAACCAAAACACACAGGTATCTGGTAGAGGGCTACTTGGAATGGACCACAGTGAATCATCTAGCCACACATCACAAAGGAAACTGCTCCAGGCTCAGAAACTGCCTTTTCCAAACTCCATCACAGCAGCCACCTGAGCATTTCTACCTGGAGATTAAGATGCACCAGAGGATCTGTGCATCCCCAGAAATGACTCTTGCCTTGTCCCACAAATTAAGTTGCACAGGTTTTTATCTGCTTCCCCAATCTTATAATTTTTCCACCCCAGGCTATTACATTATCCTGATTTCTTTCAGGTATTTAAATGCTTAAGCTTTGAGGAAATCTTACTGCTAAGGGAGTGGTGCAACAAACTGACCAGCCATTGTGTGCAAGTGGGGTTCCTTACAGGACAGAGAGACTTTGCTGGCTTGTACCAAAGATGGCAGCCAACATCCCCCTCACAAAAGTGTCTTCTACCTGTTGCACACCAAGTGAGGGCAATGGGGTCACATATGTGTTGTTTTTTGATTTTCCAATGGGACATTTCTGCTAAGTGGTGTCTTCTTACAAGCAGAATTCAGGCTGGCTTTAGACATGTCAGATATGTACAGTAATGAGTACAATCAGTGAGCATGTTCACAGGAAGGTTTATAAGCTGAACCCAGCAGTGAGTGCCTCTCTGATAGCAGGCAAGAAAACCATTCCTAAAAGACTTTTCCCTATCAGCTAAAGAAGGAAGAACAGATCTGCTGACCTGAGCTTGCGAAGCTGTGCAATCACTTGGATGTGCTCCTCTGAAAGGTCCATGTTGTAAAGCACTAAGGAAACCAGACTGTCCTTCCACTGGGTCAGGAACCCCACATCATTCAGCTGGATGCCAGAAAGGTCAAGAGCTGCAAGGGAGGCCAGGGGCCTCAGCAGTGTCTCCACGTTGACGCCCTCGATCAGGCGGCCCAGGTTCAGGATGCGCAGGCGGCTGAAGCCTTCAAATGTAAAGTCCTTGACCAAGACCTGGCGAGTGGGGTTCACCAGGCAGTCGTCCTCACAGCCCCCGGGGTTCTCCTCCTCGTAGAAGATATTGCTGCAGCCAAAGAGGCTCAGGGAGATCAGTGTGTGGCTGAAGCTCACCAAGGTTTGCAGGCTCTTGGCTGTCAGCTTCTCACAGTTAGTCAGGTAGAGCTCAATAAGATCCTGAAAAATGGAAATCAAGGTTAGAGATATTTCACAGGTAAAGTGCCCATCCTGTTTGTCCCACACCTCCCACTGGGACAGCCTGAAACCATGTATCACCCAACTTGACCAGTGTCCTATGCCATTCCCAACAGTGGCTTTGGGAGCTGAGAAGGGAGAAGCTGAGGTTAGTCCAAAGAAAGCTTGGACAACAAAGGATGGAGCCTTGAGAATCTCTGGGTGTCTGGGATTCCAGCTGGTGACCATAGCTGCAATGCTGCTATGTGATGTGGCAGCTGTCAGTGCAACCCCACCTGTTTCCTGATGGCCTCCAGGTCCTGGTCCTGCACGATGTGTTCCCGCAGGTGGATCCGAGCTAGCCTGGTGCTGCGTGGGTCTGAGAAGAGGGTGAAGAAGCTCTCATGGGGTTCAAAGATGCTGTCTGTCTTCACCAGCTCCACGTACCTGTGTGGGGCAATGGTGTTAGCACAGCACAGGCTCAGCCACAGCTCTGGCACCTGCACTGGTGACAAGGAAGCATGACACAGTTGTGAGCACACACCAACCCACTCCCCCCCAGTATCACCCAGATCAGCCTTTGGGGCAAAGGAGCTCACCCAGCTCTTGTGGCACAGAACCAACAGTCCATAGGAAAATCTTGGGCAAAGATTTGTGCAGGACTCAGTGTGCGTGAGCAAACTGGGTTCTGGCAAGCACAGACTCCAGGAATTTTTCCCCTAGCTGTTTAAACTTAGTAATTTGATTTTTTTCCCCCATTTTTCAGAAAATTAGCTGTCCAGAATTCTCTGCCAGACTTTGTGGGCACAAGTTCAGCCAAAAGAGACTGTGACAGCCAAATTACATAAATCCCTGGAAACAAGTTGCTTTATAAAACTTGGGAGCAGCAGCCTTAAAATTTAACATCTGTTAGCACTTTGCACTCTTATTTCTCTGCTTGGAGAGAGTGTTGTAATGCTTCAGTGATAGGAAATGGGAAGGCTTCCTTGTTGCTCACTGACATTCTAGGAAGAAGCAGTGACTGTTTCACTCTGGGTTTACTCTTTTCATTTCCCTTTTTACAGCATCTGGTTGAGCTCTGACTAACTTGGAAAGGTTGATTACCACAGAAACTGGAATGATAGCACTACAAAAGGGAGCACTTCCTCCTGAAGTTCGTGCAAACCCTTATTTGCCAATATGATCAACTGGAAAAACACAGCCCTATGAATTCTTTCCCATAATTCTTTTTGGAAAACTATACTCCCCCTTCTCGGAGCTCCCAGCTCCTTCCCAAACCAGGCCTGAAACGTACTCGTTGACAAGTTTGTCACAGATCTCGCTTGGCAGGAAGATGTCGGGATGGAGCCGCAGCGTTTCGTTGTCCAGGAGGTAGCAGAGGGTCCCCTCCAGGTTGCGAAGGCAGTAATCAGTGCACAAGGTCATCAGCGACTCAGGACTGTCAGATGCCATCTTGAGGGAATTTATGGGAAGGGGAAGAGCAGAAGGAAGCTTTTGATGCAGGAGATTCTTCCCTCAAATGAAGTCCTGGGATGAATTTATGGAGCCATCAGGATAGCTATAAGCAGAGAAGGGAAAAAAGATGCATTGAGAAAGGCACAACTGCAAATGTCCCACAAAGCTGTCACACCAGCAGGATGTTGTATTTACAGCCCATCACTTGCTGACCTCAAAAGGACCCACAGCAGTTTGGCCTCTCTGGCAGTGTGCCCTTAATTCCTTGGTATTCTCACTCCAAGGGGATACTGTGGGAATGAGTTAGTGCATGGTGTTTGGAAATGAGGCTACACAGCAAAATGTTTCCTCATTGCAGGGTTATCTGGCTGACAAAGGCCCTCAGAAAGGGAAGTGGTAGAAGCCACGTTACTTGGTTTCCTTCAGGGTGGGTTGGATAAACCAGCAGAACATTTACTGTCAGCATAATCCTTTGTAAAGCCCCGGTGGGATCTGTGGCCCCGCATCTCCTGCCTGTCATTCTCTTTGCCAACATTCCAAGTCAAGTTTCATTTTCGAGCTCGGTGTTTCTCTGCAATGCCAAGCCAGAAGCTTCATGCAAGTCCTTCAACTAGAGCATGAAGTGGATCAGAAGCCAGAGAGAAACACACAGACTGGTCTGGGATCCCTCTGAGTGCAGGGTAAAGGCAAGGATTGTGGTTGTGCCGGACACCTCTACGTCCAGCTCACCCTCACCACCCCAAATCTGTCACCAAGAGTGACTAAAGTGGAAAAAGGCAAGGTGCTTTTGCCCTTTTCCTTTCTGAAACAGGATAAAGGATGGGTGAGACAGACAACTGGGGGAAGCTATCCCTGTTTTCTGATTTGACGTGACCTGACTGCTCTGGTATCAAGACTTGCTCACTGGGGCCCTGAGGGGCTTATCAGAGAAGTTAGCTTGAAGACCAATAGTGACATTTCACTTTCAAAGGGTCAAATCACATTACAGGCAAACCTGAACTTTTCTAAATATTTCCACAGACACAAAAAATTGTGTTGAAATGTTTATTTTTGATATGTCTTATCAAAAATCTGTCCCTGCTGGCCCTGAGAACACTGATGCTGTGGAGGTAGTTATTCTCTGCACCACAGCTGAGCAGCCCTTGCTGGAGAAGTTGTTGCAAAATGTCTTGAACCATATTCCATTTCTGATCTTTATCCTGCAGCTGGAAATAGCAGGACACTTTTGTGTCACCAGCTCTCTGCTTCTCTAAAATCTCTGCTGCTCTCTTTCCTTCATTCCTGTGCTATCAGTACAAGACAGAAGAGTTTAACTCCTAGCTTAATCACTCTAATTAAAAGCTAATGCTGAGGCAAAACACCCCAAACCTCCAGCAATCATAAAAATTATACTTGAAACTCTCTCCAATCATGGTGTTAAGGGTGGAATTTGCTCTTTTGGTCATTGAGTGCTGAGCTGGGAGTCACAAGAACATAAAACTGTGACTTCTCAATAGTGCCACAATAGCTCCATTGAGGTGCATGAAGTCTAATCAATGAAAATGGAGGGTTTTCAACTTTGATAAAGGAGGAGCTCTGCAATCCACAGTTCTCACTTCTGGAGTTAAGTAAGGTGAGAAGTCAAAGCTGAAATGTGCCACTGAGTGCAGAATATTGTCTCCCTGGCTGGGAGGTCCTGGCAAAGGGAATGCAGGTGGGAGGAAGCTGTCCTGTGTCTGCTTTGGAGATGAATCGGCCTCGCCTCCAGAACAAGTCCCTCTTGCAGATTTTGCCTGAAGCTTGCTGGAGAGAATCTTTCCAGAAAGGCAAGATCAACAGGAAGATCTGAGCCAGCTGGGAAGCGTGTTCTGCTGTCCCTACCAGTTCCCCTGTGCCATCAGACAGGAGGTCCCTGCAGCCAGTGTTCTTCCACTGTTTACTACCAACAGCCAGAGAACTCGAAAACAAATTCCCATTGACCATCTATTGTCACGTGCAGCTGGAAACAGCCAGTGCTTGGGACTTGTCCAAGCAGCTCAGAGCACCAGAGGGCAAGGACTGCCTTCCTGTGGCTCTGACAAGCCTCTGTTCCCTCTCTGCTGAGACCAGCACAATGCAGCTGGTTGATCTCAGCCCTGAAGAAACCAGCTGCCCTTTAACTTCTGAGCTCCCCGTGATCCACCAACACAATCCCATGCAGAAGTTTAATATCAGGAATGGTTAAACTGTCCCACTGAAATAAGACCAAAGAAAAGCTTTCATCCTCCTGATTTATTACAGATATCTGAGCAGCTGCTGTGACCTTTTCTCCAGAAGACATCACAAGCTGGCCTCTCCCTCCTTAGACTGAAGACATGACACCTCAGCAGCAAAGAGGGAAGTAAAAGTGCCAATAGATGCCCTGATCAATACTGTCTCTAGTCATAACCTCGATGTGTGACAAAAATAAAAGAACTGGAGAGGCTGAAAAATCATTAACATTTGTCTAACTGTTCTTCTCAGGAAGCTTCACAGAGGATGAAGCTGCCTAGTGACTGCCACCAGTGTTTTTCTAGCAATGAGCTGCCTGGTGCCTTGTGGGTCTGGGCAGAGTTAAAAACAGATGTATGAAAGATGCTGAAAATTCAAGAGCAAGAACTGAAAAGTGACCAGAACTTCAGCTGTCAGTATTTTTTCCAGTTTATTTCTCTGACAGATTTGCTTCCACCTTAGTGCAGCAAGGAGCTGAGTTGCTCAGAGCCTCGGGATCAGGAACACAAAAACCATTCCCATGGGCACACAGCCCTCTCTGTGCACCAGCACCCTCCTGCCATCCACAGACCCACAACCAGGTGCAGGACAGGCAGCTCTGCTTACCAGGACCCACTCTGCAAATATTGCTCATTTCCAGGCTGCATCTGCATTGTTACAGCACTGCAGGCTGCCCTGGCACGTGAGGCTGGGGACCTCTCTGGGGCTGCCAGTGCCAATATCCCCTCCCTGGAGTTCAGACCGATCATCTCTCCCAGCCTCTCTCCAGGCAGTGCCCGGAGCCGAGCCAAGCCTGACTCACCGTGGCTCCACGCCAACCACACAACGTTGAGGCTGTTGCTACAAAAATGATTGGCAAAGCTGACTGTTCCAGCACCAGGGACTCATCCAAGGAGAGGGCAAACAATATTGCACTGACATGAGCTGATTACAGTGACTTCACAATTACAAATGTAATGGAAATGCAGAGTTTGGCACAGGTTATGCTCTGAAGGGAAACTGCACTGTCACTTTAGCTGGTGCTTTGCAGCTGCAAATCGCTGTGATTTTATTAATTGATGGGTCATCGCTGCCTTTGTGGGGAAACACCATCACCTCCTACACTAGGGAAAGTGAAGTAGGAGGAGATGGAACTATCCTCTGTCCCAGCAAAGCCTGCAACTCCCAGCCTTGTCAGCCGGCCAGAGTGACATGGTAAATGAGATGGCTCACACTCACTGGGGAACTCGCTGATCTTCACCTGCCTGCAGTAAAGAAGCTCCTTCAGCTCACTGAGTTACACCACGGATTTTCATTCCATAGGTCACCTGCCCAGGAAGGCTACCTGCAGTCCCCGGTCACGGCTCTCCGGGCGCTGGGGCTCCATCAGCCCGCCCTGGTCTCGATCAGCCCCGCGGGCAGCGCTGGCCCCGGACCCGAGCCGTCCCTCGTCCCCGAGGCACTCAGAGGTCACCTCGCCAGACAGCGCCCGAGCTGCTGCCGCGGGCCGGAGCCCTGCCCGGCGGGGCCCGGCTGCTCCCGGCGGTGCCG
>WBNO01012040.1:307713-319030 GCA_013400575.1 Peucedramus taeniatus
GGGCGGAGCTTTGCCACAGAGGGGGCGAGGCCAAGCGCCCAGGAATGGCGCCCTGAGGCGGGCGGGGGCGGGGCTTAGCGCAGGGCAGGGTCCGTGCGGAGCGGGCGGTTTTGCCACGCCCTCACGGGGCGGGGCCCGTCCCGCATCCCCCTCCCCGGGCAGCGTTTCCAGCCGGAGCGTTTATGCGGCGCGCGGGGAAGGGGCGCCGGGGCCGCCATGTCGCGGCTGCACCAGAGCAGGTCAGTGCCGGGGGCTCTGTGGGGACGGGGGTCTTTCTTCTCCTCACCCTGCCCGGGCTGCGCTGCGCGGCGTGGGGGCTCTCGAGAATCGGGGGCTCTGAGGGGTTGGGGGGGTCTGGGAGGTCTCGGGTTGCCTGGACCAACCCTGATGACGGCCGCGGCTTCGCTCCCCTCAGGATCGCGGACTTCCAGGAGGTGCTGGGCGAACCCACGGTGGCTCTGAGCAAACTCCGCGAGCTGTGCTTCAGCGGTGAGTGCCGCGGGGACCGGCCCGGGCTGGGGAGGGGGCTCCGGGCACGGCGGTGCCCGGGCTGTCCCCTGGGGGATAACCCTGAGGATAACCCCAGCAGCGGCCCTGGGGAAACTTCGTGCCCCTCGGGGAGGAAAAGCGTTGCCAGGCCTGTTTGTGAGGTGACATCAGCACCCCGCGGTGAGAGATGGGCTAACGTGGTTATTTCTCTGCCTGGTGTTCACAGGAATTCCCTTTGATGGTGGGCTGCGCTGCCTGTGCTGGAAGGTGGGTGTTGCTTGGGGCGCTTTTCTTTCTTGAGAGTGATGCTTTGGGTTGATTAAGTACACGTAGCACTTTTTTGGCGGTTAAAGTTGTAAACAAACAATAAATCCAGAGCTTAAAAGCCACTAGAAGTCAGCAGTAATTTGTGGAGATCAGCACTTTGCATGTGAACAGCCCCAGTTTTAAGCGAGCAGTGCATTTCAGTCAGGTTAGCTATTGATCAGTCCTGCAAATAGTTCTGTGTGGAGAGCCAGACCCTGAAATATTCCTTACTGTTGCTTAGCAAAGTACTTGGCTTTCTGGAGAGAATCCCAGTATTTTCCAAGAGCCAGTTGGAGCCACTGTGTTTGCTTTGCTCATCTTGCAGGTGTGACAGCTCATTGAATACTAATTCCTGTTCACCTGTTTCCTGTGCAGATACTCCTGAACTACCTCCCTTTAGAGAAAGCCTTATGGAGCTCTTTGCTGAAGAAACAGAGGTGAGGATGTTGGTACTGTCCCTTTTTTTTCAAAGATATCTGCAGAGAAGAAGAATAGTCTTTAAATAATTAAGCACTTTCATAAAACAAATTGTTCTTGTGTGTAATGTGCTATTCTCCCTTCTGCCTGGTGGACTGACCTCTTCAATTACACTGAAGAGAAAAGTAGATGCCTTCTGGCTGAGCAGGGTGGGACAGAGACATCTGTTTGAACTCTCTCTGTGTGCTCACCTTGACCTTATCTTCCTCATTGCAAATTCCTCTTTTCTTCTTTAAGGGATCTGTATTCCCAGTTCCTGAAAGAAATGATTATCCAGCCTGGGATTGCCAAGGCCAACCTGGGTGTTTCCAGGGAAGATGTGACCTTAGAAGATCACGTAAGTGTTGTTAAGCCTTTATGCTGCTGAAAATTCCTTGGGGATTTTTCTGGCCCCCTGGGCTGCTCCTGGCTCTGTTCCCAACTGTTCTGCCCTGCCAGAGGGAGGGATGGTTCCAGGTGCCAGCCTGGCACTTTTGTTGTGCTAGCCTTGAGTGTGGATTATTGGCAGTAGCTCTGTAGAGAGCTGTTTCCAGCTGTGCACTTCCCTCCTCCTGCCCTTTGGGGCTGCCTGCCCAGGCTGTGGGTCTCCTAGGGAAAGGGAGAGGCTCACCAGAGGTTCCTGGAGCCATGAGATGCTCCCCTGGGAAGTTTGGTCCGTGAGTGGATTTGGAGCAGAAAAGCAGGAGAGTCAGGCTGGACTGTGGTGTGGAAGGCAGGGGAGTTGATTATTTCTGGTAATGCTGCTGGGTTGTTATTTTTTTAACAGGCTGTTTCCTGCATGCCTTGGCTTTCTCCTTCTCTGAAAGTGCTGTTAGGAGTGTGTGTGTGGGAGGAGTGAATGAAGTAACTGATCAGAAGAGACTGTAAAATGATACAGCTGCTCCCATGACCATTCTGAGCGTTCACTCCCCCCCTGCAGTCACCTGCCCCACTGTGATCTCTGGAGCCTTGGTGGTGTTAAACTGGCGTGTCTGTAAAACCACACAGGCAGGTCACGGTGATCTTTGAATCCCTTGGAATGTAGCTTGTTGTTTTTTCCTTGGTTAGTTGTTAACTTTCTGTGGATCTTGGTGTGGAGAGAAGAACCACAATATCAAAATACTGGGTGGGTGGATAACTCTTACCCCAAGTCCAAATACCATCTCCATGGTACAGGTTTGGAGCTGCAGTCAGGAATCTTGTTAACAGAGGAAAAAAAAAACTGTTTTGGGAACAAACTCTTGAAGAGATGAGTGAAAAGGATCCAAAATGTGAGAGAAAAAACGACCCTGATGTGCTCAGATGATGCTGATGGCAGAGTGACAGCAGAAATGTTAAATCACTGTATGTTTACTGAGGATTTTGATACGTGTGAAACACGCTTGTTCTGCTTCTGCTGTTTCTCTCTTTAGCCTCTCAATCCAAATCCAGACAGTCGATGGAACACTTACTTCAAGGATAACGAAGTGCTCCTCCAGATAGACAAAGATGTCAGGTGTGTGAGGCACAACGACTCAGGTTTCTGAACCCGAGAGGTTTGGTCAGCATGTTGTACTTTGAAAACGGAGTTTAATATTAAACCGAGCCTCCCACTCAACATGGGGCACGTACTTCCTTCTAGTCCCTGATTTCCTTCTGTGTCCATCCCAGGAGGCTGTACCCTGACATGGCGTTTTTCCAGCGCCCCACGGATTATCCCTGCCTGTTGATCCTGGACCCCCAGAATGAGTTTGAGACGCTGCGCAGGCGGGTGGAGCAGACCACGCTCAAGTCGCAGACGGTGGCGCGGAACCGCAGCGGGGTGACAAACGTGAGCTCTGGGCTGGGGCTGGCCCTGTCACAGGGCAAGGTCTGGGATTGGGAAGGGGAAGGGTGATTCTTGGGCGGTTGTCTGTTTCTCTTTCTGCTTGTGCAGTGTAATTAAGGAAACACCCCAGCAGATAATGAGCATTCTGGGGGCTGGATGTTGTAGAATCAGTTGAAGTGCCTGACCGACTGTAGGGAATTATAGGTGTATTTAATTTTAAAGATTGTTTTTACCTGACTTTTGATAGAATTTGGAGTCACAAGTTACTTGATGCCTGACATATGCCTTCCTGTATGGCAAGAAAACACTGAAGGGTTAATTTACTATGAATTTATTACAAATTTCAATAGTCCTCCCATACTGGATCTCAAACCTGGAGTTAGGAGAAGAGCTGAGTATCTGTTAAAATGTGTTGTCTCTTTCTCCTTTCATGAGCGTTACAGGACACGTGCTGTTGGGGAAGGTGGCTTCTCCCACAACTCTCAATACCCTTCCCTCACACTACTAACAAAGAAGTGGAACTGCTGTGGTTTTTACTGTGTGATATCACGTGGTGCAATGATTCAGAGGGAACTGTGTGTTGCTGCACAGACTTTGTTCTTCAGGGACAACCAGCACCAGGACTTCTGTGCTCACAGTGTTGCTTGTCTTGGTTTATGTGGTATAAACAGCCCAGATCTTTTGGGGGGCCTATGTATGTTAAAAGCCAAGCTTGGCACATGTGCTAAGGGATCTGTGCCAGTTGGTTATCCTGATTCAGCCTTGTTTTCCAGGTGAGCTCCCCTCTTAAAACCACCCCCAGCTCTCTGAGCGAGTACGAAGTTCTGCCCAACGGCTGCGAAGCTCACTGGGAGGTGGTGGAGCGGATCCTGTTCATCTACGCCAAGCTGAACCCCGGGATAGCCTATGTGCAGGGCATGAATGAAATCGTGGGGCCTCTTTACTACACCTTTGCTACAGACCCTAACAGTGAGTGGAAAGGTGAGGAAGCCTTTTGACTGCTCAGCAGTGGCTGTGGTACTGTGACTTCTCTGCTCGGCATGAGGAGTTTTGGGGATTTGGTAGGAGTGGAATGAGCTGGGAGTGGTGAGGACATGGGAAGTGAGGACTTTTGAGCAATTTTTGTTTGTTTGTTAAACTCAAAATCCCCTTAGAAGCTCTTGTTTCCTTGTACTTTATATAGATGGTAAGGAAAAAATGGAAAGGAAGGACTTTGCCTGTTGCTTCTGCTTCAAAGGAGCTCTGAGGGTGTGTGCTGGTGGCAGATTATGTTCTTGTGCATAGATAACTGCTTTGTGACCTCATGTCACGACAACCTTGTGTTGGACACAGGGTTAGTATCTGCAGTGGCTCTGTAGATGTTTCTAGTTTAAAAGAAAAACCTAAAAAAAAAGGTTGTCTAGCTTTGACCCAGACCAAGCAAGCCAAGATCTGGTGGGATCTACTTCTCAGATCCAATACAGCAACCAGATTATGGAGCAAGGACATTTTACAGCTCTGTACCTCTCTCAGCAAGGCTTCCTCTATTCTCCCATGTTCTTCTTTTCTTTCCCCAGAACATGCTGAAGCAGACACATTTTTCTGCTTTACCAATCTAATGTCTGAAATTCGGGACAACTTCATTAAGAGCCTGGATGATTCTCAGTGTGGTATTACCTACAAGATGGAGAAGGTGTACTCCACCCTGAAGGAAAAAGATGTGGAGCTGTATTTGAAACTGGTGAGGAGCCAGGTGTTTCTCTGGGTCTTGGGTGTGATGCGAGGAGTGGCTTAACACTGATATGAATGTCAGTTTTGTTAAACTGTGCTTGAGAAGAACACAGAGAGTGTTCTGGTGTGTGAAGGGCTTTGTCTATGGGGCAGAGAGACTCTCACTGTGTGCTGAAACAGCCTCTCCTTGGAGTGAGCCCAGAGTGAGCTGACACAGCAAGGCTTCCTCCCCTGCCTACCTCTGAAAGCAAACTATGGTTGTTGCACAGCTGCCAGCTGGGAGTCTGAAGGGACTTGGCCATGATCCTTGGTCACCTGCATAGCTGGAGTGTTTACTCTCTTGTAGACATCAGTCAAAACATGAGTTTTGCTGTAGAGCTTTAAAGCACTCAGGTTATAGAAATTGTTTCTGCTTTTAGGAGTAAAACAAAAAACATCCCCCCCACTGCACACACGCACTTGTATTGCCACTGGCTGCCCTGACAGCACTGACTTAAACTCCATGGAGCACATTCCAAAGGAGAAGTGAAATCCAGTGAGCTGGATGATCCCACCAGCCAAATTGTACTGTTCCCTCTCATCCAAAGGTTTTCAACTGCTTTGGGTTTGTGTGAGTTTTGTAGAACGTGTCGAAGGCAGCTTTCATTACAAACATCTCCAGTCTTATAGTCCATTTGGTGTGAAAGTGCAAGGAGACTTTGGAAAGGAAGGCTATTCTCGTTACTGCAACCTTGGCCAAATTGCACTGAGATCTTTTTCCATCTAGGAAAGTTAGGATATATTTTTTCTGTAATCCAGAAGATGGTTTGTCAGCACAGTGACACAGCCCAGAGTGTTGGCTGGTAGCAGATTCAGTGGGGAGAAAAACTGCTTAATGTTTGGCTGGCAGGAAATGGTCTTAGCCATGCAGCAGCTGGTCCTTAAGAATATCAGCAGAATCCTGAGCTTGTCTGACCTTGATTAAACTTAGGCTGTGTTGGATTTAACATCAGAAAACAGGAAAACTTCAGGCTAAAGGTGCTTACAGCATGTTTTACCGACCATCAGTGTGAAATCTGTTCCATCTTTGTTTATCTTTGTGAATAGTAAACCTTTTCATAAATACAAGGGTGCTGGAAAGGAGAGGAAATCCTGACAAACAGTGCCTGTGCTAGCGGGGGAGGGCTGCAGCTTTGCAGATAAAATGCTGTTGAAATGGGAACTTTAAAATTACTTGGCAGGTTCAACGGAACACAAATAGTGCCTCTAAGGAGAAAAGCTTCCTTTACTCCATGTTGTGGATAGAAGAGCATTTTCTGGCTTGGCTGTAGGTTGAGTGGAGAGTCTCCAAAGGATGCAGAGGTTTTCCTGCTGCTGCAGGATGAGCTGGGAGCTTAGAGCAGTGTCGGGGAGGAGACAGGGATGGAAACATGGGGTGCATCTCTTGCCTGTAGGGAACTGGCCGGGAGCACGTACTCATTGTTTGCCTGGTGCCTGTCTGACAGCAAGAACAGAACATCAAACCCCAGTTCTTTGCCTTCCGCTGGCTGACGTTGCTCTTGTCCCAAGAGTTCCTGCTGCCAGATGTCATCCGCATCTGGGACTCCCTCTTCGCTGACGACAAGCGCTTCGATTTCCTCCTGCTCGTCTGCTGTGCCATGCTGACGTAAGTACACACACAGCCTTCCTCTTCTTCTCTTCCCTGGATCCAGGATTCTTCTGGAGGCATGTGTTAGGGCATCTGGTGAAGAGCTCATCGGTTTTAAAGTTTCTTTGTAAAGAGTCAAAAGTAGCTGGTATAATTTCCATCTTTCAGACTCATCCGGGATCAGTTGCTGGAAGGAGACTTCACTCTGAACATGAGGCTGCTACAGGTAAAAATTACACAGAGTGGGTGCAGAGAGCAGTTGGAAAAGTCTTAAAATATACTGAGAGAGGATGACAGTATGTGAGAGGGTGGAAGGGTATGCCTGGTTCAAGACAAGTACCACATTTGTGATGTTTGCATGCAGGAAAATCTGCAGGGATCTTACAGCACTCTCATTACTGGAAGTGGGAGTCTTTAGCACATGCACCCTTTCTAACCCTATGGAGAAATTATCATAGATTGGAGGTTTCTAATGTTCCTTTGGTTTGCAAAAAAAATTGAATAATTTCAAGCAAAGATCTAAAACCTTATGCAACACTGCTAAATTTTTTGGCCAGAGGGTTTTGTTCAAGTCTGAGATCTGTGAGAGCCTTAGGTTGGAAATGCCTGCACTGCACAGTTGGATATCTCACGTTCTGCCAGTTCCTGCTTTGGGCTGTGCAAGATACGGGCTTTGATAAGGCTCTCTGGCATGAGACAGAGCCCTGTGGCAGACCAGGTTACTGTGCCCTTGGAGGACAAAGTGAAAAAAAAACAACAACAAACCTTCTGGAACGGTATTGAGGTTTGATCAGTTACAAAACAGGAAACTGTAGCTGTTAAAGGAGTAACTGAACATGGCTGTGTGTTAAACAAGAACTTTGTTATCAAGGTTTGCCTTGCTTAAGCGAAACAATCTGTATCAAGAATGCTGGGAAGTCACTGAAATCCCTTTGTTTCTTTGCCATAGGATTATCCTATCTCTGATGTTCATCTGATTTTGAAGAAAGCAAAGGAGCTTCAAGATTCCAAATAGTTCATGGGCCTAACAAAAGGTGTCAGAGAACTGTGTGGCAGTGGATCCCAGGAGATGGCCCCTTCCAGTGTGGTGCACTAAAGCTTCTACTGGTCTCTGCAAGACTTCAGGTTTTGTTAGGACTACTGGCCTTGAAGACCTTCTACCTTGAAGACTTCTACTCTATTTATTAGGTCAAGGACTGATTATTTCCCTATCTACTTGGGTCCTGCACTCCAGATTTTTCCACGTATCAAATGCCTCTTTGCTGCCAAAAGCAGTTCTTTGTATCTTTTTTTTAATGACTTTGAGTTTGGGGAGAAAGAAACCTTCTGTCTGCATATCCCTGAAGGGATGGACTCCTGTATCGTGGAAGTAACACACGGAGTAACTTCTGATGGGGAAAGGACAGACTGAAGTCCAGTGAATTTTGGTGGGTGAGGATAGAAGGATCTTCCTCCTGTGAACAGAATGTATTCCAGTGAACTCACACATTCTGCCATTCAAGTACATTCTGGATTCTCCTCTCTCCTGTCTGCACTTGGCCATCCCTGAGGCATGTGAAGAAGAGGAAGACTGCATCACTTTCTGGTGAAGGTCACCTGGCAGTTTGCACTCCTTTGACTGGGAGAGAGACTTGGGAAGTTGAGGTGGGAGGACACAGTGACAGCTGGTGGCTTTGTGCACTCAAACTGCCTGAATCCAGAACTGCCTTATCAACGAGGTGTCCTTGAAAGCAAGACTGTGGTGGTTTCAGTCCCCTGCTGAAGTGTAGTTCCAAGTCAAGCCTTACTACGCACAGCCTTAGAGCAGGATTGTTGCTGCAGGGAGGCCTCATGCTGCTCTGAACTGGAGCATATCCAGCTACAATCAGGATTCTGAAACACAAGAAATGGACACCTAATCATGTGCAATGAAGACAGATGTATTTAGGGCTTATACAGGCACAGAACTGGAGTTTTCTGCCTCAGTGGCTTAAATAATACTACTCCCATTAAGGTCTGGTCACAGTAACCTTGCTATTGTCTCACAGTACTTCTTGCCAGGAAGAGACAGTTCTGATCTGCAATAAGAGTCCTTCTCTAGCACAATCCAGCAGGCATACAGGCATCTGTCATGAGCTGCCTGCTGGGGCTGATCCACTGTTCTGTCCTGGTCCTGTTGGAGTCACATCCTGAGCTGGACACTTCTGAGAGGGAAATGCTGCACTTCAGATACGGTCCAGTGGGCTCAGGTGAACAGGGACTGAGACAAACCACAGGGAGAACTGCTGACCTGCCACAGTGCTGAGCTGAGCAGAAACCCTAATCCTCAGAGAGAGAAACTGCCAGCACCCAGGTGCTTGTGTGGTGCAGAAGCTCTTGAGTGAACACTAATCCAACATGCTTTTCCCTTTCTTTCTGTGCTGTGCTGGCTCACCTCTGCTGTTGGACACTGCAGTTTTTGGTATTTATGGGTGTTGATTTGTTAAAGGTCAGTCAGTCTTTGTAAAATCTGCTTAAGCTGCTGCTGGCCTAGACTTGCCCTAGCAGGAGGGATGCTGGCAGCCTTCAGCTTTTTTTACTGGTGTTATTTCCTTCACTGAAGGCCTTCACAGGCTGCTGTAATTCCCAGCAAGAGGGCAGGACAGGTTGGTGCATGTACCCATGTTCTTATTGGCAATCCCAAGCAATCTCTGCCTCTTGAGAAGATGCTCGAGTACCACTTGTGCAGCCATGTGTTGCTGCTGTGTTGCAAGAGCAATTTAAGGTTTAAAGCAATCTGTAATTAATACCTGTGGCAACAGTATCCCTCTCTGCTGCAGTCTTTTCTTGAGGGTATAGTTTTCCTCCAAGAAAAATGGGACAGGTAGACCAGGAGAGCAGTGTGATGAAGCATCCTGGCTGCTCTGGCCACTGGATGGATGTTCTTTCTGAGCTGTTCCAGGTGGTCTCAGTCTCAGCTCTTGGGTGCCTGTTGGCCAGACCTTGTGTGGTCAAAGAGCCACCCGGGAGGTTCTCTACAGATGTAGAACCAGAGGGTCCCACTCTTAGGCAGAATTGTACCTGCTCCAAACACTTCTGCCTCAGAACTGCTGTAAATAGTGCAGCTTTCCCATTCCATGCACAAACTCTGCTCTCATCTCCCTGAATCCTTTGCTGGGCTGTTCATTCTGGGTTCCCCTGGCACATACAGGGTTTCCTTATGGTGGAGTTTCTCATTGGCAACAGGACCATCCATGAGTGTTCCTGCTCTGAGCAGCTGGAAGTCTCCTTAAAGTAACCTGAGGAGGCAGCAGGTGAATCAGAATGAAAGCACTACTTGGAGATGAACTTCTGCACGTTTTCAGCATAGCTTTGGGCCCTGAGGGTGACCATGCCCTGGGGAAGGCAGCACTGGTGTCGTGGTGTCTTCTCCCTTCCCAGGTGTCATGGGGTTAGTGTTGTGTCACCTTGCTTCAGGGGTGACAGTGAATGCTTTTGAAAGGAGTTTGCAGTGGTTTAAAGGGATGTAATGAGAGATTTGGCTGCTGGAAAGGATATCTGGGATAAATTCTGTAGCCTTATCCAAACTATGGCTGCCAAACCTACTGAGTTCTGTGGGGAGAGCTTGCAACAACTTTGAAACATCCAGACAGGCTGTTCCATACATGAAAAGCTGTTTTATATTCCTGCTTATTTCCTTCCTGTGTGGTGGAACTTCTGTCCTGCTGTTGAAAGGAGTGGTACTTTTCATTGTCTTGGGACATCTATTTCTTTATTCCAAGACTTTCTCCTTTCTTTAAGAGCAAAACCAGATTTTCTGAGGGGACAAAAGAAAGTCTTAACTTTTTACCAGCTTTTGAATCTCCTCATGCTTCCCTTGGCTTCATTCCTCAAAGGTTTTTGGTGATTTATTTTTGTTGTTCTTAAAGTGAGACAATACTTACCTGGTGTTTCCTTGCTTGTGTGGCCAAGTAACACCTGCTCCAGCCTTGAGATGTTTCTGCTTCTGGTTTCTTACAATCCTGACCTGCTGAAAGAGCTGATCTTTGGGGTGGGAGGTGTTAGTCTGGGGTGCCTTGGGGATCCATTATCTCACAGGGACTTGAGCAGAGGATGTTTAAATAGGTCTTACCATGTTTTCCTCACCGGCAGGACTACTGCCAGACAGGGGAAAGGGAAATCACCTTCAGCTGGGAGGGAAAACGGGACACTCCTGGATGTGGGAGGAGATGAGCCTTCCCTGGGAAGGAGAGGTCTGCTCTACCTGCACCTCACTGGAGTTCAGGCTTTGTGGCTTTGTGGTGGTGGTCATTCAGAAGATTGATTTTGAGTTTTGTGACCTGACCTAGAATTAGTCACACTTTGAGCAAAGTGAAGGCCAGAAGTTGTTTTGGGGGAGTCTGGGGTGTTTGGGGATCAGAGGTTGTTTTTCCATAAGGAATGTCAGTGACTTTGTTTTAGCTGTTTGGAGCAGTCTTCTAAAATGCCCTTTCCCCAAAGAAAGGAACAGATAACACCTTTTTTGTTTTCCACTTTGTTAGCGAAGAAAAGGTGTAGTGAACATTTCATCACTCTAAAACGCCTTCTTTTATGTTTCTTTTTTCAAACACTGTTTTTATAACGTTTCCTTTAACTAAACGGATGTCTGTGCAAACCTCTCCTGTTGGTGTGAGTGGGAGTTGGGGCTGCTCCAGGTTCCTGCTGCGGTCTCCATAGGTGTGAGAGCGGCTCAGCGAGCTGCGGGGAGCCCCGGCGACCCAGCCCGGCTCCTCCACCGCCTTCTCCTTTCCGCGATGGTTTTGCTTTGCCTTCCCCAGGAATGCCTGGCACAGGTGCTACCGCACCTGCGGCGCTCTCGGTGGCGGTGGGAGCGGGCGTGCCCGCCCCGCTGGCCGCCGTGTCCTTGTGCCCGGTGTCCCGGGCCGCTCTCCGGGCGCGCTCCCCAGGCCGGCGGCCCCGGCATC
>WBNO01012040.1:319071-361671 GCA_013400575.1 Peucedramus taeniatus
AGCCGCCAGCCTGCCCGCGCCGCCGGGCTCGGGGCGCACCGAGCTGAGCAAGTACGGGCTGCCCGGGCTGGCGCAGCTGCGGAGCCGCGAGTCCTACGTGCTGTGCTACGACCCGCGGAGCCGCAGCGCGCTCTGGGTCATCGAGCAGCTCAACCGGGACACGCTCAGCGGCGCTTCGGACCGCGCCGCCTGCGACTTCCAGGAGGACGACTCGGTGCACGAATATCACCGCGCCACCAACGCCGACTACCGCGGCAGCGGCTTCGACCGCGGGCACCTGGCCGCCGCCGCCAACCACAAGTGGAGCCAGAAGGCCATGCGGGACACCTTCTACCTGAGCAACATCGCCCCGCAGGTACGGCCCGAGGCCTGCGGGGGAAGCCGGAGCTGCCCGCGTTCAAGGGCAGGCGCTGCTCCCTGCGGGAAACGCCCCGGGAGCGTCCCTGTGTTTGTGCCTGCAGCAGTTCAGGCGGAGAGGGGCCAGAGTCACTCGGAGGTGCCGATTTCCTGCTAAATTTAACGTCAGGGATCCTGTAAATGCACCTGCCTGTGTGTGTCCCTCAATCCGTGAGAGACGCCGTTCAGTGCAGCTCCTGTCGGGAGCAGAATTTAACAGGTAGACGCGCACTTGCTGTAAATTGCAGCCTTAGGCAATGGGTCCTGTCCTGGGTGTGCAAACCAGGCTGTCACTGCTCCCAGAACAGAGGTGTTAGTGGAGATCTGGTATGGAAGGTGCTTGGGGCTCTGTAAGATGTGTTACAGGTGGTGTTACTCTGAACAGTGAGGAAATACCCCAGCAACTGACTTTCTGGTTGTGTTTGTAGAATCCTCATTTAAACCAGAATGCCTGGAATAACCTTGAGAAGTACTGCAGAAGCTTGGCAAAACACAACAGGAATGTCTATGTCTGCACAGGACCCCTCTTCCTGCCCAGGTAAACACAAGGGCTGAGCTGGACTGGCACCCATAAGATGTATTGTGCTGGCAAAGGAAAACAGGCTGAGGGACCAGACAGGAGGGATCCACTAAGGGCCCTCTCAGTAGGTGAGACCAGCTGTGCACAGAGGTTCTGTGGAAAGGTACCTTCTTAGGATTAGTTAATGTATTTCCCATCCAGATGATTATTTCATGAGTCAAGCAGGATTCTTGAGCTGCAGTATAACCAGATTGTTTTTGTTTGCAGTCCTTAACAATTTAGTAGATTAGCTGATTACCAGATTAGACTGCAGACCCCATCCCTGCAGAATAAAGCTTTCAGGTTCAATGTTATGACTACTTCTCCACTTAAGGACATGACTTTATTTTCACAGATCTCCACATAGCAGCAAAGAGCAGCTGTCTCATGTAGAGCTCTCTTCAGCAGCAGGAAATAGCTTGGGAGGTCTGTTAAAGGGAGCCAGCAGGGAGGGGATTTGGGAGCAGCCCCAATGCACAGCTCACCCTCACCATGTCACATAGCCTCTGCCCCAGCTGTGTTTTACAGCCCTGCTGCAGGAGCTGTGGGTGCTGCTGCCGTACTTAGGGGGTGTTGGAGGACTGAAGGGGTGGAGTGACACCAAACTAGGAGCTAACCTGGGGTGTTGCTGTTGGTGCAGGATGGAGGCCGATGGGAAGATGTATGTGAAGTACCAGGTGATTGGGAAGAACAACGTGGCTGTCCCCACCCATTTCTTCAAGGTGCTCATCTTGGAAAAGGAGAGTGGGGAGATTGAGTTGCGCTCCTACGTGATGCCCAACAGCCCTGTGGATGACAAAATCCCCCTGGAACGGTTCCTGGTTCCCATCGAGAGCATTGAGCGAGCTTCAGGGCTCCTCTTTGTCCCAAACATCCTCAGGAGAACAAGTAACTTGAAAGCCATCACAGCTGGAAAGCAGTGAACCCTGACTAGAACAAATACAGGTAACCCCTGGCAAGGGAGACCTGCAGAATCATAGTTCCTTGTGCAGTTGTAAATGTGGGAATTAAGATTCAAACCTGTGCTTCTCTCTGCTGTTCCCCTTGAAACACAGACACACAGCAGGTCTCTAGAGTAGTCCTGCAGGAGGCTCAGGGGCATCTGACACTGAGTAGCTCTCTAAGGTTTGCTCCTAATGCACTGCTGCCTTGGAGTTGTGTGAGGCTCATTCAGGCAGAAGGGGAAGTCAATTAACTGTAGCAGGGAAGGAGGGGAGCAAGATGGGTGCCAAGGGAGGAGAGGAGATGTTCCTGCCTTCCTGTGGCCAAAGAACTGTATGATTGTTTTCTTTCAGAAGATGGTTTTAGCAGTAAAGCTTTGAACACCCATGGTATTGGTTGTTTCTTATCTGCTCTCACCAAAGCTCTGAATATCTCAGCAGGAGGGGAGGATGGAGCCAACTTTTCCAGCTGCTTTCCTGTCTGAGCTCACTGTAGGCAGAACTTAAGGCATCAGAGCCAGAGCCAGACTATATTGAGATTATGTCTTTTAGTGTTCAGTTGAAGCTCCAGCCCTTCCTGCAGTTGGGAAAGATGAAGCCGTGAAGGGGGGCTGAGGGAAGTCAGGCTGGGGCAGGAACAGCTTCTTGGCATAAGGACAAGTTTTGACTTTGTTTCAGTCTGAAGGCCACATCGCTCCAGAGGCACTGCCTGAAATCCAGGCACACACCTGGATTTCACAGCAACTGAGGTTCCATACTGCTTTATTGCCACCCCAGATGTCCGAGTTGCTGAGACCAAGTCTGCTGCCAGGTTGTACCAGCTGCTGGGAAGCAGCATCCAGTCCTTGGCTGGACCACGCAGGCAGGAGGGCCCAGACTTGGGCTCCCAGCAGCAGTGAAAGCCTGGTTGGGTGCTGTGGCATGTCCACAAACAGCCTCTGTGAGCAACCTGCACTATCAGGGCCTGGAGCACGCTTGCTTGAACTGCTGACGAACAAGGCCAGAGATGGGTCTTTGTGTGGAGCTCCAATCATGGTTTATTGTAATGAAGAGGATCCAGGGACAGAAACAAAACGGGGCTGAGGACACAGGGTTTTATAAGAGGGTAAAAGAGTGGATCTGAGGGTCAAGGGCCAATGGGAACTAAGTACAAGTAGCACAGAGATGGGGCAGCCAGCTGGGGAACCAGTGAGGTAACACAGGTGGAGCATTGCTGTAACCTGGGGACAAGAAAGGGGAGAACCTTCTAGGAGGAGTAAAACCTGTAACATTACCATAAGCCTGCAAATGCTCATGGTGAGACTACTGTAGTCAGAGTGTCTCTCTTTAACCCTGGTCACCTTTGCCCCTCCAGGGCTGAGGTATTACAGCTGCAGTGGTGGGCCCCTGGGCCTCCACAGTTGGGCAGCGCTGCCAGCTCCAGTCACACCGTGCCTTGGTCCCTCCAGGCTCCTGGGGTGACTTGCCCAGCACCCCTCATTTGAAGAGCTGTCTCCCCAAGGGCAGGGTCAGTGGTTTCCCTTCCCTCAGGTCTCTTTGGGTGTCTTCACAGCCTCCTCAATGCGTGGTCTCAGCGCAGACAGAGAGATCAGCAGCGCTTCCTGCAGCAGAGCCAGGCCAGTCAGAGCACACCTGGGCCATGTGTGTCCCTGCCCCAGGCAGACACCCAGCCCTGCCCTGAGCACACCCAGCACCTTCAGCCCTACCTCTGTCCGGATGGTTCTGCTGCCTTGGCTGGGACATGTGTTCAGGTAGAAGTCAAACAAGACGCTTGGGTCGGTGACCTCCAGGTTTGGGTCCACATCAACCCCAGCTTCCAAGCCCTCAAGGCCTCCAAATACAACAAGGGCATGCCTGGGGAGAGCACAAGGACAGGGTTAGAGGGCAGACTGTCTAAGTCTGCATCCAGGCTCCTGTGTGCTGCTGAAGCAGGGAGCTGTGTCTGTTGCTGATGGTGCCCACTGCAGCTGCCTTCCCACCAAAGCCTCACAGCATCTGGCCAATGTGACAGTCCCTGCTACCAACTGCAGAGAAAGAGGAAAAGAATTGGCCTTGTTCTATTCCCCCTGCTCTGCTGCCTGCACCAGCCTCACTGGGAGCTCTGAGTGGGGCCAAGCAGGCAGGACACAAACCTGAAGGAGGGCAGAGTGACCTGGTCCACGGAGCTGCCCCGCTCTGAGGTCCCAATAGAGAGATCATAACCTTCCTTGAATGGGCACTCGGAAAAGACAGCACCTGGAAAACAGAGTTTGGGGTTACTGCTGCCATGTCCTCACCCATGTGCCTTCTGGACAGGCTAAAACACTCCATGGTTTGAGTGGTGGCAGTAGGAGTTGCTTTCAGTGCCAAAAGTGCAGCTGGAGACAGAATGACTCCTCTTTCCCACATAATTCCCTTGCTTCAAGAGTCTCCCATGTCCTTTTCCTCAAAGCTCAAGAGAGGTGCCAGGAACTACCCCCTAACAGCTTACAGTCTTCCTACAAGGTCCAGTGAACCAGAAGATACAAAAATAATTTTACAGGGCTCTTGAACTCAAATTTGACTGTAAGCTCTGATGTGAATGAGTGGGATGTAATTATCATGGAAATAGAGAAGAGCATCAACTCATCTCTTGCTGTTGTGCAGCCATTTGGAGCAATGCTGAGTGGAGGTTACAAGGCAGAGTCCTGGAGGGTTACTGGGGTGGTTCATGCCTTGTTTCAGCCCTAAAATTTGACTGCCACATGGCTGCTGGCTGCACGTGTAACGTGCACATCTCCTTCAGACAAGGAGATTTCTAGGACAGAGATGTGTGCAGCCTGTAGGCCTGAGACTGGTGTGGAAGCCCAGGCAGAGAATCTCTGTGGATACTCACTCAAGCAGGAGGCCAGGCGGACGCTGTAACCCCAGTACAAGCCTGAGACTGTCCGGGGGTGCTGCGAGGACACCACGGTGCCTTTCCGCACTTTGGCTTCTGAAAGAAAGCAAAGAGGTTTAACAGCCCCTGTGATCTGGGGAGATGTGACCAGCCACAGCCATCACCCTCTCTTTTTCCAGAATATGAAAAGTACTCTGGAAATTCGGCGAGTTCTGGAAAGCCTGTGAGTGTGTTTGGGCTGTTTACTGCTGAGGAGAGCTAACAGTTCTTTCCAGTTATGGTAAGAGTGTTTTAGATTTGTGTATGGAGTGAAGGGAACATGCAGAACTGTTGGGTACCTTCAAATCTGTCATACAGAAGGACCAGCACCTGCAGGACTGAAGTTTACAGATGCTCCTGGAGCCATGGATTACCTGAATTCTGGGGCTCCTTCAGGCGGACGGTGACTCGCAGACCAGGGTTCAGCTGTTTGTCAATCTGCACCTCCTGCAGTGACAGTCACCATCAGCACCAGACATTCTGGAAGGACTGGGGAAGGGGGGGAATGAAGGGAATCCTTTGAGGAAGTGGGAGTCTATTCTGGCCTGCAGCTGGGATGAGGAGCTCTGTGGGGCTCAGGGGCTTGCTCATCAGTCTGAAGCTTATTTTGCTACTCAAAGGTTCAGCTGCAGCAGTAAAGCAATGATCTGCTGGAATGCTGAGGCTTGGGAAGCCACGAATTTTGCCAAGTCAGAAGGGACAAGACAGCAACAGCCTTAAACCCCTACCAGCCCACTGCAGCCTTCAGAAACCCACCCTGCCTGCTTCAAATCTGCCAGAGACAAGGGAAGTTGTTTTGGCATCTTGGTGTGGGTAACAGACACACCTTCCTCATCCCACAGTTGACAAAAGAACCTCTGCCTGGCTTTGTAGGCCGGTCCAGCACGATTCCCTCCCGGTACTCGGAGTCCTCGTCCATCCGCATGTGGTGGGGGCTGTCCAGGGGGTTGAGCAGCCCTAGAACAGCACAGAGCAAAGAGGTGCTGGGGGGAAAACACAGGTGCAGGGGCTCCACTGCTCCCTCTCAGGTCCAGTGCTGAAGTGGGGAAGAGTCCTGGCTGTCCCACACACAATGAGGCAGAGCTCAGGAAGGAGAGAGACAGCGGCATCTTACCTGCAAACTGCAGATCCTCGTGTTTTGGGAAAAAGGATTTCCTCAAGTACCTGTCACCAGAGAAAGGTGAAACGTGAAAAAGTATTTTTATGGAATCTGGATCTCAATTCTAGCCCTGTTCTCACTCAAAGGAGCTGAGTATAGAGAAAAGCAAACTTACTGAGGGCACTCCAAGTACTGCAGGATCCGAGCCAGCTGCACACAAGCCTTGCCTTTCCTCCCAATTCCTTCAAAATCCCCCTCCACGGTCCTGAAAGTGAAAGCAAGCAGCTTGTTAACTTAGCATGAGACTGGTCAGGTCTCCAGAAGACCAAGCCTTGCTTCTTAATCTGACAATAGCAGCACATCCCTCCACTCCAACCCTTGTAAGAGGGCGGCTCCAGAGACAGTCTGTTAACGAATCATCCTTGGAACGCTCTCCATAAGCCAAGTATCTTTTTCAGTTTTGTTTTTTGATCTTTATGTATTAATGTGATGTGGCAGGATGTCAGAAGATGTCCTGACAAATGTTCTGTCCCTCCACAGCAAGGTTTAAGAGTACAGGAGAACTCAGCCTCCTGTTGCTTTGTCAACCCCATGCTGGGATAAATGATCTGAGCTGCCAGGGCAGTTCAGTCAACATCTTTTTCCCTGGGGTATAGTCCCATAATCCTGGCACTGGGGAAAGGTACATGCAGTTCCTTCCTGGCCTTAGCTTAATAGAAGAGTGAAGGAACAGAAAACTGAGAGAAAATACTGTGCAGAAGAAGATGGCTCTTCCTTCAGGGAATCACAGAATGGCCTGAGTTGAAAGGGAATGTAAAAGATCATCTTGTTCCACCTCCTGCCATGAGCAGGGACACCTCCCACTATCCCAGTTTGCTCCAAGCCCTGTCCAAGCTGGCTTTGGACACTTCCAGTGCAACCACAGCTTCTCTGGGAAAGCTGTGCCAGGGAAGTTAGCATATGGAGGAATTCCTTCCTGAAATCTAATCCAAGCATGCTCTCCCTCAGTCTTTGCCTTACTTCACATCCTCCCCGTGCTCGTCGAACACCACGATCTCATCCACGCAGAAGATGGCGCAGGCCCGGGCGATCTGTCCGGCCAGGTACGAGCGCAGCGCCGGCGACTGCGCATTGTCCAGGATGGAGCCGGGCAGGGCCACGCTCAGCGTGTGGAGCCGGCCTGAGACACAGAGACACACAGAGCCGCTGTGCAGCACCGCATTTACTGCTTCAGCTGCATCGCGGTGGGGGAAAAGCAACTTCTGTTTCTTAGATTTCATCACTGGTTTTCTCTTCAGAAAGATCTCTAGTGCAGTGGTTGCTGCACAGTGTTTGTGCCTGTTTGGGCATGTGGATCGTGCCACATTGGAATCTATGTTACCTTTCCTATCGATAGGTTAACACTGACTGCCTTTTAACAGCCAGGCTTTCTAGCACTTTCCCCCCAGGTCTCCCCGCCGGGTCACAGCGGCATCACCTCTGTCTTCCTTCTGCTCCTCCTGCGTCTGGGCTTCTTGTTCTGCCAGCTCTCGCATCCGCTGTTTCTCCAGTTTCTTCAGCAGCTTAATTTCCTTCCATTTCTTCGTCTCTGCTT
This sequence comes from Peucedramus taeniatus, assembly GCA_013400575.1. Taxonomy (NCBI): domain Eukaryota; kingdom Metazoa; phylum Chordata; class Aves; order Passeriformes; family Fringillidae; genus Peucedramus; species Peucedramus taeniatus. The sequence continues at coordinate 326,557 of WBNO01012040.1, forward strand.
TCCCTGGGACGGAGAACAGTGCCTGACGTTAAACACCGCGCCGTGCCCGCTCCGAGCGGCCCCAGCCCCCGCGTGTGTCCGGCCTTCCTTACTTTCCTGCTTCCAGCGCCGCCAGTCCACCTTCCTGTCCTCAACCTACGGGGAATAGCACGCGTTACCGCCGGGCTCCCCTCAGAGCCGGACCCGCGGAACGCCCCGGGCTCCCCTCAGGGTCGCGGGCTGGAGCCGGGTCCCCCTCACCGCCCACCTGCGCGCCCCTGGGCCGCTTCCCCGCGTCCGCCATCTTCCCCGCTGCCGGCCGCGCCCCGCGCTGCTGATTGGCCGGAGGGCGCGAGCNCCCGGGGTCACGCGGTCGGTGTTTAAGCGGCCCGCGCGGCGGCGCAGCTCAGCGGGGTCGGTCCCGTTCCCGGGGGATGGGGGACCCCAGCGGGAGCGGAGCGCTGGGCGCGGCTCCCATGTGGGGTGCGGGGGTGCGTGTAAAATCTGCGTACTCGCCTCTGCCAGTCTGCATAAACCCTGTGTGTGTTCTGGCAGATGCACCCTGCACTTTGCAGGTTGTGTCACGGCCTAGGTAAGAGCCCACGCATGTGGGGGTGTTGCAATTAATCTTCATGTTAACAATCTAATTGCACGGTTCTTTCTCTGTTTCAGCGACTGCGACTCTCCCCGTGTTTGGTACATATATGGGTGCAAAAGGGCTTTCAGCAGCACCCTCATTCACCCAGGCTGAGCAAGCAGCTGAGAAGGAAAGGCAGGTGCTGTTTGCCTCTTTCCCTCTCTCCCTCCCTCCTGCTGGCCCATGCAGCTCTGCCTCCAAGGGGATTGGTGTCACCAACAACAGCCTAATATGGAAAACCTACAGAGCTCTCTCTCCCCACCAGCCTGAGTGGGACGAGTAGCCACCATCACAGGACCCAGTACAGATGAGGCAGCTCCCAAGGAGAGCTCCATCAGTCCTGCAGTCATTACAGAGACACTCTTCCATGACTGCAGTAATTCCACTTTAATAATTTAACTTCTACAAACACTCATTGCACAGTCTGTTGCACACAACGCCCACGTGGTTGATGATGATGTTTTACACTCTTATCCAGGCTGAGATCAACACTGATCCAAGAATTGCCTCTCCAGAATTGCTCATGTTACCCCATCAGCTCACTGGGTGGGAGGGTGTGGTGGCCACCAGCAGTAGGAACAGCCAAGGCCATGGTGCCCATCCTCCCCAGCCACTGTGTGCCCTTGTCAAAAGCCAGAGGGTTTTGCTCTGCAGCCTGGACGATGCTGCCAAGCCCTGAGAAAGTGCCAGGAGTAATTTGGAAGGTTTGACAATAGCCAGGCTACTGGTGAAAGCCTGTTTCCTGGGAGAGACCAATTGGGTGGTCATCTTCTCCAGAGATCAACAGAAAAAAATAGTGGGAAAATAGTTTATGATGAGAAATGTCATTTCAGTGGGTTTGTAATCATCAGGATCATAGGAGTCACCTTACTGATGGCTGGTAATACTGTCTAGTCCTGTGGGAATGTGAGTGCTGGTGGAAATGCTGCCCTGACTGGAGATTTTGAGCAAGACAAGCCACACTAACCCTCCAGCACGGCCTTAAAGGTAGGTCCTGAAATACCTTTTCAGAATTTGGTGGTGAGACAGAGCCCAGCAGCCATCCTCACCTTGTGTGAGTCCTGGGACACATCCCAGAACTCATCAGCAAAGTTTTCACATGTAAGAAATGTCAAATGCTGTCAGTGCACACAAAGTCTCACTTCTTGAAATCATTTCACAGTGACTGAAAATGTCCCCCAGGCCCTGGGCCTGGAAAAACTTAACCATTTGTCTGACAGAAAATGTTGAAAACACCAAAGTAAGAACATACCAAAGTTTGTAGACAAGTGAAGAAGAAGAGCAGTTGGGGCAGATGAGGACCAAGGAGAGCCTGGTCCTCTCAGTGTATTCAGGAGCTGGTTTTCTCCTGTTTCCATTTTTGCAGTATGTCATTTGCTGCCTTCAGTGTAGCTTCCTCCTAAAAAAGCCACAGATTTGGTCAGTGGCTCCCAGCCAAATCCTATTCTCCCACACTGCAGCCATTGTTGGTACAAAAATCCTGTTCTCATTCTGGAGCATTGCAGGTTCAGTATGAGACAGGCACAGCCACTGGCAGCTAAAGCGGCACCTAGAGAGTCTCTTCCTTGGCCAAGAAATGTAGGATGCTGATGGGACAAAGTTTAGGATGGCCCTGGCACATCTGCTGCCCCCAGCTCAGCTCATGTGTCTGCAGGAGTGGTTGCTCCAGCTGGGATGCCATGGTGGGGCTCCAATGCCCAAGGCATCCTGCATTTCATCTTGGCATTTCTCATTAAACCAGCCCTGATTATTGCTCCCAACCTTGCCTTCCTTAGTGCTGCCAGGTATCTCACCTTTGCAAAGCAGAACCGGATGAAATTGGTGTAGTTGTTCTTGTGGGCCTCGCTGTAGAAAGCAGAGAGCGGGATGGCAGCAAGGCCCTGGCAAGAGGAAGCACATGGAGCTGAGGGTCCTGCTCTGGGGCTGGCCTGCAGCCTGCTGTGCCCCAGAGTGGGTGAACTCCAGGCCCCCAGCCATGAGCTTGGGTGAGCACAAACCCACCCAGGGCAAAGGCAGCAGGAAGGGCCAGACCTATTTACCTTGTTCTTGACCATCCACTTTGCAAATCTGGAGTCGTAGGGCTCATCTGAGTTGGGGACATCAGGGACATCAGATTCTGCAGGAGCAAAGCAGGACAGAGGCTGGGGCAGCTGCCAGGTGCCTGAGGTGAGCCCCAAGCCCACATCCTTGCAGCTGGGGTGGCCCATCCCTGCTTTGATGATGGTTTGTGCAGGTTCCTGTCCCTGCCAGCAGTACCACCCCCCAGACCCAGCCCACCTGGGCAGGACTGCAGGTGACTCACTGAACGGGGAGATGTCTGCCACCAGGAAGTAGGTGCCCTCTGGGATGATGGGTTTCATCCCCACACCATCCAGGCTCTGAACCAGCCAGTCTCTCTTCTGCTGCAGCTCCTTGGGCAGCTGGACAAAGTAGCTCTCTGGTTTTCCATAGAGCGTGAGCTCCCTCTGGAAACCCTGAGCCACGGCCTCCTGTGAGGAGAGAGGAGCCAGTGCCCAGTGGGAAGATGGTCAGGGTTTTCATGGGAACTGAAGTTCCTGCAATTCGCAGGTGGTTAGGGAGCTCTCTGCCTCCAGCCCCTCTGAACTGCCCCTTAGATCTGTCAATGCAAGATAAGGAATATACCCCAGGCAGGCTGGACTCTCCCCTTTCTCCCAGACATGGAACTGCAGAGAGAGAGGCAGGAACCTCTCCAGGGTACCACAAATCACTTGTGTGTGCCTTTCAGGTCAGCTGTGGGCAAGAGGACCATCTCTTACCCCTGCTCTGAGGGCTTGGGGATTGCAGGGCCAGCTGCAGGGAGCTGCCTTACCTGGGCAATTGTGGCACAGTGGTACACGGAGTTCTGGTGCACGGTACGGAGATGCTGCAGCAGCCTGTCAGGTCCCACAACCCAGCCCACCTGCAGCCAGGAGAGGAGGAGGAAGATGGTGAGTCTCTGGCTGCCTGCTCAGGCTCCCCTTCCTGTGCCTGTGCTGGTTTCATTGTACTTTATAGGCAGAACTTTCATAAAGCACCTCTGGTACTTCCAGACCCTCAGGCTCAAAGCTAGCATGGCCGCTGTGTCCCTGGTGCTGAGCTGTGGCAAAGGGACAGGGATGGGGACACGACGAGGTGCCACATGGGATATTCACCTTCCATCCAGTGGCACTGAAGGTCTTCCCAGCACTCCCGATGATCACCGTGCGGTCCCACATCCCCTGCAAGCTGGCTGGCAATGAAAGGAGAGAAACTCCAATGGCAGAGCTCAGCATGCTCCTTTCTGGGCTGCATTAATGGCACATGGGAGCTCTCTGTCCACCATAATCCATGGTGATCTTTTGTGTTCACAGCACATCTTTCACCTGGATGAGCCTCAAAACACATCCTAAGTGGGCAGACAGGTTTCTCAAGAGCATCTCCTTTTAATTAAGCATTTTCACAGGCATGTACCCAGCCCCAGGGGCTCTCAGAGATGCCAAGCACCATCACCCTGCATCAAGGGCATCAAGGTGATGGCATGTTACTCCAACTGGAAGAACAGGCTGAAACCGTGTTGAAATGGATTTCCTGGAACTAGAGATACTAAGAAAACGATGGCTTTACAAAGCATGGGAAAAAAAATCGGTTTCACTGGAGCCAAGTGGCTTTTTGTTCTAGATCTCCCCTCTGGCTCCGAAGACAGAGCTTCTGTTTAGGACCGGGTTTGGAGGCTAAGACTGAAGTGCAGCAAATGCTTCCAGTGGGGGATTCATGCGGATTCATGCCTAGCAGAGCTGCGCAGGCAGGCAGCTCCTGGGATTTCCAGGGGCCGTCAGTGCAATGCCCATTCCCCGCCCTGGGCAGCCCCCAGCCCCGCCCAGCCCAGCCCTGCCCCTTACCGATGCGGATGTGCTGCTTCCCGTCGTAGACCAGCCACTCGTACACCTCGTCGCTGATGCACAGCACGTCGTGCTTCACACACAGCTCTGCAATCAGCCCCAGCTCCTCGTGGCTGAACACCTGCAGCAGCACGGAGTGCAGCAGAGGTACAGCAGGAGTATTTCTGTGCCCCTGCTTGTACCTGAAGGTTGTATCCTCCTGGCACCATCTCCCATGCCAGGGAGGGGCGGGAGCTGGCTGCAGTGGTCTAACAGTGCAAGAGCACTGCTGGCACAAAAGACAAGGCTTAAAACCACCAGGAGACTGAGCACAGCATGTGGTGCCCCCACAGCACCCACTTCCCTTGTGTGCAAGGCAGGCTGAGTCACTGCTGCACTGCAAATGTGGCACCCCAGAGCTTCCAAGGCCCAGCATGGCCAGCAGTGTTACCTTGCCCAGAGGGTTGTTGGGTGAGTTCAGGACGATGGCTTTTGTCCGTTTACTGAATTTAGAAACCAGTTCAGCTGGGTCCAGCTGCCAATCTGCACTAGACATCAATCTTCCATCTTTTGGAGGATTCTAGAGAGAACACGGGAATCTTGGTTTGCTTTGCTACCTCTGCACCTTGTCTACCACTCACCTCTGCTGATTGCTGTGACTCTTCCCTTCTCCACCCACTCACCGGTCTCAGAGGCACAAACACAGGTGTCCCACCAGCCATTTTCACCATTGGCTCATAGCAGTCAAAGAAGGGTTCAATGATTATCACCTGGAAGAAAGGGACATGCCAGCATCCTCCTGGCCCTGCTCAGACCCTCCCTGAGGAGTGCAGAGAGCAATGGGAGGGACAGGACATTTTAATCTCTAGCTAATGGAGAATCTGCATTGCCTGTGGAGTGTCAGGAAGGACATCACCACTCAGGACAAAAAGGGTTATTTTGCTTTATGCAAAAATGAGGCAGTGCCCTGCAGCAGATAATTTCTTACTTTGGAAGTTGAGGTACTGCAGAATGGGGATAAAACTGGTTTTGCTTTGGAAAAGGACAATAAAAACCAGCCTGCAGGTCCCCTGGGAAAAGGCTGCTAGTGCAACAAGCCCTTATCTTGGGTTACCTCATCACCTTCATCCACTAAAGCCTGGAAGCAGCAGAACAGGGCCTGGTATGCCCCCACAGTCACCATCACATTGGTCATAGGATCCAGGTCTCGTCCAAGCAGCTTCTCAAAAAACTGGGCTAGGACCTTCACCAGAGGTGGGTGGCCCTGTGGGGTGAGAGGAGGGTGGGAACTGGGTTGCAGAAGACACCTAAACCAAGGAAGAACCCTTGGAAGGCAACTGGGAAGATAAGAGCCCTGTGAAATCTTCCAGCCTGGCTGCTTCAAACATCCCAGTAAAGCAGGGAGTTACTGGGAACAGTGGGTTGAGGCTGGGTGTGATGAGTGTTTTGCCTCATGTTTTTTCCTGTTTATTGCTGCCTGGTGAGCTCTGAAGCAGCCAGGGCTGGTGGGAACTGGGGGGGGTGGGGAGGGAGATCTGTCACGCACGAAGGCACGGGTGTACTGGTGCAGCATGTGGCTCCCCCCGCCGAGGGCTCTCGTCAGTGCCTCTGTCAGGAAGTCTGGTGGAGGGAAGTCAGGGAAGCCCTGGCCCAGGTTCACCTTGGAGTAGGTAGCAGCCAGTTTTACAAACTCCACCCTGGAGAGAAGGGAAACAAAAGCACTTTCAGAGGGTCTGAGCAGTGTGCTGGCACCGGGTCTGCTTGCAGTATCCCTTTGGAAGGGAGTGGGGTTGGTGTCCCTCCTGCAGAGCCATCCTGCTGCTCACAGGCAGGCAGGACCAAGCACAGGTCATTTCAGACCTGTTGCAATTAAACCAAGGACGATGAACTATTGCACTGGGGGAACTGTTTTAATTCATTCTCCCAGGAAACAGCTCCTGTGGTTAGTGTGTGATCACAGCTGAAAGCCTGTGGTGTTTCCGATCACACTGGACTGAGCAGGAGGGGACTTGGAGGTTTTCAAGCTCATACCAGCTCCGCAAAACTTAGCAACTAGACATTGTGAAGGCCTCTGCAGAGGGCAAGGTGGGTGGGTTGAACTCGCTGCTCATCTCAAACCAAACAAGAGCCAGCTCACTGGCAGTTTGTAGCTTGAACCCAGGCACAAGCAGGGCCTTGGGGAAAGACCATTTAATTATTTTCTTCCAGCAAGCAACTTTTCCAATGCCACATTGTGCCTGGCAGGATGGGAATGGCATTTGCAGCAGCCCTTCCCCTGTCTCTCTGCTTGCAGTGCCCCAGGATGAGCTTGGAGCAGGTGCCAGGCTGCAGCCAGTATGCAGCAAACACTTGGCTCAGATTTGGGGGCCACTGGGATCATTTGGGTGGATGGGTCAGAGGGAGGGCAAGGCTTCTGCCTGTCCAGTGGTGCAAAACACCTGATAAATCTTGAAGTGAGAGCTGCAGGTACAGCACTGACTCATGGTAAAGTCTTCTGGGACGAACGTGCTTTGAAGTGCTTCCTGAACACATGCAAAGCAGTTGAGAGAAACCTCTGTTCTGTGCTGTGTGGCTACTGTGGTTTCAATCTGGTTTTAGGATGCCTAAAACCACATCTACCACCTGGGTAAACCAGATATTCTTTTAACTCACCAGACATTTTTATCTATTCCCTCCAGCCTCCGAGCTTGCACTGGTCTTGACATTTTTGCCTGCAGAGAGTGAAAAAGAAAGTGAGTTTGAAGCTTTTAAATGAGGCCACAAAGGGGCTGCGGCCTGCCCAGGGAAGTTTTTCCCAACAGAAGGTGTGCCCTTTAGTATTGCTTCATGGGCTGTTCCTGACTGATCTTGGAGCAGTAATACTGTTGCAGTGGTTTCTGCTTTCACTTACAAGTTTGAACAAGAACTGGGAAAACAGATGAACAAGAGAAGCTTTTGTACACTCACCGGGGAGGTGGCAATGCCTTAAACCTCATTACCTGTCGGAATTAGTCATAGGGTCAAGCTCAGCCAGGCTTTAACACCCAGGCCAAGGACTCCAGACCTCAGGCTTTTACCTTCCATAGCCTCTCCATCTTCATGGGAAGGACCTCCTTACTCTACAAGCCATTAAATACCCTGTTTTCCTAAAAGAACAAACTATTTTATTCCATGCTGCTCTATGAAGTAGCAGAACTAGATACTCTTCTGTCCTGATGAAGTGCTTGGTGAGGGGGCTTGCTCTAGATCCTATAAAATGTGCAGAGTTTTCTATTTCAAGTTCCTGTCAAACCCAAGCAGTAACTTGGTACATCAAGAGAGAGCCCAGCACAGAGGTCAGTGTGATGTACAGAGACACTGAGGTACCATGCCGTGACTGGTTTGTAATTTCCAGGTACATCATGGCTCAGGGGAGTGGAAAGAAAGACAGTAGGAAACACTGAAAGCAAAACCCTCCTTCCAGTTGGATAAGCACAGCGGGAGAAAGTTAGATGTGCTTTATGGAGAATTCATCACGAGGATGATGAAAAGCAGCAGAGACAGAATTTAGTAACTCAGCAGTGCAGAGAAAAGGTACCCAGACAGGAAAGGGGCTGAAAACTGGAGACAAATAATGCTCAATGCACCAGAAAGAGCCAGTGTGGGGGCACAAGGAGGGCAGCCCTGAAGCAATGAATCAAGAAAACCATTGTCACCACAATAAATAAAATACATTTGAACTGGAACAAGGAAGGCATGTGAAAGCAGCTGAGGTGAGGTGCAGGGCTGGGATGTGCAGGGGTCTGTGCTCTGCTGTGCCAAGATGATGATGGGGGATACTAGGTCAGCCTCCTCCCAACACTCAGCTGCAGCAGGACTTACCTGCTCCCCTCTGCTGTTTCCACAGCACTGCACCAGAATTTGGGTAGTGCCCCAAGGATACTTTGAGCTGAGGTCCTTAGATTTTTATACAGCTTCAGCCCTTACTGGAGGTCTTTGCAAACACCCAGCCGAGGAGCCCTGTGTTTCAGAGGGCACCAGGTGGACTCTGCTCCACCCTGGTGCCAGGCAGGCAGCCAATGACAAGCAGAAGGCACTGGCTCCAGGACAGCCTCTCCTTTCCCTCTCCCTCTCCTCTCCTCATGGCTGCTACAGTCACAAGACCTGGTGCCTGAGCTGATTTGGGTGGGAGCAGAAGGATTTATGGCTTGGGAAGTAAAAGATAGCTGGAAGTAAAATATTAACAGCTCCAGTGCTGTTCTTGCAAGGTGGAGCTGCTGCAGGCCACAAGTCAGAGAATTTAACAGATGACCAAGTGTGATGGGGATCAGAGGGAAGAAGGCACCTTAAGCCTTGAAATTCCCAGTTCTGAGGAAAGGCCTTGTCTGCTTTAGGAAAAAAAAACAAATACTTTTTTTCTGATGTCCCCTCCATCCCATCCTATCCCAGCCTGTGTGTGAAGGAGAGCAACACAAGCTCATGACCATGCAGCTCTCAGATCTCTCAGCCTGTTCTGGTCCCCAGACAGAAGGTGCATTTTGCCTGGCAGCAACACAGGAGAGCTGGGTGCCAGTGCAGAAGACTTGGCATCCATAATCTTCCACCACTGACTCTCTGCTGTGTGTGACTGCCTTGCTCTGCATGTTGGGATCTCTGAGTAGGATGCTGATATTTTCCAAGTACTTTGCAAGCCAAGAGGCTCTAGTAGAGACCATCAGATGAAGCAATCCCACAAACAAGGAGCCTTCTCCTCTGTGAAGGATATCCCCTTATGAGGATCCTTTATATGCTCCCTGGAAATAAGCAGGTACAGAGGAAGTTGCACCAGAGTGGCTTTTCTTGATGTGCTCTGTCTGCTCTTGCTGCCCAGCTGAGCTGCCCTGGGCAGGCTGCCAGCCAGGAACAGCCCCACTGGGTATTCCATACCTCTCTGGAGCAGGAGCTATGTCCAGCGCTGCTGTTCCTCTCCAGCAAGAAGTGACGCAGGGACGGTCCCACTCTCCTGAGCATGCCACTGCTCCTCCTGTCTCACTCCTGCAGGCACAGACCTGCAATTCCCAGACAAAGGGCTGGGACAACTGCTCCACAGGGTTAAAGCAAACCTGGGATCAGGCAGGCCCAGACCCAAAGCAGAGGTTGTTCTGCCACCGAAAGGAAAAAGCAAAATGAGCTGCTTTGTGTGTCATCATTGCAATGTCCAACAGTGTTGGCATTGTACTTTGTGCCCGTGACACACAGGACCAGGATCACAAGGGTAACCATGACTTCTGCCTCTTCTCTCCAATCCAGGCTTCCCCCCTTTCCTCTGCACCGATGGGAGTGGTATGGACACCAGTGAGAGAGCATCATCTGGGAATTTGGTACTCAGCATCAGCTCCCCATCCAGTGTCACTGAACCCAGGTAACTCTTGCCTTTGCCCTTCCTCCTTTGCAATACCTTCACCTTCCTGGCCCATACAGAGAATCTCTGGCCTCTCAGCTGTTGCAGCTCTGGTTTAGTCACAAGTTTTATTCCGATTAGCAGGATGTCACCTTCTATCTCTAAAGTGATTTTGGTGATTATCTTTCCTTTAAGGCCCTAAACAAACTGATTTCTATGTGTAAAATGCAGCCTGTTCCTTCACCTCAGGTTCCTTCAACTATTCTACAGCATTACTTAAACATGCAGTATTTAAGCTAAAATAAGCAAATGTTTTGTTAGGTGCTTGAGATAAAAGCAATGAGGCTGGAGGATGTATGCACCTTTATTATGACCAGTCATGAATTAATTTACCCATCTGCCAAAAAATTAGTTAAAACAGATTTGAAGCTGACCAGCCCACAGGTAAGCTCTCAATACTCCTGAGGGCACTTTCCATCCTTACATGCAGGATGTGAGTCCCCAGTGTCTGCATTTTTTGTTATTTCTAAAAAAAGTGCAAAGCAGCTGCCAGCTGAGACCAGTGGGATTTCACATCTGTTCACCAAGTGGGAAAAAAAACACAATTCATGGAAAAATTGGAAGCCAGAGCATCATATTGCTTATGACTGTAAAATCTCCACCTTGTGCTTGCATGACACTGAGGTGTGGGGGGACACTGCTTTGGGGTACAAAGCAAAGGAGTCCTGGAATGAGGAGGCTCACTCTGCAGGGGAAAGAATCAAAGTGTGGCAGTAAAAAAGGCTTTATCAGACTGCAGCAAACTACAGAGCTGTGCGCAGGGCTGGGGGCAGCCGACCGGGACACCGCTCACTCTGGAAGGGAGCACCGGACCGAGCAGAGGATTTTGGAGGTGACAACCAGAAGGTCACCTCGGCCACTGGTCACTCACCACGTCCAGCCCGCGGGTCGCAGCCGTCTCCTCCATCCCGGTGCTCCTGGACCCCCTCCCTCCCGCCCTTGGCATCTCGGGGATGCACCCGGGAGGCTTTGGGGACAAGGCTGTCCCTGCATGTGCCCCGGGAGGAGCGCAGGACCAGGGCGGGAGCAGGGCGAGAGCAGCAGCAGCAGCGCCAGCAGGAGCTGACACTGAGGAAAAAGCATCTGCCAGAGGGACAGCGGGGACAAAACCAACTTACATCGAGCTGGGCCGCACTGCTTTACGCTGCAAAGCCTGGCACAGCCGCCCAGGCTGCCCTGGCACACATTCTGCCTTCTCCTCTGCCCGAAATGCTTCATCCGCGGCTGGGACTTCCTGGGAGGAGTCGCAGAGGCCGCAGGAAGGCAGGAGTGGAGCCGCAGCCCTGGCGGGGAAAAGCGTTCCCGCAATGGGCTCTGACGGTGTAGTGTTCACATTTCACTGACTATAACTTCTTCGCTCAGGATTTTATCCTGGGAAGTTGAAAAGGCAGAGAGAAGCCCCAGAAATGGAAAAATCCTTATCTCATTCGCTTCTCCTGTGTTTTGCTCATGTGGAATCTGTTAGGAATTTTTTTACCTGAATTGATGAGCCTTGATTGGACTCTGATCAGTTGTTTTCAATCACTGACCAATGGTCACAAGAATTGTGTCGGGGACTCTGGAAAGAGCCACAAGTTTCATTATTATTATCTTTCTAGCCTTCTGTAAGTATCCTTCTCTATTCTTTAGTATAGTTTAGTATAGTTTTCTTTATCATAATATGGTATTATAAAATAATAAAATAGCCTTCTGATCACATAGAGTCAGAGCATCATTCTTCCCTGCCATGAAGGGTCAAAGTTCTTACAACACTGAGGGGGAACAGCCTCTGAGCGGGAGCAGGCTCTGAGGGGGAAACAGGCTCTGAGGGCTCTGAGCGGGAACAGGCTCTGAGGGGGACCGGGCTCTGAGCGGGAACGGGCTCTGAGGGGGAACGGGCTCTGAGCGGGAACGGGCTCTGAGGGCTCTGAGCGGGAACGGGCTCTGAGGGCTCTGAGCGGGAACGGGCTCTGAGGGGAAATGGGCTCTGAGCGGGAACAGGCTCTGAGGGGAAATGGGCTCTGAGCGGGAACAGGCTCTGAGGGGGAATCGGCTCTGAGGGGGAACAGGCTCTGAGGAGGAACGGGCTCAGAGGGGTTCGGCTGCCCGGGAAAATACCCCAATGTGTTGTTCAGGTGGAAGCTCATGCTGGCGTAACCATAGAGGCATTTTTTTTGTGGTTTGGCTGTGAATACTTTAGCGTGGCAATGGGAGGGAATTTCCCTTTGAATGAAGCCTTCGGTCATTTTGAAAGATGTATTTTTAAGTCAAAATCCTCTCAAAAATTTCATCCTGCAGGCTTAATATTATTAGAGAAGGGAAGGGCTAAGTGTAAGGTCCTCCTGCCATGACACAGCCTAGAGCAGATCCTGCTGTGGGTGGCCAGGCAGGGATAGCAGCGATTTCAGTGCAGGGAAGCAGGAGCTGAACTCTCCATCAGTGTTTGAGAGCTGACAGCTGCTGCAGTGAGGTGTAGAGAGAAAACTGCCCTCTCTTCCCTCTTCCTTTAGTTGCAAAGCTTGACCCGCACCCATGAATCAGGTCGTGTGAGGCTCCTGAATAATTTCTGTTGCCCTTTCGCAGCAGGACAAAGTGAGCCATGGGGAAAGGAAGCAGCTGCATCCATTGTGCCAAAGGTTCCCAATCCCAACATGACAACCCACAGGCATCCCTGAGGTGATTAAGCAGGAGGGAATGTCTGCGGGGAGAGGAAGACTCTGCTTTCTACATTTCTGTTTAACTCAAACACTGAAACAAAGAGATGGAAGGAAAACTCGTTTTTGTAAGAATGTTCGCGTCACATCCGGAGCCATCAAATGGCTCAGTGGCGTTTTTTCCTGTGCTTTCTTTGCCTGCCCTCCACCAGCCTTGTGCCTTCCCTGGTTGTTGTTTGCTCCCAATCTGAGCTTGTTTGTTTAGATATATTAGCAAAAAGCAAATTTGGCAGAAAAGTGGCCAATTTTCTGTCAGGTCTATGAGTTGAACTGGCCCAGGGTGGATATGAGGGTAAAAGGTCCTGCAAGGAAAAAGATGTGGGCAGGGAGTAATAGGGGGAAAAAGGGATAGACACAAGCCCCCACCTTCTCTGCCAGGATTTAGAAATTATATTGGTCCAACAGTATAATGGAACTTCACCTTAATGTCCTCTTGAAATTCAGCAGAAATTTCTGGATGAGGTCAGTGATGTAAAGGATTCATCCGACCTTGTGCTTTTTACTGTAAAACTCAAGGAAAGTTATGACCTTCTTTTTCTTCAGGTAATTTTAATTTAACAAATGCATCTAGACATGAACAATTCTTAATTAGTGTTGAATTAAAAATAAAAAAAAGCTATTGCACTGGGCTGATAAGTAGTCTACATAGTAGTCTACATAGTCTACAGCCCTATGTCCTGGCACTGGGATCCCACCTCCTCTGGTATAGGTCCTGTGCCTGTGGCTACAGGAAGTTGCCAAGATTTAAAATATTCCTAGAAAGCCACAGATGCACTTACTTTATTGTTACAGACATCACTGGTGTAGACAAGTTAAAATTGGCTGCACTTAACCACTCAGAACTGCCTGCTGTACACTAATAAAATTACACCTAATGCCTTTGAGCCATCCTTTATGAATTTAAAAAGAAATTATGCTGCACAGTGTCCTCCATTGCGTCAGACAAGTAAAAAATAACTACCAGTGAATCACTTTTTTCAGGCACCACAAAATTCACAGCAGCTGAATGCGCTCGGCTCCTTTAAGACTAGCGCCATTTTGAGCGCTGCCCAGTACCAAGATGGCGCCGCCGCCCTCACTCCCCCCCTCCTTCTCGCCCACCCCTCATGGAGCGCGCCCTGCTCAAAGATGGCGCCGCTCCCGTGTCGCCGTGCCCACCCCCAAGATGGCGGCGGAACGGAGCGATGGTGGCAGCGCCGGCTGGGTGAAGTCAGATCCGGGGCGGGGCCGCGGCGAGCAGGGCGGACAAAAGGCGCCGGAGCGGCGTAGGGGAAGGTGGGCGCTGTGTGCAGGTGGGTGCGGTGGGTTCCCGTCACGGCCGCGGGGGGCAGGTGGGTGTGTCGCGCTCCCCTCACGCCACGTGTGGGCTGTGGGGACGTGTCCCCCTGTGGGATGATGTCCCGGAGGGGATGGGGTGGGACGCCGGGTCGGGGGGGGCGCGGCTGAGTGGGCTCGGAAGCGGCGAGCAGGAAGGATTTGCTGAGTAATTGGGCAGCGATTCGGTTCCTCCGTGTCCCGCCGTCCCTGCTCTCACACGGCCCGGGGCAGGCGGGTCCTCGCCCCGTCTGTGGGGCGAGGCGAGGCCGGGGTGTGCGCAGTGTCCCCCCAGCGAGGGGAGGACGCCGCTGTTACCTGCGGACGGAAGCGCGGTGGGATTTATTTATATCTCCCAGAGGATGTTTCTATGTCCGGAAAGCCGCGGTGGAGTGGCGGGGGCTGGTGCCGAGGTGTGCTGGGTTGAGGTTGGTACCCATTGCCGGGAGCGGGGAGAAGGTCAGAGAGTCCTCCCCTCCTAGTGCTGCCTTTGCGGCACTGTGGTAGGGCTAAAATGCAGTAGCTTTGGTTAACACGGTGTTGCTTCAAAATCTGTCAGCCCGAATGGTAACTTTGGGATCAAGAGGAATGAACCGTCGGACATCTTCAGCATTATGGGGTTGGACTTTTTCCCACTGTCTGTTCTTTCTCATTTCTCCCTGTTGTTGACACAATGCTCTCCGATGTTCCGCAGTCCTCTCCTATATGGCTGGGTGGCTGGATGCTTGAGAGATCCCTCTAAGGATCTGCTCCCTTGCCTATTTTCCCATGCCCCGTGCTGACATGCAGGAAGCAAGGAAAAAACCCCAGCTCTGTAATTTTTGTTGATGGTGCTGAACTGCTTCCACTTCAAGAGGATCCGTGTTGTGAGGGAAGGGGGCAGTTGCTTGAATCTGGGATGGTTAGGAGTGTGATCTATGCTGTCTGATACCTCTGATAGTAACATTTAAAGAAGATCAGGCTTTTCAGACTAGAAATTAGGCAGTAAAGTTATCCCTTTCCCCATCTGATAATGATTTGTTATTCTGCCTCTACTTGTGATATTAGTATTCAGCATCTCTTTTGGCTGGGTCTGCAATGCCTACTTTTTGGTAACTTCTGTTAGAATAACAGCTGGAAATTCCTTCCTGCAGGGTTTTACTTGGCTCCTAATGTTCTTGCCATGTTTCTAGGTATCATCATGTCTCCCTCTGGCTCCCAGTGACCCTCTGAGTTGTTTGTTGCTTCTTAGATACTGTTTGCTGAGCTTTTACATGTCCCTCTGTGAACTCGATCCCCTCTTTTTTGCTGATAATCTGTATTTCATTTCAGGGAAACTGTTCCCATGGCTTGTGGGGAGTGCAGCGCTTCAGCACTCGCTCGGGATCCGGCACGTAGGAATATCAGCCCCTTCCAGCACAGAGAACTGACGTGCAGATAGCAGAACCCTGCTGCAAGGTGAGGGCTCTGGGCCAGCTCTGAGTGCTCAAGCCAAAAAAAAAAAAAAAAACCCAAAAAAAAAACCAGTGTTCTGCTTAAACATAGATCTATGCTGAAGTGCACGAGATAATTGATATGGAAGAAAGGTGGTTGATCAGATGGTGGTGAGGAGAGTGGTGGTATTTAACTGTGGTAGTGTTAATTAAATTCTGGGAGCCCTTAGCCAGCTTGGAGATGACAAAGGAACTGAGCCTTGTCCAAAGTAGAATATAACAGTATATAGTCACTCATAAAACTAAATCTTGCCCACATAAACCCTGACTTGTCACTGCACTTAACAGTAAATGCAGAGGCTGCCCAGTAAATGTTTTGGTGACTGCTGCCTGGAAGGAATGCAGCTGAGAAATAGGAAGAGCTGTTGGTTTTGTGGGTGCCCTTCCATTTCCCATGGGGTGATGTTTGTCCTCCTGTATAGGCGTTTCCAGGCAGCTTTTCCCGGGGCACTCACCTGTCACCTGTGTGGGTGTCAGTTGGGCAATGGCAGAAACTAGCTGCAGGAATCTCCCAGCTTCCTTGGCTCTGCACTGGGACAGTGATTAAAGGGATTAAAGAATTCTGTGCCCATCTTCAAGATGGGAAATTCTGTCCAGCTTGGCTGTGTTCTGAGCAGGAATGTGCAGTGTGTTGATTCCAGAATAGAAGAAACCCCTAAGGCTTGTCTGGTGTTCTGGCAGTTCACCAATCCTTTTCTTTTTTTAACCTTGTCATGGTATTTGAAAACTCTTTTAAATCTTGTAGGTCAAAGACAACATGCATAAATATTTCTTTAAAGCATGCCAGAAGCCATGTGTTAAGAGTTAATGTTGCCATGCTTGAGCTGTGAGTGCCTGAAGCCTTCTAGTGATGACTTTCTCAAGCTGGTTACATTATAGTAACTGCTGCAGGCAGTCAGGGAGATGGTCTGTGGTTTGGGGGTCCATGATGCTATTTTTAAATAGGCAGTGGAGGTCACATGTATCAAATTATTGCTGTGTGATTAGAGCAGGCTTTTTAGAAGCCTTCATGTACTTCTTCCACATACTAAAGAAGGTTTTTGTTCAGTACAGTACTTCAGAAACAAGCCTTTTTGTGTTTGAGCTTAACTGCTATCTCAGAAAATAGAGGGGCACTAGCTGGTGAGTGGTGCTGGAGAAGAGTTTATTAGGATTTTTGTGTGAAGCTCATTAAAGTGAGGAGAGGTGTGCACAGCTATTGTTTTGGTAATGGTTTTACAGTCTTCAGCTGCAGTGTGGTGAGTGTCCCTTTCTGTATTTTTACAAGTGTTTTCAAATCCAGCCTCAATTTAGGATATGCACACTAATACTGAACAAGCATTCAGCAGTCTACATGCTTTGGAGAGTGTATCTTGAATGCTTCCAAGCAGCTTTTTTCTTAAACAATTGATGTTGTGCATGTGTCTTGTATTGCAACTTGAAATCCAGTTCCTATAGCTGGGTTATATCTGCCCTTCCCACTGCTGGGAAACTGCTTTTGAAACTAAAAGGTATTCAGTCCTGACCCCCCTTGCTGAGGTAACAGTGCTGCCCTCACCTTGTGTACCAAACATTGTTAACATCTGCCGTAAAATTACCTTGGCAATTCACAGAGCTCCTCTGGTGACTGCTGCTCCTGTAGCTTCAGCCTACATCTGCGCAGTAAAGATGTGTGCTGGACTAGGTAACAGGTTCTCCTTTAGATTTGTGGTTTTATCAGGCCTTGATGATGCAGGTTGAGGTGGTCTGTTTATTAACTAGTACAGTCAGAAAATGTTCTGAGCTGAAAGTGAGAGTTTCGGAGCTGGTGGTCGTGAGGGCAGGCTCTGTAGGGAATATATGGAGAGGTACTTGCTCCTCTTTGCTCAGACTAGGGCAAAATACTGGTGTGCAGATAGTTGATGTCTTAATTGTCTTGCATTGCTCTTGTCTGTGTTGTCTTTCATCCTGACTGGCTTATCTCTTGGAGCTTGAAAATAGCTGTGGTAACACCCATGAATTTGTGCATGTTGTGACAGTCTGTCATCAATGAATTAAGTTATCCTTGCTTTCACTCACTTGGAATTTAGTGTTGGCTTCTTATCTGTTGTTAGTTATGCCAAAGCTTTGCTCTGTCTACCCTTCCCACAGAGACCTGAGAACAGCTGGTTCCTCCAGCTCTCGCTGCTGGAGTTAAGTGCTGAAGAGCCCCCTCCTGCATCTGCTGAGATGCTTGGAGCTGTTTGGGTTTTCCTGAGTAGTAACTAACAGAACTAATTCAATCACTTGTATTAGGCAGCACAAGGGACTGCTTCATTGTGTCCTGTTGGAGGAAGCCAGTTGTACTTTTCCAAGACAGCTTCAATGCCCTGTCCTTGAAGCATTTATGTTATGGCAAAGAAAATTAATTTTGGATAGGAAGCCTGTGGCCATGTACATTCATAATTTATAAGCTGATGCAGCCATTTTGCTCTGGTTTACATCAGTGTTGTAAGTCATCTGATGGACTTAAATTTACAACACCAGCACACAGTCCCTGCCCCAAGTGATGCTGATAACTACAGACTGTGCTCAGTTCTGTGCAGCTGGGGCAAAACACTGTCAGGAGGCAGAAAATGTGGCAGGCCAAGCCAAGTCTAGCATGGATTGTTCTGATGGTGCAGCTGTTCTTCCCTGTACTTGTCAGGGCACGCATGGTTGTGTGATGGTAAACAGGAGCTGTTGCACTAGGGTAAAGACTGACAGTCTTGCATCTGACAGAAATAATCAACTAATGGGTAGCTGTAAAGATGATAAAATACTACCCCTACTGTAGGTGGACTACTCTTTTTAATGAACTTCAATAAAAGCAATGTGATGCAGTGGATTCACTTCATCCTGGTGTGTCATGTGGCTTGGGTGGGGCTGAACATTGTGGAAACCACCTTACCCTGCTTTCAGTGTTGGGTTCACTGCCTGTTTCACTGAGAGGAGTGTAACTTCTGGCAGCTGCTGTTCCACCAGTCGCCCTGTTGAAATGATAAATGACTCTTTTAACTTGACATATAATCATAGAGTGGTTTGGGTTGGAAAGGACCTTAAAGATCATCTAGTGAACACATTCATTTCTCTGCCTCAGAAGATGTTTTGTACCACAGGAGGGGTTTATCTTTTTAAAGCAGAAGGATCTGATACAGGAATAATGACTGTTTAGGGCTTTGGCATCTGGCTTTACTGCTGTTTTGTTCTAAGCAGCAAAGGACAAAACAACTTGAGTTGTTCCATGTCATGTCTTGGGCTTTTCCAGTTGATCATGTGGCTGTTCTTGAGCTTGGAAGGTTTTCTGAGGGGTGACTGAAAGCAGCTCTGTTTCTAGCCTCCTTCCCCCCCCCCTTTTAATTCTGGACCTAATAAACATGGGGGAGGAGAAACATAAATTCCCAGTCCCGTTTCTGCCCAGTAAGCTCTTGCATTTCCTGATTTTTGAACAAAGAGCTCTGTGTCATGCCCTTCTTTAGGATTTCAGGTGGCAGCTTGCTGAGGAGGGAAGCTCTGCTCTGTTGAAAACTTACTGTAACGTGTTGTAGCTCGTTAATAATCAGGGCTGTAGTCTTGAAAGCATCAAGGCTTTTTATTTCCTCTATCCACCTCTGATGCTGTCAGCACCTGAACAACTCCCTCTTTCTCTGGGCTTCTGAGAGGTAAGAAATTCTGTCAGCAGGGTTTGACTTGTGCTTTGCAGTCCACAATCTTAAAATCAACTGGTAATTAAAAAAATGTGTAGATGAAACTGAAGGGTTGCAAGATTCAACATAAAATTCATCCATGTCTACTTACCCAGAGCTATTTTGTGAAACTAAAGGTGAGTATTTTCTTCAAATCAGGGAGGTTTGCACATTCTTGTATGGGTCTTGAGGTTGTACATGTAAGTGCTTTCTAGCCAATAGCTTTGTTAGTAGCAGAATGGCCAGGAGGAAAGAGGAGGTTGGATTCAGCAAAGATGAGTCAAGCTGACAAACTGGCCGGTGAAACAGAGCAATGATGTTGTTTCTGTTCACTCTGTCCCAGGCTGGATGTGCTGGCCAGCAGCTGTAGGCAGGAATTTGAAGTACTGTTCAGCTAGGTGTCTGTTGATAATAGGTCAATCTTCAGTTTTTGAAATTAAATGATTTTGGATAGAGGAACTGTCAAAATCAGAATAGTTACTCTCTTAATACCTGTGGTTTGTGGGAAGCATTCATGTTCTCAGCTCTGTCAGCCTTTAAGGTACTTGCTGCTTTTATGTCTGTCAGCTAGATGCATTAATCTCGTTTCTGACTGGTTTTACCGTGTAGGTGTGGTTTGTTCAGAATGCCCCTGTTATTCCAACATGAGTGATTCTTTCTCCTCCAGGTGTGTTTGGTAAAACATAGGATTAGTACTTGATGATGCTTATGGTTGACTGAAGGCTGGGTAGGTTTGGCAGGCTGGTTATAGATTTTGACTTTGTTTGCTGTTGTCATCCACCCTAGCAGCAAAGCTGCTCTAATCAGGATGGAGAATGTTGCAACATGAGTCGTGTTCGAAAATGATTACAAGATGGAGTTCACAAAATAAAGCTGACATTTGATGGCAAGATACATCTCCTGATGTAGAACCATCAGGAATTAGAGTTGAATTGCATGCACAGGGAGTCTGGTGAAGCGGGATGTGACTTTCCCCATCTACTTTTTCAAGTTTTTGCTGGGTACTTTTCCCTTTTATTGCAGAATAAGATTAGATAAGATGGCAAATTCCAGCTCCTGCAAAGGTGGCCCCTAGTTTTATTGTTCCTCTTTGGGACTTGAATGGGGTCTCCACTGCTGCCAGAAGTGGGAATTTGCTGTCAATGTTTTTTTCTTCCCCTAGTGCCCCTGTCATTGTTCCTGGAAGGCAGGAGATTTCCCGCTCCACCCTGTTAATTGTGGACACTGAACTGTAATAGGTTCTCAAGGGATGCTCATGATTTTTTTTTAGCTGTCTTGTAAGTGCACAGTGTAAAGGGGGATTTCCTACCCCATGTAACTGGTAAGCAGAATTAGGGAGCCAGCTGTGCTAATTTCTTTTTGGTTTCCTTCCTACATATCCTGAGCTACAAATCAAAGTGAGTAAAAGGTTCATTTCTTGTGAGAAAGAATTAGGCGTTTTCTGGATTGGGCAAAATGAGTGAGCCCAGCATTACAACTCATGTTTGTGAATGTCATGAGACCCCAATTCCTGAAAAGAGATCATCCCAGTTTCATAATCCTACTGTGGAGGTCCTGATATTTCCTACAAGTTTCTTTGCCAAGAGGGATGAAGGAAGAAGCAGGAAGGACCTTTGAGGACAAGTGGTATCAAGGCAAGAGGAAAGAGATAAACATATTTTTTCCCCTTGATATGGATTAGAAGGAGTGGGTTCTTTCATGAATAGCTGTTTAACTGCTGGATTCATTTCAGGTGTTCTGGTTTGTAGAGAGAGCTTCTGTACCCTGCTTTATCCTGCAATTATTATTTCTGTAGTACTCACAGACAGCTTTTCCTAAATGTATCTCACACATGGGCTCTCCCCTCCCTGAGGCAGATGTATTCCGAGGAGGAAGCTGAAATGCCTTGCCTAGGGCTTGCAGCAAGGTAGTCACAGGGCTGGGAGGGAGGCTTTGAACGCCTTCACTCTTCTCTGGCTGCTCAAGTGCTGTCCAGAATAGGTTCAGCTTTGTCTGCTCCCTTCCCATGGATGCACAATTCTTCTGCCCTGTTAAGTGCAGTTCCTTCTGTAGAGGAGTGTCAGTCATTTCTCAGGGGTTCTGCAGTCCTATTGGACATTTTTTTTCCTCTGACAATGCTCTAGATTGCTGTTTGCATCCCTTGTTTGTGACTTTATTGGTTGATCATTAATAGATTTGCTGTTCCTTGTTTTACTGAAATTCTAGAACAAGTAATGCCACCTTTTCTCTCAAAATTACCCAGAAAAAAAAAGTGACATTTCCCCAGTCTGCCTTTTGTAAAGGACTAATGTAGTGTTGGAACTGGATGGGCAGAAGGAAAAACATTACTTCAGGAATGGTTTTAATCTACCAATCTACCACCTGTAGTTGCTTGAAACCTTCCCAAGCAGCACTGGGCCACAGCTGTCATTTGACCACTTATTGTTGTAAACAGCAAACCAAAGAACAGAGTTCTGTATTTAGTGTCTCTAGGGAATGTGCTTTTTTAGTTCGTGTTAGGAATGGCTTTCTTTCAGTGGTGGAAGTTAATTTTAAATAAAAACTTGAATTCTACCAAAGCAGGTGGTGTGGGCACCCCCCTTGTCACAGAAGGCTTTGTCCCAACCAGTGATATTGAGCTTTCAGCCCCCCAGGATTTGTTGGATTGTCTGTACAAATGAAATCTTACGGCTTGGGGTAACATGCTTGAATTTTTGTTTTCTCTTTTATACTTGAATTGTGTGAGTTTCAAAATGACTGAGTAATTAGTGCTTGTCTTGCTCCTGAACTTTACTAGAAGGATGCTGTGGTATTACTGCTTTTTCACCATCATTAGAATGAGTTACAGTGACTCCATGTTCTTCTATGTTACCTGTCAAATAGGGGAATTTTGTAAGCTCCATTATCCATGGGTCAGTCAGGCTTTGGGGCTTTCTATAGCTTGTTGAAAAGCATGCTCCAAGTTTCATCTGCAAGTCTGAGGGACAGAAAAGCACTGCCATCAGGCCTGTGCTTCCCAGAACCTTTTGGTTTCTTTTGTGACACTTAAATCCCAGCTGAGATGAACTCTAGGTTGGTCAGAGGAGCAAATTCTTCAAAGTATGTTTCCCCCTTTCTCTGTTTCTGAAGTAAGTAAGGCAAAAACCCAGCTGCTACAGCATTTCAGTACTGAATTTATCAGAAGGCAAGTCACAAATCATTCCTTGGAGAATTAACACAAAGGAAAGAAGCCAAAATTACTTACTTGGAAAAGTCATTATATTGAGCAGTGTTTTTTCTCTTTTCCAGCTTGCTTTATGAATGTCATTATGAGTTGCATCAATGAAGTGTGGTTATAG
Source organism: Peucedramus taeniatus (assembly GCA_013400575.1). Classification (NCBI taxonomy): domain Eukaryota; kingdom Metazoa; phylum Chordata; class Aves; order Passeriformes; family Fringillidae; genus Peucedramus; species Peucedramus taeniatus. Next base: position 348,886 of record WBNO01012040.1, read on the forward strand.
AATACATAACTGTATTGTATGTAGCTCTTTTTTCTTGCCCCTTCAATCTGAGAACTAGCCATATGCAGAATTTTATGTAGAAGCAGTAAAAAACCAATGATAAATATGTTCTGTGTGTAGATTTTATCACTTCTAACAGTGCTGGCAAATTCCTTCATCCCTGAAATAAAATCCCTAGATAAAACAGTAAATTTCCAAATACTGGTCTGATCAAGGGAGTTAAGTCTGCCCTGTGAGATTTAAGTGTGTCTTACCCCACAGACTGCTAACAAGTACCAGTACTGAGGTTTTGTGACAATTTGTCTGTCAGGGAAGGCTGAACAAACTTCACCGCCTGGGCTGTAGCAAATGACTCACAGGCAGCCTCATTCATTTGTCTCACGGTTACTTGAAGTTGCATCTTGGCTAATTCCAGTTTTGCTATGCCAGCACTTAACATGTGTTTTCTCATGCTCTCTTGAAGAGCAGAACAAAACCCTTAAAGCCGTTTCTGGTTTGCTTCCAGGTGAATCATGATTCCAGTCACCGAGCTGCGCTACTTTGCTGACACTCAGCCAGCCTATCGCATCCTGAAGCCATGGTGGGACGTCTTCACGGACTACATTTCCATAGTGATGCTGATGATCGCCGTGTTTGGAGGGACGCTCCAGGTCACCCAGGACAAAATGATTTGTTTGCCCTGTAAATGGGTTACCAAAGACTCTTGCAATGACTCTGTCAGGGGATGGACAATGGCAGCCCCGGAGCGTACATACTACAACACTAGTCTTGTTCCCTCTGCTGATTCGGGGCCTACAGGGATCCGATACGATCTGGACCGGCACCAGTACAACTATGTGGATGCGGTGTGTTATGAGAACCGTCTTCACTGGTTTGCCAAATATTTTCCTTATCTAGTGCTGCTACATACCCTCATCTTTCTGGCTTGCAGCAACTTCTGGTTCAAGTTCCCAAGGACCAGCTCCAAGCTGGAGCATTTTGTGTCTATTTTGCTTAAGTGTTTTGACTCTCCTTGGACAACGAGAGCATTGTCTGAGACGGTGGTGGAAGAGAGTGATACCAAACCAGCATTTGGAAAAATGAATGGCTCCATGGACAAGAAGTCCTCCACGGTCAGTGAGGATGTGGAAGCCACTGTTCCCATGCTGCAGAGAACAAAGTCTCGAATTGAGCAAGGGATTGTGGACAGGTCCGAGACTGGTGTCTTGGACAAAAAGGAAGGTGAGCAAGCCAAAGCACTCTTTGAGAAAGTGAAAAAGTTCCGTACTCATGTGGAAGAGGGAGACATAGTTTATCGCCTGTACATGAGGCAGACCATAATCAAAGTAATCAAGTTCATTCTCATAATTTGCTATACTGTGTACTATGTCAACAACATAACGTTTGATGTGGACTGTAAAGTGGACATCGAGAGCTTGACTGGCTACAGGATGTACCGCTGTGCTCATCCTTTGGCCACTCTCTTCAAAATCTTGGCTTCTTTCTACATCAGTCTGGTGATTTTCTATGGTTTGATCTGCATGTACACGCTGTGGTGGATGTTGAGGCGGTCGCTCAAGAAATACTCCTTTGAGTCCATCCGGGAGGAGAGCAGTTACAGTGACATTCCTGATGTGAAGAATGACTTTGCTTTTATGCTCCACCTGATCGATCAGTATGACCCCCTCTACTCCAAGCGCTTTGCTGTCTTTCTGTCAGAGGTGAGTGAGAACAAATTGCGGCAGCTGAACCTCAACAATGAGTGGACTTTGGAGAAACTACGCCAGAGGATCACCAAAAACTCTCAGGATAAGCTGGAATTGCATCTTTTCATGTTGAGTGGCATTCCTGACACAGTCTTTGACCTCATTGAGTTGGAGGTCTTGAAGCTGGAGCTTATCCCTGATGTCACTATTCCCCCCAGCATTGCTCAGCTCACCAGCCTTAAGGAACTGTGGCTCTATCACACAGCTGCCAAAATTGAGGCCCCAGCCCTTGCCTTCTTGAGAGAGAACTTGAAATCTCTCCACATCAAGTTCACAGACATTAAGGAGATTCCTCTTTGGATTTATAGCCTGAAGACACTAGAGGAGCTTCACCTGACAGGGAATTTGAGCGCTGAAAACAACCGGTACATTGTGATAGATGGACTGAGGGAGCTAAAGAGGCTGAAGGTACTGAGGATGAAGAGTAACCTCACCAAGCTGCCACAGGTGGTGACAGATGTTGGTGTGCATCTTCAGAAGCTTTCCATCAACAATGAGGGCACCAAGCTCATTGTCCTCAACAGCCTTAAGAAGATGGTCAACCTGACAGAGCTTGAGCTGATCCGATGTGACTTGGAGCGCATTCCTCACTCTATCTTTAGCCTCCACAATCTGCAGGAAATAGACCTGAAGGACAACAACCTAAAGACCATTGAGGAAATCATCAGCTTCCAGCACTTACATCGTCTCACTTGCCTTAAATTGTGGTACAACCACATTGCCTACATCCCCATGCAGATAGGCAACCTGACCAACTTAGAGCGCCTTTACCTGAACCGTAACAAGATAGAAAAGATCCCTACCCAGCTCTTCTATTGCCGAAAACTTCGGTACTTGGATCTCAGCCACAACAACTTAACTTTCATACCACCAGACGTTGGACTTCTTCAAAACCTGCAGAATCTGGCTGTGACAGCCAACAGGGTAAGTGAGCAAAGAGCTGAGTTGCTGTGTGAGGAAATAGTGCTGGCACTTCTGTTATCTGTGTGATTAAATATGCTACAATGGTCTGTGGATACGGCTGGCACTGCTTTTGTGTCTCTCTGAGGGGTTTATCTAAGGCCAAACATTGCAGATAGCTCTAGGGCAAGCGTGTCTTCCAAGAGTCCTTGTTCTGTTGCATTTCCTCTCTTAACAGTGAGACTGCTTCCAAGTGCCAGTTGGAGGCTGTTTAGAAACCCTGCAAGTCAGTTGTTTCTCTGCAGTTGGAAGCATGTAGTCTCTAGATTGACATCGATTTTGGGCTTGAAATGGAGATCTGAGAAACTATAGTTTTAATCTAAAACTGTGTGCTTAAACCTGTCTACTTCAGAAATGTACATACACTGTGGGAGCAGCCATGTAAGGAATGCATGTCTGGCTTACAGCTTTCCTTAGAGTACTTCACATTTGCAGGGAGTACTCCATAGTTTGGTCTTGTAAACATGTGCTTTTTGTTTCAGTCTAAGTGCAGGGCAGATAAGAGAGGATGACCAAGTGTGCTCTGCTGCCTAATTACCATAAGATGTTTCTTGGCTTGTTTCAGAGGGTGTTTATTTGCTTAAAGCAAACTAAACCCATGTCTAGTTTTCTGTTTCTTTGTTTAAGACAAAGGAGACTTCATTTACTGTGTCTGACAAAGCTGAAGCTTTCATTCATTCTGTCTGCAAATTCCTGGGAGACTTTTTCCCTTTGAGTTTATTATCACCTTAAGTTGAAATAGCCTCTAACATAAGTACAAATTGCAGACAGATAATTAGGTGCTTCTGGTTTCTTCTGGGACCAAGCAGAATTGTCCTGGAGCAGTGCTAGTTTTCACTGTCATACATCAAGGTCCTTCCTACTATTGGCAAGATCTGTTCCTGGCTGAACACTGCCAGATTGCTTGTGAGAGACACAACAGCTTGAGTATGGTTTGGCTTTTCACAGAAGTGCTCTCAAGTCAAGTATTTAATTGATAGTGCATTTCAGTATTAGACAGGGTTTCTTAAACTCCAGCCATATTTTGAAGTTAGTGTCTGAAAGCTTGTGCTTCTGCAGGGTAGGGGCAGACAAGGAGCAGTCATTCAGCAATTCCAGCTGAACATCTGCTCACTGGGGTTTCCTGGCATTGGAGTGTTGTGCATCTGTTTGTGTGGGTGGCTGAAGCTCTGGTAAACGTCGTGGTATGTTACTGTTCAGAACTCAGATCTAAATCTGCACCGTTTGCCTTCTGGCAGCCTTTCTAGCACAGCTTCCCAAAGGTTAATCTGTAGTATATCCTCTGCAGTTTTGGGGTGGAGCTTTTCTTGGATGAGTGGCGTTAGATACAGCTCCATTTCCTGCATCATAGTGTGGCACCACCCATTTCTCTCTGAAAAAAAAAACCCATGCAACTGGAAGGCTGGAGCAGCCTTTGCTCCAGTGTGTTCAGAAACAAAAGATGGTGAGGACCCCATGGAACAGCCAACCTGTACCAGGTACCTGGGCAAGCCAGAATTACTGACAGCCTGGTTACTCCCCGCCAATGGTGACAGCAAGAAACACAGGGACTGGTAAACTGGCACTTCCCAAGGCCAGGAATTATCTCAAATGTCCTCTCCTAGCTCAGCAGTCTTAGTAAATAAAGACTTCTGGAGCTGGCTGGCACTACTGTCCTGTTCTGGAAAGCAGGCTGTTCTAACACATTGCTTCCTTCCTAAACCAATACTTGTCCCTCAAATAACTCTATTATTTTCAAGAGTCTGTGATCATATGTTGTTGTTTGCAAAACACTCCAGTACCAGTAACAATGACTGCATTGAATTGTCTCTAATTGGTCTGGTTTCATCTTGGCTTTTCCTTAGATTCCTTCTTGTTCAGAATGGATTACAGGCTAATTTAGCCACAAATTATATGCTACATAATTTGAGTTTTAGAAAAGTCATGTTTGCTTTTAAAGGCAAATGATAGCTTTCAAGCTGAGACTTTGTATTAAGGGGAGAATCCTGACTTGCTACATTTAGTTTCTAGCCTAGTGTTTACTAAACCTTAGCCAGAGAAAGAAACTCTTTGAGAAGACTGGATTATTACAAAGATTTGCTAGAAATAAGACTTATTAAATTAGTGATTCATGGTTACCTGAAGGTGGTGCTGGGAAAGCTAACAAATGGTGGCTTCGTGGTTGTTGTATTTTGGCACTGTAAAAAGCCCCTGTGACTTGGAGCCTAGAAAGTCTTTGCAACATTTGACAGCCCTACAGAAATGATGGAAGAAGATTCCCAGTTCTCAGGGCCAGGAGGTTATACCCATGTAGCCTCTATCACCTTACAGCCCAACTAGAAGTCCTGATTAAATCCAGTCTTTATTCAGTGTAATGTCAACTGTAGAATGGTGTCTTAAAGCAAAGGAACTAAGATCCAATTACAGAATAAAGGATTTGGGATGGAAAGAAGCCAATACAGATGAAAGCATGTGGCAGTATAGGCCAGCTGTGAGCAGCTGACCTCTAATTCTTGTCCTCTAATCCTGGCCTTGGAGACAATATCTGCTTTAGCCACCATCATTGGTGATCTCTTGTAAAACGTGCAGTGTCTGAAAGAGGAATCCATACAATCATAGTGCTGGGAGCACCCAAAGCAGGAAGCTCAGCAGGAACTCACTCAAGGGAGAAGTGGATGATTGAAAACAATGATTCTGTAAGCTTTGGAGCTTCGTGCTGGCTTGTTGGTCACCTGTGAAGGCATGTCTGTTGGTGACTTTGCCTAAGATTGGTTTCTTTTTTTCAGATTGAGAGTCTCCCACCAGAGCTGTTCCAGTGCAGGAAGCTGAGAACCTTGAACCTGGGAAACAACGTGCTGCAGTCCCTGCCCTCCCGGGTGGGAGAGCTGACCAATCTGTCACAGATAGAGCTGCGAGGGAACCGCCTGGAGTGCTTGCCTGTGGAGCTGGGAGAGTGCCCGCTGCTGAAACGCAGTGGGCTCGTGGTGGAGGAGGACCTGTTCAACACCCTGCCCCTGGAAGTCAAAGAGCGCCTGTGGAGGGCAGACAAAGAGCAAGCTTGAACCCCTGAGAAAAGGGAAAAGCCTCTGATCAACTAGAAGGAAGCAAAAGGCCATTTCAGTCCCCTTTCACCCAGATGCTCCCCTTTCTCCATTCCAATTACTATCAAACTGGCCAAGGAGTACTTGACAAACATGACTCTGAATGAGTCAGCTTCTTGCCTCAGATGCAGGATGGGGGAGGCCTGGGATCAGGATGAGGATCAAGACAGATTAATTGGCCTCTGAGCAGGGCCCAGGGGGAATTAGAGGTGTTGCTGTTCTTCTGGACAGGAGTTGGGGTGAGGTGGATGGTGCTGGTGAGAAGAAATGACCTTTGAACGGAGGAGAAAATGAATGTGGGGATTGCTGCATTGCTCCTAATAGGGCTTATATGTGTCAGGGACTGAGGGAGTCCAGTGTCCTGCAAGCAAAGATCAAGAGACAAGGAAACCTCTTGAACCTCCATCTCTGTGACAGCTGGTACTGCTCCCCTCGGACTCAGATTCAGTCAGTGAGCTCCCAGACTGGGGTGGGATAGGACACAGACAGCTGATTTTATCTAGATGCTGGCATTAGGATTTGGGAGATAAACATCTTGCAGCCGCTTGAAGGCAGAATTTTTTTTAACTAATTTTCTTTCCCCTTTGCACACTCCCCACCTTCTCCTCTGCCCCTGGAGAAGGAACCAAACCTTTAAGATTGCACTACTGTCACGGTTTCAAGTCACTTGTTCTGGTGAGTAGATCACAGCATCCTTCTCCAGCTGATGTCCTAGAGGCATTAACTGACACAGTTCCAGAGCTTTAGCCTGTTCTGAAATGGATGGTTATAGTGCAGGTGGGAGATCTGGATAAAAAGCAGTTGGACTGTCTAATCTACTCTCTCAGAAGCATTGAGTTGCTTCTGGCTTTTAGTTCTAAGTTACTTTTTAATTGCTGTTATTTTGCTGCATATCAAGTAGAAATGTACAACTGGCCAGTGTGACAGGGGCTCTCATGGGGCTGGAGAGGAAATTTGAGTTTCCTCTGCACCTCATGTCCTCCATTCTGCCTTCCTCCAAAATTAAGTTGTTAAATTAAGTTGTTCAATGCTCTGCCAGTGTTTTTCATGGACACAGTTTAGAGAGCTGCTTGATTGTTCTCTTCTGTTGTTCCCCTCACTTTAACAGCTGTCAGTTCCTGTTACACCTCTTGACCTAAATAAGAGGCTAATGCTGATTGAACCTGGTGCTGGGAAAGAAACCTTGTCCTCTTGTTTGTTCCTTCCCTTTTCATTCCCAGTGTTAAGGAAGAGAATGAGAATCCTCAGTGGACTGAGCTCTTCTGACTTCCTGAAACAGAGCAGCCCTTTGCTGAAACAAGTTTGACCTGTTTGGTGGTATTTGACAAAAAACCCCTCAACCTTCTGGGCTGGTAGAGGTAGATAATGTGTAACAGTTACTGAGTATCATGTCCTTAAGGTGGGGTGGTTAAGATGCCTCCGGGACACAAAGGTCTTCGTTTTGCCGTCAGAAGGAAGAGGAGGCGCCTGGACCTACAGGTCCTGGTTGTAACATTCTGCATCAGACCAACAGGTTGGCTCCAAGGTGCAGTGCTGCAAGCTGGGGCATGAGAAGTTTGGAGGCCTCCCATGTGTACAAAGGGGGAAGCTACATCCAGCTCCAGAGTGATTCCTGACAATCTGCCAGCAAGTGCCCTGGCTTATCACCTGGCTTGTGGTGATCCCATGGATGTTGGGGCAATAAGGCACAGTGTGGCTGTCTTCATCAGATGTAAGATATGAAATATATATATACTAAATATGCTGAAACCATGAACAATGTTAACTGGACTCTGGATTTATTGATGTTCAGATGCTTAAATAAAGCTACATTAAAATCAGGAGATCTGTTTATAAAACTGCTTTTAAGAAAAATGTAAATCTTGCTTCCCTTAGTCCATTCATTATGAAACGTCTAAACAGTCCAGGGGATAATATAATTAAATCTCCATCTGGGAGGCAAGGTACTGTAAAAGCTTTTCTGGCTTCTAATAGGGTTAGTGTCGTGAAATTGTGTTAGAGCTGGGGCCACAGCTGAAAGGATGGGGAAGGACTGATTGCTGCTTGGATTGTATTTGTATTTGCCTGAGCATTTTGGATCGCAGAAAGAACAGAAATTGTTAGGTGGGCTTTGTTTCCTGAGTAAAGCAGGAATGGCTTCAGGCTTAGCTACAGAAATGCTGTTTTCCAGTCACTTCCCTGTGGTGGATGTGGGGACTGTTTGGATGGTGAAGGAAACTTTTTTCCTTAGTCTGTGCTAAAAGATAGCACTGGAGAATAATGGCCACTGAATGGAGATGTGGACTCTGTTTGCTATCCAAGGCCACTGGGTGACTGTTTTATTACTCATATATTTTAGACCAGGAAGGGCTGAAAGGGCAAAGCACCCCCTGGGAATTTCACCTGGCTCACAGGAGCAGTGAGATTTCTCCAGGATGTCTAGATTGGAGATTAGTGTTTTGACTCTTGATTCCAGGTGTGGTCTTAGTTACACAACCTAAACTTTGCACAGCTGGGTTAGAGTTTCTATAAGCAGCTCCTGAAAGTGTGCTGCAGTGCTTCTAGAAGCTTGCAAACCTGAACAGCTCTGTATCCCAGCAGGATGGGTGAACAACAGGCTGTTCTGCCATTAGGGAGGGAGTGCCTCCAACTCCTGACCAAGTCACAGTGCTGTGCTCTTGATGCTTCCTGAGTAGAGACTGCCCTGGGCCTGAGGTGTGCAAAGCAATTGTAAGTCAGGCTGGTAATTGATCATGCATGAAAACACCAGCTTTGTGCTGCTTTTGCAATAGTCCAAGCTTAACTCTTTTGGTTATGGCTGCTGGGGCTTGAGAGCTCCCTGTGAGGCAGAATGGGAATGAGCAGTCTGATAACCTTTTGTGCTGGAAACACAGGTGACACAAATACATACTCTGAAAGACAGCAATATGTGTTATTTACTTCTGATATGTGCTGCTTGGGCTCCCTTTTGATTCCAGAGTATCAGTCTTGTATGATAAGATGGAAAAAGCTTTAAAACTTCCAAGGATAGGATCTAGACCATGAGTCCTGAACATGGTTATGACTGAGGACTGCTGCAAAACTCAACCCACAGCAGAATGAGTCACTTCCCAAACTTTTCTGGATTGCTCATTCTGTGAGAGATGTCCTTATATCAACAATCCATCTTCACCTGCAAGTATTCAATCCATGAATATTCTGTATTTTCCTTTAAGTTTCCATTACACTGAAGCTTAGAGGGTTTATTTCTGACACAGATTGGTGCATTCATAAAAAGCATTCAGTTTAAGCAGACAGTCACTGCTCTGGTCAGTGTCTTGTTCTCCTGACAAGCTTTTCAAAACAGTAGCAAACCAGATTATTTATTAGCTGCTAAACCATACAGCAACTTGAATTAAACCCACCTGTTTCCTTAATAGCACTTCTGAGCTGAACAAGTTCTTGGAGATCACGAGGATGCTCATCCCATGTTAGGATTGAAGGTTAGTGACATGCACTTTACCTTTCCTGCTAAATACCCCAAAAAGTGATAAGTTGTAATTATTTTTTTTGAACCAGCTGAAAGGCAAGGAATACCAAACCTGTTAAATGTGTAAAATTGTGCTGTACTCTGACACTATGCACTGGAATTTTAGCTGAAGTTGTTCTGTGTTTCAGATTCCTTTCTGATTTTATTATTTGATCCCCAGTTAATTTAGCAGCTGGAAGTATTTTACTCTGTCAGTCTGAGTGGTTAAATAGCTGTTATAGGTATCTTTCATGATGTGCTGTTCTTTCATATTAATTGTCCCTTCTTTTTAATAGCCTACCTCATTTTTTTATTTTTTCTTATTACCATTTATACCCTCCATTTAGCTCACTCAATTTTAATTAAAGTTCTTGGTGTTCATTACTGTAAATAGTATTAAGTGGCTTTCTGTTGCTGAACCACATGAAGTCCTCTTCTTTTTTTTTTTTCCTCTTAAACAATTGATTCCAGGAATTTTGAGAACAATAACACATCCTTTACAGAGGATGAGTTGTCTGGAAAAAGGTTTCAAATTGTATTGATTCCTAGACTGTGACATTGTTTCCTTTCCTTACCTCTTTTCCTGCTTTAGAATGGAATTCACATAATTTGAGTTCCTTGGATTTTTAAAGGTTTTTTTAGTCCTCCTTCAGGGGAGGAGTAACTTTTTTCCCCCTCATCAATAGCTGTGCCTTCTCTATAGATCTGTTAATGTAACATCTCCCCAGAGGCACTTGCTCCCTGGAGTTATTTGTAGCAGTGCCTGCCTGAAGCCAACTCATCCCTTGGATTCTTTTTCTTTCAACCATGGAGAGATTTCCTAACTTCTGGGGTGATTTCTCACTGCCAGACAACACTGTCATACTGTAAGCAGTCACCTGCTCTGAATGTCACCTAAGGTAAGGCTGTGGGGATGCTGACAAGTAAAATTATTGCTTAAACTTCACTTTTAAAATTTTTCTTCCATTGAACCCTACAGTTTGGCCACAGTGGATAATGTACTTTTCCCAAGCATGTGCCAAAATTGAATGAGTTTGCTGTCCCACCTCATTCTAACAGTGTACAAAGCACAACTGGAATGGGGCAGGATTATTAAAGTTTGATTCAGACCCTTCTCCCTCCAGCTGTGGGTTAATGTTAAACTGCTTTGGGAGTATGAAATCCTCCAGAAGTCTCATATCCAAAATCCAGTTTCAAAAGTAGCAGCACTTGAATTACTGGACCCCAATGGCAAAGGTCAGCTTCGTGTGAGTTCACACAAAGGCTTAATTTAGGATTCCTGGATTTTTCCATCCCTTCCTCCATTTCCTTTAAAGGAGTTTTATTTGACAATGGAAGGGTTTTTCTGGAGGAGGCTTAATGAGAAGGGGGCTACTGAGCCTGAGTCATCTTTACAGCTGACAAATGTGTCCATTTCAATAAGTCACTACTCATGACTTAAACATGGTTCACTCCCATTGTGTAAATGCACAAGCAGGGCTGTGGTTTGGCATCTGGGACCTGCAACTTGGTGTAACATTTCAGAATCATGACATTCACTTTGTACGTGGGATTGTTTGGGCAGCTGAGCAACAGCACCTTCCCTGTGAGCACTGAAGGTTGCTCTTGTTTGCTCTGAAAGACTTGTACAACTGGACACTTCACCAGAATAAAAGTTTTAATTTGCATTTTCTTTCTATGTCTGCTTTCTTTGGTGTTTCCTATGTATGAAGGCATTCAGCCTTCCATGATGTCACTTTTCAAAAGACAGGTGTTAATGATTCCAGCTATTGTGCAGGATTATTGGGTTCTTTTATTCATTACAAAACTCCTAGTGGATGATGACAATGCCTTATGAATTAAGTAGATGTACAGAGAAAGAGGTGTTGCTCTGTGACACGCTGGGGCTATGTCACAGATCTTACTAGCACTTCAACAAGTGTCCAAAACAGTTTCTGATGCTGAATTTAAGGCTGTTGCCATAGGAATTGTCTTCAGACTGGTAAATTATTTCAGTACCTGTCTTCCCCATGGGCTCCTTAACTGAAAATGCTGGCAGATAGTGTCTTTCCCAATTCATGAAGTGTTACAGACAATCAGCCTGTGACTTGCAAAGAAAATTTGAGTTTCTGTGCAGCTCTTTTATTGTGTTTCTCTTGTGTTTTGCCTTCCCTCACTTCCTTTGTCTGTGACTACTTGACCACAGTGACATTGGCCCCACTTCAGACAGAGAATGTAAGCAGGCTTTGAAACAGGTGAGTGGGAGTTTGTAATGCTGCTTATTGATGAGTTTTAATGAAATGCAAGACTGAATCAAGAAAGGAGAGGAACAAAATGCCCCTTGTCATCTAAGGTCACCTGGATCACAGCTTCTTTTGGCTGGTTTACCTTTTGGGGGATTTACCTGGTCTTTGAGGAGCTGAGGAAATCATGCTTCCTTTGCTCCTTGTTTCTCATTAAATATTCTCACTTGTTGCTGATCAAAGACTTCAGGAGAAGTGAGGTGGTCCAGTGGAAAATTTTCCTCCTTGATAACCCTGGCAACTCCACAGCAGCAGTTTTGGTATGAGTGCTGAGCTGCTTGAGCTGGCTTGGCTCCAAATGGCTTCAGTAGGAACCCTTACTGGGGCAATCCTGCCAGTCCAAAAGGCATTTGAAACACTTGATCTGCACCTTTCCTACAGACATGGGATGGCCTTTGGCAGCCTCCAATGGAGCTTGCCAGAAGTTTTCTTGCAGAGCTGGTTGGAGAAAATGTTGAGTCTGCAAAAAGAGCTCTTGGAGGGGGAGGAAGGGAAGGAAAATGAGCCATTTCCCAGTTTTGTCTAAGTACTGTCAACTTTTCTGTGTAAACTTACTGAGACAGAAGGCTTTATGATGATGGCATCCTTCTCTTTGACTTTTTTTGGGCATTGTGTGGCCGAAGTGGTTTTCCTCTTGCTGGAAAGGTCTTTCTGAGCCTCAAAATAGGGGCATGGCTGGAGTGGCAAAGAACGGGAGGACTCCTGAGGACAGACATGGAAAGCTCCTGGAGCCAGGATGGTTTTTATCTCCTGGTAGCTGCTGCATTGTTTGCTGTGATCTGCTGTTTATATTGCTCAAAACATTCCACAGAACAGGAAAACTGTGGTTTGCTGCTGTGGCATGAACCAAAACAGCCTCTGGAGTCACGGTGTGTGCGTAAGGTGGGGAGTGGAGAAGGTGACGTGATAAATTGTGGAAAAAACCACCGTGTGTGGGAATGAGAAGGACATGACACGACAGTGACGGAGAGGGACTAAGGAGTGGTGTGGGAGTGTTTTCCAGGAGTGTTTCTCCAGGATTGCTGCCTCCCGGGGAGGGGTGAGGTGGGTCACACCATCAACTTGCAGGCAACAGCCTACAGCTGGTTTTTTTCCCCCCGCTAATCATGCATCTTCCTTAAAAACTTTTCCACTCCATCAGTTGGTGAGAGAGTGTTAAAGAGGAAGGAGGAACTAGTGGGATATTTTTTTGAGCTTTGCAGCATTAGAGACTAATTCCCCCCCCCCCCCCC
>WBNO01012040.1:361678-374291 GCA_013400575.1 Peucedramus taeniatus
CCCCCCCCCCGGTTTGTAGTCCAGTGATTAAAGTCTCTGGCAGAATTTAGCTTTTTAAATTACTGAATTCATATCTTCCTGTGTACAGGGAAAAGCCTGAAAAAAGTTAACCCCCTAATTTCCTCTTTAATAAAAAAACCCCAAAGTTTTAGTAAGGTGTAGAGGGATTTTATCCAAAATTTCCTTACAGAATAGAAAACTTAATTGTTTCAAACAACCTCTCTTTAAATGGATTTTCAGTTGCTAGGATGTAAACATTTTCTGTGGGCATTTTGCATTCTTTCCTTTTGCTGGGTTTTCCTTTGGCTGGGTGAGTGATGCAAGAACACGCCCCCATGGTGTTATTTTTGTGAAGTGCTGCTGCAAGGGTGTTTTCGGTGCTTCCTGTAAGAGCCAAACACGTTTTTCTTGAGAGAAAAACCTTCCCCAGGGATTCCCGATGGGAGGGATGTGTTGGCTGGGAGCGCCACCGCTGGGCTGGCAACTGTTCCTCCCCCTCTGCCTTTCAGACCCACTTTCTGCATTTTGCTCTCTGGTTTGAACTTTGGGTGAATTTGGCTTTACGAAATTGTAAATATGACATGGACTTCTGGAGCTGCAAGAGAGTGAACAGAGCAAGTGAAGGTGTAAATTACCAAAAAGCAGCTATGAATGAAAATAGTAGAAATATTCTCTATGAGTTTTAACAAACCCTCAGTGAAAGCTCTTTACCACGTTTTAGTCTGCTTGTCACCTCCTGGGCTGGGGAGCCCTTTCAGGGGATATGCTGAAGTGCTGGCAGGACTCACTGACTAAGGAAAAAGTGCTCTGTAAGACCTTGAATCAGTACTTTAAATTTGTTCTAAGACATCTTAATCTTTTCTTCATGCTTGAATCTTATTTTAACCCCCCCCTTATCTTACTTACCCCTATGATTACCAGTTTAACTGCCCTATTTTTAAATCTGGGTTATTAATTAAAAGTGATTCCTCCTTGGAGCTCAGATTTTGTGATTACACTTGAATAGAAAATGTTTGTGCGCTTTGTCACCACCGAGAGCCAAAGCAATACTGTGCAGTCCTAAATGTCCCTGCCAGGAATAAAGAACTGGTGAGAGGGACAAAACTCTCTGGAGCTGTGCAAGAGTCCAACAGCCCAGCGCTGGCTTTTATCACATGCTGGGACAAGGATCACGTGGAGAGGGGGGGAGCCAGCCCTGCAGAGCCCAGGTGCCATTGCAGTGTTGGTGCTGGGCTCTGGGGAGCTTCTGCCCGATGGCATCCGTGACCCAGCAGCAGGTCCAGAAGGTAAGGAGCTGCTCTGCAGGGAGGGAGTGCAGGCAGGTGACACAGTGTGTAAGACAGTCACTGCTGGTTAACCTGGCAGCAGGTCTAGCAAAGATCTGCTTTACAAATTCTCCTCAGCTTCTCGTATTACATTAATTATAGTGCATGAGTGTCATGGCTACAAACCCTTCTGGGGGCAGCTTGTCACACAGAGCTCTTGGAGGGATTTCTCCTGTGCCCCTTCTGTCTGTGTTGCTCAGCTCTCATGCCTGAACTCGAAATCTTCCTGGCAAAGGATAATCTCCAGGGTATTCTATATAAAGAAACTGAGTTCACTGCCAGCAGAGTTCATTTTGTAAAGGATTGTGTAGTGAACTGTGAGAAATCACCCAGGGATTTTTTTTCCTTAGAGAGAACAAAGCTTTCTAGCTTGTAAAGGAATCTCATTCTGATTTGGCACACAGGCATGACTGCCCTGTTTGTGTTAGAGGACTCCGTAGTTTAATAGCTGCTGGTTACAAGTGTTAGATAAGATATCCTTGAACCTCAAACGGCTCTAGTGATGAGATCTTCTCTGTTTTGTGTAGACTGAGAGATTGAAATAGATTGTTCTTAACTGTTTGGAATTTCAGCCTCTTAATTAATCTTTTACAACAGAAGCCCCTCCTGAAATTAAAAATTCAGAGCATGCTGCCTGGCTGCAGAGCTGGAGCTGGGATGCTTTTCACCCTGGAAAGGGCCAGAGCTGTTTCCTCTGGCTTTGTGCTGCTTCCCCCGAGCACTCTGGGGAAGAGCAGTCACCCCGTCTCTTCCAGTTCCACAAGGATGGCTTCCTTGTCCTGGAGCAGTTTTTCAGCGCAGAGGAGTGTGACAGCATGAGGAGGCAGATGCAGAGGATCGTGGCGGAGATGGAAGTGCCGCCGCACTGCCGCACCGCCTTCTCCACCCGCGAGGAGGAGCAGCTCCAGGCGCAGGTACCCGGCAGGGCACGGCTGCCCCCTCGGAGAGAGCAGGGGAAAAGGCAAATTGCTGATCAGGGTTCACTCTGGGGGAACACGGCTCTTCCTTCTAACTGAACTTAACACCCGGAGAGGAATTTGCCCTCCAGCTTTCTGCAAATGTTTGCTGGGGTCTTATCAAGAGTCTTATCAATGTGTGGCTCTGCCGTGCTTTCAGCTCCCGGTGGCCACAAGCAGCTCTCGCAGATCACTTTGTACATGTTCTGCAGACAGAAAACTGGTTATTTTCCAGGCAGCCAGCAAAAGAAAAGCAAGGGTAACCTCTATGTGAGAGGTTCTTGTAAAGCCCTGATCAGCACCAAGGCATGTAGTGTTGTGGAAAGCCTTTTTATGAGTGATTTTTCACTGTGTTTTGTTTATGCTGCGGCTTGGTGGGAAAAAGATGCAGGTGAGTGTTAATGCTTTGACTGAAGGTTCATTTATGTTTTTACAAGGATGCTATCTTTACTGGGCTCTTATCCCTGGCAGGGTAGCTCGGATTATTTCCTAACCAGTGGAGACAAGATTAGATTCTTCTTTGAGAAAGGTGTTTTGGATGAGAAAGGTAAGCCCTGCTCTGGGTTAGCTACACAGAGGGGATGGGAAAAGGCTGAGTGAGGGATCGAGGGCCAGTTTCCAGCTCAAGGAATGATCCCTGCTTTTCAGACAGTGTAAAATTATGGTTTTGTTTTGCAGGTAACTTTCTAATTCCGAAGGAGAAGTCCATCAGCAAGGTTGGCCATGGTATGTTTAAAGGATGGGATTTGGAGAGAGATGGACAAAAGAGATGTGGTTTTCAGACATGAGGATTTCTCCAGACCTGCTCACTGTACATAACTGTCTCTGCAATTCCCTCCATGCTGCCCCTCACTCTCTGCTCTCAGAGGACCAGATCTTCTGTTCCAATCCTTTTCAAAAACCTCTTCTCAGAGGTTTTTCAGTGATGAATAGCTCAGACTCACTGACATGCAAAAGTTTGGACTTCAGCCCTTGGCTCTTTTATGTAAGAGATTTGCTCTAAAAATTTACCACTTGAGCCTGGTAACATTCAGTACACACCAAACTCTCTCCTATGTCCTGTGCTGTGCTGGGTTGCTGATATTGAAGCTGCCCTCCCTCTTGTGGTGTCACAAACATCTTTTCTTTACCCTTACTGGTCTGTTTGACCTATTTCTTCTCTCCCAGTTCCTGGACTTGTTGATCCCTTTTGTTTTCCAACAATACATAGAAAATCAGAGCAGGATTCCCTGTGCCTGCAAACGTGAACTTTGCTCAGACTAAACTTCACTACAGTTAGAAATTCAGTACTAAGAGTTGTTGTTCTTTGGTTTTCTTAGAAAAACACTCTCCTCTTCCCAGGCCTGCTGCCATTCTGTCACACTTCAGCTTTTCCTCAGGGGAAGTGAAAACAACTGTAGATTCCTGCTGACCCAACAACTTGACAATTCAAAAGCCTTCTCTAGTCTAATTTTTTGTAATTACTCATTTTGGCCAAGTCTCATCCCTTGCCTGAGAGCAGCTTCTGCTGGACTTGAGCATGTGTCCTCATGGCAAATCTGATCAGGATGAGCTGGATGGAGGCACAACTCTGAGTCTTTGCTTTGTGGATTTGTCAGAGCTGGGTTGTAGCAAGAGTCTACACAAACACTCTGACCTGCTGGCTGGGGCTCTCTGAAGGGCACCTAAGATGATTTCTAGCTCCTTCTTGCAGTACTTCACTTTTCTGGTAGGTCTTAAGAGGTGTGTTTTTAAAGGATGAATTCACCCATATGCCTCAGGGTCATGTGTAATGGTTGCCACTTGTGTAATAAAATACTGCATCACATAATATTCCATTTTGTTCACTCTGTTGTACACTGGCTTTTGTGTGTGTGCAGTTTGTGGCCAGGGAGTGATTATATTTATGGTCTTTAATGGTGAACTTACAACCTGTAAGTGTCCTATCACCTTAGATGTGATAAGTCACATTTATCCATCTTGGGAGGGATGAAAGTTTCTGGCTGCAATTTATCCTGCTTGGCTGTGGTGTCTGCAGCTCATCACTGAGAGCTGGCACGTTTCCTTCTCTTCCTGAAATCTTGTCTGAGACTTTTCTTTCCCCTTAGCTCTACATGCCTATGATCCTGTCTTCAAGCAAATCACCCACTCCCCCAAGGTGCAGGTGAGCTGTTATTGCTTCCTAGAATGGTCTTAGGGGAAAAAAAAATAAATTGCAGTGTAGTTAATTTTTGTTTTCTATACTCCCAGGGGGAGTAATTTTGTCAGTGAAAGGAAATTTAAATATCTTCAAAGAATAATGCTAAATAGTGCACAGAAAGCATAAATCTTGGAAAATTTTCTTGCAGGAACTGGGAAGAAAACTAGGTCTTGAGACACCAGTAGTTGTGCAGAGCATGTATATCTTCAAGGTACAGTAATTCAAGTTGTCTTGTCACTCAAGAAATAAGACCCTGTTAAGTGGGAAGCTGTGAAATTCTTCACACATCACTTTTTTTTTCTTTGCAGCAACCTGGCATTGGTGGTGAAGGTGAGATTTGTGTTATCTCTATATCACACAGATATAGAGATAGATAATGCTCCTTTAGGAAAGGAATGTTACCAGGGAAAAGGCTCAGAATCAGACTTAAACCTGTGAGTTTGGCGGTCTAAACCTTCTTAAAATAATCTTTGACATCCACATTTTTTCAGAAAAGTTTCTATTTCTACATCATATGGAGCTCATAAAAAAGAGTGTTTTTTATATTTGCAGCAGGCTAAAAGGTGGTATTTTTATGTAAGATTTAATGTATGTGATAGGTGGGTGGGCAGGGGAGGACTCTGAGTCAGGGAGATGCAACCCTGAAGTCCTTCTAGAGGAATTGAATCCTATTAAAGACCCCAATGACAGTCTCTTCTTGCAGTGACACCACACCAGGATGCCACCTTCCTGCACACAGAGCCTCTGGGCAGGATCCTGGGGTTCTGGATTGCCCTGGAAGATGCCACACAGGAGAATGGCTGTTTGTGGTTCATCCCTGGCTCTCACACCAGTAAGAGCATGTGCGTGACCCCTGCTGGTCACCAGCACAGTTCTGCTTTTCCCCACCTCTAGAGCACACAGGGCAGCTTTAAACTTCTGCTCACCTAAAGATTCACTCAGTGAGTGTAATCATAGTGCTGTTCAGATTTTAAGCCACTCATTCCTCAAATCCTGGAGCTAGATGTACTCATATCATGGTTTATGCTCCTATAGAGAGCACAAATGGACCAAAGGTTGGTTTTGCATAAGCGTGTGACTGTTTGTGTTCCTAAAGGTCTGTTGCAATGCACAGAAAGGCCAAAAAGGCCAACAAAATGCAGCTGTTTTATCTGTTTCTGCCACAGCTGGAAAATCCTAAATCTCTATTTAATGAAAAAGACCCCACCCAAATTACTAAGGAAAGTGTGAATAAAGTAATAATAAAGTTCCTATCATTGCCAAGAGAAATCACTGATATTGTTCCTTTGCTGTGCAGAATGTAGCCAGGTGTTTAATTTTTGTGTTTGCTTATTCTGTGGATTTGCAGATGGGATTACCAGGAGGATGGTCCGTGCAGCTTCAGGTGCCTCAACATGTGTAGAGTTTGTAGGCTCAGAGCCAGCCTATGATGACAAGCAGTTCATACCTCTGCCCATAAGTAAAGGTACAAACAGCCCCAAACGTGTTGCTTCACAGCTCAAGAAAACACAAGGGAGCTAAAATCATATTTTAACCCTGCACTTTCCCTCCTACTGGAAAGCCAGAGCTCATCTTTTGGAAAACAGCAGTCCAGGTGATTCTTTCCCACAGGTGGGCTCATCCTCATCCATGGTGAGGTTGTCCATAAGAGTGAACTCAACAGCTCGGAGTCTTCTCGCCACGCGTTCACCTTCCACGTGATGGAAGCCAAAGGCACCACCTGGAGCAAAGAGAACTGGTAAGGTTGTGATCCTCACCAATGGCTGAGGAAATGGAAGCCTTCCCAATGCAATACTCAGGATAACTGTTGGGGATCTTGCCTGTAGTTTGTTGGTTGTGCCTCATCTGGTGTTGATTTCGTACCGGCAGAACTGGAATAGCCTCTGAAGTTTTGCTTTTTCCTCTTCTTTACTCCCTAGGCTCCAGCCAACTCCTGAACTGCCCTTTCCATCACTCTACACTTGAAGTTAGTGACTGGCTTGTGGAGTCAATAGCTGATCAATATTCCTTTCTGATTGTTCATTCACGGTTGCTTTAAAAACAATCTTCACTAGATCAGCTCTCAATGTTCATTTATCCTCCTCAAAACTAGGACCATGATCACAGCCCAAAACTTGCAGCAGACAGAAGCTTCTACTGCAGCAGGAGCCCTGACAGTATGAGAGTAGTCACCCAGTCCTTTTGGTAAGGAAACACCTTCAGTCTTGAAAACAAACCAGTTAAGACCATTGCACCTTGACTGGGACCACTTACCAAGTATTTCTCCTTGCAGATGCTCAGTATTTTGTGTTTAAGAGCTTAAGTGCATTTCTTGTCTGGTTGACTCCAGCAATGCAGGTGAACATGTTGTGGGGAGAAGTTTGATTTTCATCCCTAATTTTCTGTCTTATTTTTGGAATAACAGTGATTTAAAACAATCTTGTTGTGGGTGAAATGGAGCAAGAGGTCTGCTTTTTATCAGTCTTCTAAATACTCCTGGCAGACAGTAGCTGAGTGTTTTATCTCTGGGTGTGATTAAAAATATGACAATTTTTAAAGATTCATGTTGAAATGATGGACACAAAAAACCTCAATCAAACTCTTTACACTTAAATAAAAAGATAGAAAATCTTCTTTTCATCTCCATCATCTTTTCTTTGACGAGGACACAGTGACCTTCCCCCAAGAGATGGGGACAGTACTAAATTGTCTGGTGAGCAGCTGGAACTCTCAGTATGCACAAGAATAATTTCTGTCCCCAAAACCTCACCAAACCCACACCAACTTAAAGCAAGGAATGTTTGAAAATGCCAGCTACATTCCAGGCAAGCTCCAGTCTGTATCCTGAACAGAAGCTGTGTAGGTGTGAATTCACCAGCACTGGTGCAGTGGCAACCCTGAGATAGGAGCCAGTGTCAGCAATGCAGGAATTCTGTCAGAGTAACCCTGAGGCTGCTGAGGGCTGTGGTAGAGTGGACCCAAATCTCACTGATTCATCCCTTTCAAAAGGAAACTGGGGAGCTGGGTCATGGCAACAGCAGGAACATTGAATGCAAAGTTTCTGCATTCAAAAACTACCTTTTCTACAGTTTGTTTGAAAGTTGGAAGCAGGGTGGAAGGAAAGCAAATTTCTCTACCTCTGGTGCAATTTATGACATCAGTGGTGAAGGCTGTGGTTTGTGACAGAAGCAACTCAAGTTTTGTCTGTGTCTTTCCATGAGAGGAGTTAATAATTTAGAATTCTGCTGAGGAGGGATAATTTGTCCTGACTTGCACCACTATCTGCAGTGGGCAAAACCATCTACTTCAAGGGCATAAATAAAATTTAAAAAGCTGGATTGATTAGCAGGATTTCCTCTTAAATGTGAAGGAAACAGCCCAGCAGTTACTGAGTTGGGTTTCCTACAGGGTATCTGACAATTTACTGTGTTAGTAACCAGCTCTGGCATCCTCAGGAAAAGCAGCACCAAATCCCAGGAGCCCTTCCCAGGCAGGAGGATGAATTGGGCAATGCTGCTTCTCAGCTATTCCAGTCCTGGCTTGTTGCAGGGACACACAGTATTGGATTCTGGAGCCAATTCTGCTGACTCAGGGACTGGTTTCACTCCACCCCTGCTCTTCTGCTCCCTCCCAAGGCATGGTCTCAGAGCTACAGGACAGTGTTGTGTAAGGTACCTTGGACTTCCCCCAGGCTGTTTCCAAAAGTGAATTAAAAAAGGGTCAGAAGTGAACTTCATGATGCAAACTAGAATCCTGGGATGACAATCTCCTGCTTGGACACATCCCTGGAGACAGGAATGACACTTGTGTTTTGTCCTAATGGACACTGGACACACCAGTGAGAAGAGACTGTTGATACAGAAAGGTTTCATACATAGAAATAAAGTGGGGTTTTTTTGCCACAAAATGGTAGTTGTAATTTTAATTAAATGGATGGAATTCAGTAGCTTTAGTCAATTTGTTGATTAGAAGCATTTTTATAAATTATTTGATTAAACATTTGGCTGAAAAAAATGTGGAAAGTAGGAAAGTGTAATAGTAAAAAATTTTATTGATCTTTGACAGATTTTCTGCTTTCAGGATTAATGTGTAATTAGTTTTAGCTGTGACTTTGCTTAATCCCCCCCCCCCTCCCCCCCCCAATATCCATTTCAAATTAATTTGGAGATTAAATCTTGAGAAAGATGACACATTTTTCTTGCTGAAGTAAACTTCAGGGCTAAAGATTCACTGTTCTTATCAGTATGGTCTGGAATGAGCAGTGTCTGACATCCCCAAACCTTCCCCACCCACCCTGGATAACTCAGCTGTGGCAGCTACTGGCTGTGGAGTTGTGTTTGTGCATCATGGTGTGGTTTTGGCTCCTGCTGATGAGGACTGGATGTAGCTGGACCCTTGTACCTGGTTCCTGTGCCCCCCCTTGTTATCAAACATGCTTTACATCGTGCTTATACAGAATTGGGAGTTCACACATCAAACACAAGATGCAGGACTTGGTACAGAAAACAAGGTACAGTACAGAGGTAGCAACATCTGAGAGACTTGCTTGTTTATTTTTTCCTCTCTAATTGACTTACCTCTTCTGCCTCTTCTTCCCTTGGGCACCCAGAAGAAACTTAAATTGGATTATTAAACACAAGTGCTATTTTTATCAGTCATGTTTGTTGCTGTTAGAACATAAATCTGTCTATTTTTGACAGGGATTAAAACAAGACCAAATCAAAATCTTTATTTTAAATAAGTCTTTTTCATTTCTGTTCTCAATGATTTTCTCTGCTGTACCAAAACATCAGCTTTGAGCTTTCATTATAGTGCATTTTCTAGTACCTTTCTCTAGGAAGGAAGAAAACTGTTCCTGGAAGTGCTTCTATGCCATGAGCATGATCTGGAGGTAGAGAGGCAACAGCAGATTATCAATTTGAGTAGTGTAAGCTTCCAAAAGAGAAACCAAACTCACAGATGCCAGAATCCAGGCATAGCTGGAGTTCAGATTCACACTGCTGTCAAAGATCAGAATGAGAGCCACAGCAATGATCTGGGCAAAAATAGCTGTCATTGTCCCTTCAAAGGTCTTCTTTGTTCCTGGCCATTTGATTTCCCCCAGTGTACTGCCAAAAACAGAGGCAATGGTGTCTCCTACCCCTACTGCCAACACCCCAGAGTAGGGCACCAGTGCTCCTGCCCCGGGCAAGGTGCCTTTAGGAGCACAAGATCTGGGAAACAACCACACTGGGAGGGACATGCCAAGAAGGAGATAAATGTGAGTCAAGATTAGAGGTCCACTGTCTCTTTCATCCAAGAAGAGAGAGAGCAAATGCCTCAGGGTTTGTCCAAAAGGTTTGATCCTGAAGTACCGAACGTACTCTAAAAAAATAAACACTGCCAGACACAGCACTGCAGCAACATAGAGCAGCTGGCGGTCATAAATTAGTCCAGGAACATAAGTAGCTACAACAATGAAGTGGAAATATTTCCTGGTTATAGTGGAGGCCTGGTGTTTTTTAGATTCAGATGATCTCTTGGCGTTCTGGTAGAAAACCACCCCACATGCCGAGGCAGCCAAGAAAGTCCAATACACAAGGAGGTAAAGTCTTGTCTGTGTCTGAAACAGAAACTGGAGCAGCCAGAACAAAGGGTTCCTCTGGATCAGTCGGTACAGCCAAGGCATGATGACCCCTAAGCCCAACACTGCTGTCATCATGTGGAAGAACAAGGAAGAGATCCACGTGCCCGAATCCATGAAAGTGAAGAGCACAGTGAAAAAAAGACCAAGAAGAACAACTCCAACAACTGCTACCAGGAGGAAGAAGTCAATGGGATCCCCTCTGCCCTCGATTACATTCAGTGAGCGTTTAATGAGCTGATTGAGAACAAAACTTACACCTCCAAGAACCAGCAGCGCTTCCCCGGGAGTAAAACATCGAGGCAACAAGTACAGCAAGATCATACTGAGGTAGACGAAAATGAGCAGCACTTCTAGAACCTCTATCACTTCAGAGACAGTCAGGGAATGTTTCATGGTGTAGATAATCACGCTGCCAGCAACACCGGTCAGGATGCAGGTGTTGGTGGGCACGGGTTTGGTGATGCCAACTGCCAGGACGGACAGGAAGAGCGCGAGCAGCATTCCCGTGGAAGCCACCACCACGCCGAAGCGCTCGAAGTACACGATGCCGGCGGCCCTGCACCTCTCCTTCATCACCACCCCCAGCAGGGGCAGGACCATGCTGGCGGGCAGGAGGCCGCTGTTGGCCGCCCCCCGGAACTGGAACACGGCCCCCCCCTGCTGCAGCAGCCGGTCCCACTTGAACTGCACGTAGAAGGCCTGGAGGGCCAAAGCCACGGCGCACCAGGAGAAGCGGTCCCACACCGCGGCGTGCACCCACAGCACCACGCTGAACACCAGCACAGACTCCACCAGCACTGCCTTGTTCAGCATGGTGCCAGCCCAGCCTGCCTCGAGCTCGCAGAATCTCAGGAGGCCCCAGGTGCTCAGTTGTCTGTTAGTTGTCCATTCCCTTCCATGCTACTGTGATTCCTATTAAAAAAAAAACAATCAAGGAATTGAAGCAACTATTGGGCAGCTGAAGTGTTTGCACAGCTGTTTGGTTCTTAAATACAATTTAAACTGATAGTTATGTGCCAGTTGATAATGTCAACACACAGATGATTGAAAAGAAAAAAACACAGTGGGGTGAGCCAATCCTGCACTTCACCTTCTCTAAGGGAAGGCTCACAGCTCACTGACAGCTGCCCTGCAAACCAAACTTTCCTTTAAACTTTTGACTGGAAGATAAGCAATTCAGATAATCAGCAACAGGCACATTTACTCTGTTAGGTTAAATCTCATCTTATCTTCTTCAAAGAATTGTGGGCATTGCCAACATTGTGCAATTCTCACCAGCATTTATTGCATTCTGCAACTTTGATTTCCCTGTGGATAGATAATTTGGTAATCAGCCATATGTAAACCTCTGCCATTACACTGACACCTCTTCTGGGGTCTTTGAAGGTCTCGGGTTCTTTATTTCTGTTGGAAATATTATGGCTGATCCAGCTGTGAAACAGGGGATTACTTTATCCTTTCTGGCCCACCCTTAAGCTGATTAGAAGCAAAGTCTTAGTAAATTCTGCTCCCCAAGTCTCATAGCCAATATCTACACCAGCTCCCTCAGGGAAGGCCAGAAGTTTATTTAAGGTTCTCTTTTGGGTTTTCAGCCAGTGTTGAATGGTGACAGCAATATTACTGAGGAACTATTACAGTTTGTACTGTCAAACCTCCTTAGACAGCGTGTCTGCAGTGTTTAGAAATTTATGACTTTGTACTGAAAACTTAATTATTGACAGATTGCTTTTTGGCATCCTTATTCATATAGCCTGAAATACTTGATTGCCAAACAGCTTCATTGCATGCACTGTTGCTACACAGCTCCTTCAGGCCAAGAGTAATCCTTTGTCATTGCAATAAATTTTTAAACAGGAGAAGAATTAATCACACAGTCAATAAAACAGAACTGGTCTGGGCAATATCCACCTCCAGCCAGTAACAGTTTTTGGGTTGTACTCCCTGCTGTTTCTGAGCGCTGTGGGGAGGGGGAAGCCTAACGCTTATTTGAGAAGAAGCAGAGTAAATGCCACCTGCCAACCAAAGACCGAGTCCTCCTACTCAGTCTGGCACCCTTAAGACTGCACGGCAGCTCGGCTATCCCGTATCCCGTATCCCGTATCCCGCTGATAAAGTGCGCAGGCTGCCAGACCAGGCAGGATTCCACCCTGCCCGAGCTCTGCGGTGCAGCAGCTCTCAGTCTTTACACCTGACAATCTGCAACGCCATGTGTTTCACTGCTGAGTTATTTCGTTTTCTCGTGCCTGCCGCAATCCCCTCCTCCGCCCCTTCCTGCAGGTGATGTGAGCTGCTCGGCCCTGCCGCTCTCCCCACCGAACGGGACCCGTCACCCTGCGCTTCCAGCCGGACCGAGCGCTTTCTGCCCCTCTCCTGCTCCGCATCCCGGCTGCTCGGGGCAGGGAAGCTTCCCCCTGCCGTGCTGCCGAACATCCGCCACCCTCCCCTCGCTGCAGCCCCCGCCTGCTCCCTCCCTTCCCCACGCCCGCAGCGCTGCGGACTCTCCTCAGCCCGCGCCCTGTCCTTCCACGCTGCTCGCCGCCGCCTCCTG
>WBNO01012040.1:374519-425500 GCA_013400575.1 Peucedramus taeniatus
GGTGAGGCCCCGCCCCCCCCGGCTGAGGGACCCTCAGGGACCCCCGGCTCAAAGAGCGGAGCGAGGAGCGGCTCTCGGGGATGTTGTGGTTGTTTAATTCTGTCGTACGAGATGAGAGGCTGCGCAGCGCTCCGTGGCAGCCGTTGCTTTGGCGGGGCCGGGGCTCGGTCCGCGCTCCTTTCGCGGGGGTGCCCGACAGATGCTCGGCTCTGCCCTGGGGCGAGGGGCGCGCCAGGGCCGCCTGCACCTCCCGCGCGGCTCCTGCAGGCGTGCACGTCAAAATACACACGTGGGAATGTGTAACGGAGCGATTTAATGAATGCCGTGTTCAGTGATTATCTTAGTTCGGTTGTTTCGTTTCTCCAGAGCATGATTTTTGTCATTTATTATAGCGCTTTTATGTTCTGGAGTCTCCCTAGTGTCTATTTTTATTAAACTAATGACACCACTGTTACTTGTGGTCGTATACAGAGAGCTTTCCTTCCTTAGCTGTCTTGGAGCCTTATTAATGAGGGGACAACAAACCACGGTCTGTTTTATTCACAGAGGAGGTTGTGAAGGAGTGAAAAGTAGATGGGTTGGCGTTGCTAGGCTGGGGCTCAGATTTGACAATAAGTGAAAGAAACTGTGTGGAAGACAAATGAAGACACTGATCTGACATATCACTGAACCTGGGACTCGTTGAAATGCTTCTTTCACATTGCTGTTCAATTCTTGGTAAAGTTCTGGGCCTTTGGGTGCTCTGTGTGGGCTGGAGAGGTTCATGGCAGAGAAGTGCACCCAACAATCGAGGAATGAGCAGGGAGAAATTATGCTGATGGGTGTGCTGGAAATAACAGGTGTTGTCATTCATTAAGTGTCACCACATGGCAGAAGTCACAGATGACTTTTATTGCCACAGTGAGTTATTTTAATAATGTTATTCTAAAAATAAGGCAATGAGTGTTCTTGTGTAGACAGTCTTTGTGTGGGGAGTTGGGGTGTTTAAATCCTCATTTGCAATGTGTTGCTAGCAAATCATCATTTATCTAAATGAAATACTCTTTCTGGCAAATATCTTCTCTTTGGGCTGTTGTAGACTTCTTTTGAAGAAAGAAGAGAAGAACTTGTTGAGACTTCTTTTTGAATGCTTGTGCCAGGGTCAGGGTGTGTTCTGTAGTTTCTTATAGTGCAGGTTGGCTTTTCTGCAGAGTTCTCACAAAGAAATGAGAAGCTGAGTGTAAATGTTCTGGTGTCTGTGTAAAGATGGTGCAGTTCTTCACTTCATACAGTTTTATGCTCTGCTTAGAGTGAAGGATGAAACTGATGGAAAAAATTGTTTGAAGGAGAGCATTGAATGTAACAATAGAATACTGCTTTATGCTTTCATTTTCTTCTTAGGAGCCTTAAATCAAAACCAAAAAATCAAATTGAGCTGGTAACCTGATATCAGTGTGAAGCTTTGATATGAATTCACAGGTCTTGCTGTGTCAGTTGTCACCCTCTCTGGGTTTTTCCTTGGTTTTTCTAGGACATCTGAAACTCATTAGCTGAAAGCTAATGTTCCTTAAATATTTTTTTCTCGCATTGCAGAGTCATTTGCTGCAAGTTAATTGCAGGTTTGAAAAGTGTAAGCTAAATGGAAGACTGCAATAACATTCATCATTAAAATGCTCTCCACCTTTTCCTTGTGTTTGCAGGAGCAGCAGAGAATTATGGACAATTCTGCTGGGCAGATCAGCTCTAAGAGAACCAGTAAGTTCATTCCCTGCAGAGCAGGTTTGGCCATCACTTAATGGGCTCCATGGCCAAAGACATCATTTGTACATCCCTTTGAATATTAGTGAAAAATTTTTTTGCTGCTCTTTCTTCTTTCTCAGTGTGATTTTTGTTCCCATACCTCTGCTACTTGTTTATTCTTCCACTTCTTGTTTGCAGCTGCTGCATGAACTGCCTGGAAGGGTGTATGGAAAAGGTGGTTCCTTTTCTGGAGTGGGCACAAGTGCTGCTGCCTGCATTGTCCTGGGGTGTTCATGTGTGGTACAACTTCTGTCTTATTTTGAGGGCTGGAGCCTGTGCTTTCAAGAATTTGCCCAGAGGTTGGGAATCCAAATGTTTTAAACCCAGTCCATTGCCTCCCTTTTCCTCACCCTCCCTAGGCATAGGCAGTGCAGATCACTGCCCTGTTCAGTTCTGCATCTGGAATCACTCTGAGCCACAGACACCTGTCTTGTGTTGTTCTTGCCTCTTTGTGGTGGTGGAATTTCTTTGCTTTGCTGAAGATTAACAGATCTAATATTTGGTAATGCAATTTGAAGAGTCTGTTCAGTGGTGTTTGGTTCTGTTTTAGGCCCAGATTGCTGCAGAGTTGAACAAGCACTGGCAGAGGCTGTTAGAGGGACTGTCATACTACAAACCACCAAGGTACAGTCACTGCTTGATTTTAGAAATTAATCTCTAATGTGGAGTTTCCTAGTAAGTAAAAAAAGGTTACAGAATACTGTTGTATGAAATACTGAAAAGTCACTGAGGAGAAAGCAAATGTTCAGTTTAAACTGATAAAGTGGAGAACTTTGAAATGATGCCTGTTTAATTTTTTCCTTGAGATTGCTGCATTTTTAATGACTTAAATTTCTTTTCACTTTAGTACGACTTCAGCAGAAAAAATTAAAGCTGATAAAGATGTAGCTGCTCCACTAA
This sequence comes from Peucedramus taeniatus, assembly GCA_013400575.1. Lineage (NCBI taxonomy): Eukaryota > Metazoa > Chordata > Aves > Passeriformes > Fringillidae > Peucedramus > Peucedramus taeniatus. The sequence continues at coordinate 377,199 of WBNO01012040.1, forward strand.
AAGAGTTGGGTCTGAGGGTCAGCAAGTTTTTGGTGAGTGAATCTGCTTTTGGATTATTTTTTATCCCTGGAATGAATTGTTGTAGGATTCTGATACTGAAGTAACCTTTGTGATGTTGAGTAGAGAGAAACTTAAGGTCCTTTCAGTTCAGAGTAATCTAAAGGATGTTGAAGTACATGTTGAGACTCTAGGTCAGACTTCCAAAGTGATGAGTAACTTTGAGATGCTGTGGCTTTCCTGGTCCTTTTCAGCAGCAGCCACCTGCTGTGGATCTGAGTTGGGTTCTTCCAGGCCAACTGCTCAGGTAAAAAAGTGATGTCCCTTAAATCAGTTGCCTTGTTTGACAGTCCTCTCAATTTACCTGCAAGGTTCTGTTTCTTTAAGCCAGAAGTTTAGAGTTCAGTGACTGGTGGTACCTTTATTTAAATGACTGATGCTCCTTTAGCTGAAGTTAAACTGCAGCTCAGTGACAGTAAAGCTTGTGTATTTGGCTTTAAAAGAAGTGTTGATTAAAGCATCTGCCTGGTGCAAAAATATTCTTTTGGCATGTTATTTGTTTTGAAGGAAAGAGCTGCCTGAGTATTTGGAGAGAATCTTAATCTTTAACTAATTCAATTGCCTTTTATTAATTTCAGATCATTCCTCTTTCTTTTGTTCAGGGTCTGGATGAGGAGCAGAGTGTGCAGTTGTTACAATCTTATCTTCAAGAGGATTATAGAGGAACAAGAGACTCCCTGAAGGTCCATAGCTCTCATTTATGTTCTATTTACTTCACATCTTTCCTTAATAACAGTTGTTTTTTGATGCAAATGGTCACATGTGAGTCCTAGTTCTGATTGGGAAATGGCTTTGTAGCTTTTCTTCTCTGGAGCTGCATCCTGGCTTATCTCTTCTTTCTTGGATCTCTGCAGGAGCTCAGCTCCTCTCTCTGTCCTAGGAATACAGGAAAGCTACAGATTTGTGAATGAGAGTGGAGCTGAAAAATAAATATGTAGTTAAAAATGAGTGAACTGGAAAGAAAAATTGTCTTTTATTTGTTTCAGTCATTTTGTGAACATATCTTTTGTCAGTAGGTATTTCTTCAGTAGCTATTTATTTTGTTGTATTTTGTTTACAGACAGTTCTTCAGGATGAAAGGCAGAGTCAGGCTCTGATGCTGAAGGTTAGTAATTTCCATTTGTATTTTCTTTGGAGAAGATCTGTTGGCAGCAAACCTACTTTATTTCTGTGGAAAATCTTGAAATAATTGAAGTATTCCTTTGTATAAAGGATGGCTTTTAGAAGGTGCTTCTGAAATTGAGAGATGTGCTTGTAGACTTGAAGAGGGTTAGTAATTGCTACAGAAATTAAATTTTAGGCTTGATATTAGGGAATTTGGCTGGGTAGATGTACACTGCCTTATTTTCCAAAGCTCTTAGGTTTGTGTGTCACTGTCTGACATGACAAGATTGATGATCATTTTTGACAGAGGGTAATAGGAATGTCTTTTTGCCTTTCTTTTCCATGTTTTCTCACTTAACAGTGTAATTATAGACCTGTTGTTATGGCAATGCTAGATTGAGTTCTGTAACGTTAATTAAGTGTTGGTTATTTTCCCCAAATTCAGAACTGCTCAGTTGAAATTCCATCTGTAGTAACTCTGTATTCCCGTGGTGAAGGCCTTGGCAGTGATTGGGAGAGGGAGGTGGTGTGAGTTGGACACTGTGCCAGGTTGGTATTGATGGCACTTTACATTCACAGCTCGCTGACTACTACTATGAGGAGAGGATCTGCATCCTGCGCTGCGTCCTCCACCTGCTCACCTACTTCCAGGATGAGAGACACCCTTACACAGTGAGTACAGCACGTGATGTCATTGAAACAGGCTTAATATGGAAGCTGTGGGCTAATTCCCTGCTTGTGTAAAAGAGTGTGCATGTGAGAAGTTCATGGACTTGTTTGTTTCTTTAAGGCACAGTACTTCCAGTGCGTTGAAAAGTTGGACAAGGAGCTCGTTCCGAATTACCGCAAACAATTTGAAGCGCTGTACAAAGCAGAAGCTCCTACATGGGAAACACATGGAAATCTCATGGTATTTTGTTTCTTACTATTATTTCTCAAGCTTATGAAGTCGTTTCTTATATGTAGTGTATTGGAAAATACATCTGTACAGATGCAGTTAAACAAGACATTTCTCCTGGTCCAAGAAACATAAAATTTGTTTTCTCTGTAACAGAACACACTTTTGCTCAGAGACAGAGTTTCGTGAACCTTGTTGTTCCTTGTAATAAATCTGTGCAGAGGACTGGGCCCACAGAGCCATTTATGTTGTCCATGATCTCTCTGGATTTAGAGTGGCTTGCCTTGCCATTGACACACTTGCTGGCTGCACAAGCTGTTGAAATGCCTCCACACTTCTCAGCTTCTGACTGCTTTGGCTGCCCTGTGAGCTTTGACATGTGATGGTGGAACTTTCCTTTGTGCAGACAGAACGTCAGGTTTCCCGATGGTTTGTGCAATGCCTTCGGGAACAGTCCATGCTCCTGGAAGTCATCTTCCTCTACTATGCATACTTTGAAATGGCACCTGAGGAGCTCCTGGCGTTTGCAAAGATGTTCAAAGAGCAGGGATTTGGCACAAGACAAACTAACAGACATTTAGTAGATGAGAGCATGGATCACCTCGTGGATCGTATTGGGTAAGTGTTGTGTGTATTTGTGAAGTGGGTACAGAGCAAAACAATTGTTTTTCTCAGGAAAAAATGCATTTATAATTATGTCTTCCTTGTTCTGTGTGGGCCATGACTTGAAGGGGGAATGAGAATCCTGCCATACATCCTGGTGGCAGAAAGTTATAAAGGTGGAAAAGCTGTCTTCAAATTTCAGTGACCCTTTTTTGTCTGTTCAACCAAAAAAGGTAGTTCTGAAGACTGTAATTTTTCCTGTACCAGCATTTCAAGACAAAATTTGGATTACGTGCTGTTCATTTCTTGTAATTTCTTATTGCTTCGAAGAAAGCTGAACAAAGCAAACTAAAGGTTGCTTTTTGACCTCTTATAATTTAAAAAAGCTTCACCTGAATTCTCAAACGAAGTTTCTGACCTACTTGTTTTTATTCTCCTACTGCTTGTAGCTACTTTAGTGCTCTTATTCTGGTGGAAGGCATGGAAATTGACTCCCTCCATGAACGTGCTTTGGATGACAGGACGGAGGAGCACAAGTTGGCCAACAATCAGCACATCCACCAGGTAAAACACTGGCAGAGTAACAAACCCCTCCTCAAGCTTACCAATACAGAACTTACTGTGATTACCCAGGCACTGCAGTGTCTGTAAACTTCTGGTCCTTGGGCTTGTTGTCCAAGGGTAAAAACTGGCATCCACATGCCATGAGAAGGACACAATCAGCTATGTGCTTGTTGAGTATGAATTACTTTTGGATCTCAGTTATTTTGCTTTTGATTTGTCTCTGTACAGGAGATGGACAATCAGCTGCTGCAGTTAGGGGATGTGTCACATCATGCTCCAGTGCTTTTGGCCTGGGCTCTGCTCCGTCACACCATAAGCCCAGAGGAGTCCACAAACATCATCAGGAGGATGGGCAGCACTGCTATCCAGCTGAATGTCTTCCAGTATCTGACAAAGCTGCTGCGATCCCTCAGCAGTGGGGGCAAGAATGTGAGTTCCTTCAATTGTACATGTAAGCTTTTGAAGGTCTAACTGCTTCTGATGTACAGCTGTGATGGGGAGCAGTTGACTGAACCAATGTTCTTTTCAAACATGCAGTAAAGCATGTTCTATCATCTTAATCTTCTTTCAGTGAGGATCAGAAATCAAGTTGGAACAAAACAAATAGTTATGTCCAGAGAATGAAGAAAAGCTTTGTAAAGCAAGGAACTGCATCTCTCTTGAGCTGAATAGACTCTAGTTAATCAAAGTTTTTGATTTACCTCTATAAGTGTATTTGCCATTGTGGATCTTGAGTATTGGATGATTTAACTCTGTATAGGGCTTCATTAGACAGCATGGTGTATTAGAGTAAACTGCTTTGTAGACAGAAGCCAGTGAAAGCAAATCCTTTTAATTCCTAGAAATGTTGAGTGCTTTTTTTTTTTTTTATTTTGATGCCTGCAAGGCATTTCTAGTGATAATGGTAATGCTAAGACTTCTCCTTTCAGTGAAATATTTACTGTTAATGTGAAGCTTAACTAATGACTGGTCCCTGTTTTGCTGCCCCTTTGCAGCAAGGAGACATAAAAAAGGCAGTTACTTGGTGTGTAAAGCAGACTGAGTAGAGTTACAGTGTGTTTGTAATGCAGAGTCTTTCCCATAACAGCCTTGTGTATTCTGTCTTTGCAGTGTACTGCCAGCACAGCTTGTATGTGTATTTATGGACTTCTTTCCTTTGTCCTCACATCACTGGAGTTACATACGTTGGGCAATCAGCAGGTAAGCATCCAAGACCCTTTGCATTTGTTAAATAATTTAAAATAACCTGTCATAACTGATGCTAATTGCCTATTAAATTGTGATCCTGCATTTCAGACTGCAGATTTGAAAAGCTTTATGCAAAAATGCATAATTTATGCAAATTTACGCAAATTTGAAAACTTTATGTGGCTTAGGGAGACCCAAATGAGTGTTTTGCTGGTTTTCCTACTGCATTTACACCATGCAAATCTGGTAAACACCTCTATACACTGGCAGATTAAGAATGAAAGAACACATCATGCATTTGAAGTCCTTTGGATGTGAAGCTAATTGTTGATCTGTTATTCCCAAAACAATGGAAAAATTAAGACTTAATTTCTTAGTTGGACTGGACATTTTACAGCTCTCTGCAGATATCGTGGATGTGTTTGTTGTGGCCTGTTCATTCATGATAAGGAGCATGGCTTTAGGTTGTGGTCTGGGAGTGGGTGTGTTGGGTGTATTTTGGCTCCAGAAAGTAGTTACATCTTGGTGGGTAAACATGGAAACTTGAATTCCAAAGATGTGGCAGAATCTGGTTGGAACAAAATTCTCCTGTGTAAAGTAGCTTTGTTTTTTTCCATCCTTTCTTTCATTTGTAGGATATAATTGATGCTGCATGTGAAGTTCTGGCAGCTTCCAGCATTCCTCAGCTCTTCTGGAAGACGGTGAGTGTGTTTGCAACTTGTTTGACCTACCTTGTTTATAACTAGGACCTGATAAAAGATTCCCTTTTAGGAAAGGAACAGGCTGGTTGTATTTAGTGAGTTGGTTTCTAGGAGGGCCTTAGGAGCAAATGTTCATTTGCATCTATCTTTGATTTACTTTTGCCCTTTCCTGCTTTTTAGGTTCAGCCTTGGCTTTACACTTGAAAAGGATACTGGAACGAGTTTTAATATAGGTGATAGTTGATAGCAGGGCTGGGGCTGCAAGGATTGAACTAACTGCTGGCAAAAGCATTGTGCTTATTTTTTGTTGTCACAGAATTAGGATGACATGTAATGCCTTACAGTCTTAATTCTTGCCTTATACTTGCAGACTGCCTCATGCTTTAGTCTGTGCAAGTGTGATCTCCAGTCACTGGAGTGATACTTCTGTGCATGATTAATGTTAAATGTACAGCTTAAAATAGAACTGTAACCTTGTGTTATACTGAAACCCTTTTAGCTTTCCTTTTTAGTAATAAGACATTTGTTTTCTGTTTCCACCACCAGGAACCTACTGCAGGTCTGGGTATTATCCTGGACAGTGTTTGTGGGATGTTCCCCCATCTTCTCACTCCTCTCCTTCAGCTGCTCCAAGCCCTTGTGTCTGATAAATCTACTGCAAAAAAGGTACAGGATCTCTCTTGGTGTTTGGGAGATGATTTGTTTCGAGTCAGGGATGATGTGCTCTGGGATTCTTTCTTTTTATTACATTGTGCTTATCTCAATTGCAGTCTTAGGTAACAGACGTAAGCATTTGTCTAAGAACAGTTGACATGGCTCTTTCAGAGTTGTGTACTGTTGCAGGATGCTGTTTTCTGGCTTTTAGAAAACTTTTCAACTTTAATGGTTGAAGATTAAGATGCTAATTTTCAGGTGGTACTTACCTGATTCATTAGATGAAACTTGTCTGAACATGAGGGCTGTGTAATAATGTTTTGGTAGGGTTGATGTATTAGAAGGATATTGTACACCTCAAGTAAACTTGCCTGTTACTGGAAATGACCTGGTTGATAAATTTTTAAGAAGCTCTGGGTGTTTGGCTGTGTTGTTGAAGCTCTCTCTGATGCAGGTATACAGTTTCCTGGATAAAATGTCCTTCTATATTGAGCTGTACAAGCATAAACCTCCAGATGTGATCTCCCATGAGGACGGCACACTGTGGCGAAGGCAGGCTCCAAAGCTCCTCTATCCTCTTGGTAAGGAAACTGCACTTCACCTTTTCTTACTGAAAGGCTTTGGGGAATTTAGCTCTTTCTTTACCTGGCTTCTAACTCATGGGTAAGTTTGTGACTTTGTTTCACCTGCTTCTTCAATCTTTAGGACTAGGTCAAACAAATCTACGGATACCTCAGGGAACAGTGGGCCAGGTGATGCTGGATGATCGGGCTTATTTGGTACGGTGGGAGTATTCCTACAGCAGCTGGACTCTGTTCACCTGTGAGATTGAGATGCTGCTCCATGTTGTGTCAACAGCAGGTGAGACAGGCTGGGAGTGTAAAAGAGAATAAATAATTATTAATTGGTGTCAGTTTGAGGTTAGTAGGACTGAGCAGCTCTGAGTACATTTGGAAGAGCATGGAATGCTTACTCAGAAACCTGATAATGATGATGATTATTTTGTAAAATTCACTGCAAAAGGCCAAGAGCATGTAGTGAAATAAGATACATTTTAGATGAAGGAAAAGTAGAGATAGATAAAAAAATGTATTTTGATATGGGAGATGGGTGGTTTTGAATCATGTAGATATGTGATAAGATAAATGTGTGTTGTTCCAGGCTTGATTACTGCTGAAGTATGATTTTGCATTCTCATGTTTGGTTTTTTTTACCCAGATGTGATTCAGCATTGCCAGAGAGTCAAGCCCATAATTGATCTGGTTCATAAAGTCATCAGCACTGATGTATCAATAGCAGATTGTCTTCTGCCAATCACATCACGAATCTACATGCTCCTGCAGAGGTGAGTCACTGACAGCAGAGGTACCTAAGCAGATAGAGTGACCTGAAGAATAGCTGATTACATATTTTGCCAAGAGCTTTACAGGATGTGTGTCAGTGCTTGAATTCCCCAAGACTGGTGTTCAGCTCTCAAAATTATTCTGGTTACACATAGGCTAATGTTTTGATACAGCAGAAATGGCCCCTTTTCCACTTCTTTCCTGGAAGGTGTGCAATTTTATCCCTTTAAAGGCAAATTTGATTAGTAGCTATATTTACATGAAACGGGGATAAAACATAGCATTAGAGCAGTAACTCACAGGTTTTAAAACAGTTGTAATTATTAACTCCTCCCAGAGTTAACTGCCTGGGAATTGATGTTCAGCTGTATAATTATTGTTTGCTGTGACAACCTGCTGTCTTGCCAGCCTTGCTCTGGCAGTAAATTGATCTGACTCAGGTGTGAGGGGGAGGTGGCAAGTCTAGGCTGAAAGTGCAGACTCTGGTATCTATATTTATCTGCTTAAATTTTATATATATGTACTTCAGTGAGAGGGAAAGAAGCTTTTTGATTCAGAAACCAGACTAGACCACAGGTGGCAGTGCTTTTTTTCATGCATGCTGTTTCTTTTTTGTAGGCTAACAACTGTAATCTCTCCCCCTGTGGATGTTATTGCTTCTTGTGTCAATTGCTTGACAGTCCTGGCTGCTCGGATGCCAGCCAAGGTGAGGAAAGGACCTGCTGGTAAGAACTAGTACATTTATATGTAAATCAGAAGGAGTATCTGTACCTCTTCTCTTGCAGGTTTGGACTGACCTTCACCACACGGGGTTCTTGCCATTTGTTGCCAATCCACTGTCCAGTATGAATCACATGATTAGGTATTCATGTTCCCCACCCCATTTTTTTTTGCCTAAGCAATTCATAACATGCAATAAGAACTTTTTGCCAGTGTGCAATCTCTGCATCTGACATCTCTCACTCATGTCAGAATCCTGCTATTCATGTGATGAAGTCTGTTGCTCATTTCACAGTGCAGAGGGAATGAATGCTGGGGGCTATGGAAACCTCTTGATGAGCATGGAACAGCCCCAAGGCGAGTACAGTGTTACCATCTCCTTCCTGAACCTGGTAACAACTCTTGTCCGGGTGAGTGCTTCTGGAGTGCTCTGATGTGACATAATGATGATGATAACAGCTGATAACAGCTCTGAGCTGTTATGATTGAGAAGTGAAAATGATCTCAGCCACGTCTGAGATCTTTGCAGCAGGGCTCTCTCAGTAATCTTTGCTTGACTCTCCCTTCTGCACTGCTGTTTGTGCTTTCTCTGATCTGATTCTTACAAAAACCATTTTGACTCAAATGACTACAAAAGACTAGAAATTGCTTGTAAATCTGTATCCCCATGTTCCATGGTTTTCTCACACTTGAAAGACAATAAGGAATATCTTCCTCTGAAAGTTTCCTTGTTCCCCTCCTGGTTAAATAACATTTCTGTTTCTCCTAGGGACAACTTGGTAGCACCCAGAGCCAAGGCCTGGTGCCCTGCATTGTGTTTGTTCTGAAGGAAATGTTACCAAATTACCACAAATGGAGATACAACTCTCATGGAGTGAGAGAGAAAATCGGTAAGGATGTTAAAAGGGGGAGTAAGAGGGGAAGGGAATAAAAGGGTCACCTGCCTTCTTTTTTCCAGCAGCCATTTGGGATTTGCATTGTACATGTCCTGATATTGTTAGATTCGGTGATTTGTTTGAAAACACTAGGAACAAGGCAAAAGTTTCCAAAAACTGAGTGGTCCATTTCATCTCTGTTTTAGGGTGCCTAATTCTGCAGCTGATCCATGCTATACTGAACTTATGCCCTGAAATGGATCCTCGCAGCAGGTAAGACAGGTGAGAGGTCTCACACCTGCACTAGCCTGGTTTACAGTGCAGGAATCACTGTCATTTTGTTTCAGTTTTTGAATTCAGATGGCTAGCAGGGAGCTGGCATAGCTGTGTAGTGCTGGTTTCAGCTCTTTGCTGCATTACTGAGTACAGGAAGGGTAGCAAAAGATTAGGGATAGAGCAAATCACATTGGTTTCTAGAACTTCTGGTAAAAAAATAAGTATGTAGATTTCTTGGGACAGACTGCCATCCACTTTCCTAATTGGTGTACTCTAGTGAAAGGAGAAGGGAGAGTGAAGGAAGGATTGGTGGTGGGGTAGAAATGAGGAGGTTACTTAGTGGTAGTTTTCTAAGTGCAATGTGGCAAAATGCCACAAGTGCTCCTGGTGACACTGTCCTGTGTTTGTGTCACAGCAATGCTCCCAGCCTGCAGTCCTTGTGCATCTTCAGTCTGGCCAACACGGAGGCAGGGCAAGCTGTCATTAACATCATGGGAATTGGGGTGGACACCATTGACATGGTAATGGCCTCCCAGTCCAGCAGGTGAGTGGGATGTGGCTGTTTGGGCAGCTTTGTCTGCTGACTCTGAGTGAAAATGTCTTGTAACTCTGATGGACTTTCCTCTTTGGATGTTGTGCAAATAATAAATGTTGGTTGTGAACACAGTTCCTTACTCTGGTTTCTCTTTGGAAGCAGTGATGAGTCCCAGGGCCAAGGCCAGCTGCTGATCCAGACAGTTAAGCTGGCGTTCTCTGTTACCAACAACGTCATCCGGCTGAAGCCCCCGTCCAGCGTGGTGTCTCCCCTGGAGCAGGCACTCACTCAGCATGGTGGGTACTGCTCCCTGAGGCTCCCTGGGAGCTGTGCTCCTGGTTCACCTGCAAATGGCACTGTGTGTCTCATCACAAACACTAGTTAAGGTATCCAGGTTACAAAAAGTGGTTGCTATTGATGGGAGGAGGCCTCTTCTCCCTCCTCAAAGGCATTCTTCCCCTCTGGGACAGCTTTTAAAGGATTAATCAAACATGGCTTTTTGTTTGCTGCTTTGTAATGAGATTACTGTAATTACAGAATATACTAAATCAGCTGCTGTTAATGCCTCTGGCTGGACCCATACCATGTTCTTTTGGGAGAACAACTTAGTTCTCATCTTCTGCTGTGGAAATCATTATTTGGTAAATAGTTACATCTTGTTGTTTCTCCTCTTTGATTTGATTTGTGTTCTCTCCAGGTGCTCATGGAAACAACCTTATTGCTGTCTTGGCCAAATACATCTACCACAAGCATGACCCTGCACTTCCACGCCTGGCCATCCAGCTGCTCAAACGACTGGCTACAGTAAGATAAGACACACATCAGTGCTCCTTTTCTTCTCCCCTTGGGACTGATTCCACTGCTGAATTTTTTTCAAATAATCTCCTCAGGCTTTTTTGTATCAGGGAGCTTAGTGCAAGTCAGTTGAAGCAGGGTGGACTGACAGCTGTAAGTTAGGGCACATGAAAAAATCGTCTAAAGGATCCTTTAGTTTTTCAATGGCATCTGCTGTTTCAGAAGTCACTCAGCACTTACTGAGAGGCATCCCATGAGTGAGTTCTTTTCTGCAAAGTATTTACACCTCCAGTTGTTCTCTTCCCAATTTTTGAGCAACTTTCTCTAGTCACACTCTTAAATACAATTCCTAGACCTTCCTATCTGGCACTGTACCATCTTACTGAGAAGAGTATCCTATTTAAATTTTTATTGGGACCTTGCAACTTTTAGACTTGGTAAAAGTAACTTTAGACTTAAAAAGCCTTTTACACTTTTTGTCTGCTAAACGTCAGAATATTTGTAGCTTTCTAAAAGCATATAAATCCAGATATTGGCTTATTTATTTCAAGAAATGGAATTCCAAAACTGTTCTTTTCTTTGTCTTTTCTATTTCTTTTTTAACCTTTGAGAAGTAGGTGAGGATAGAGTAGAATTGCTCAAGAGGAAAATTTGGATCACTTGTTACGTTTCTTCCTGCTTAATGACAACTAACTTTGATTAGTTAATAGATTCAATATTAAATATTTTTTGAGTTTCAATACAATCACCTTTTACGTAGAATTAAGCATTCTGTACAGCATGTTTATTTTTCCCCCTGGTGTTTGTTTCCATGGGCAGGTTGCTCCCATGTCCGTGTACGCCTGCCTGGGCAGTGATGCTGCTGCCATCCGCGACGCCTTCCTCACCCACCTGCAGAGCAAGATCGAGGACATGCGCATCAAGGTCATGATCCTGGAGTTCCTCACAGTTGCAGTGGAGACACAACCTGGGCTCATTGAGCTGTTCCTGAACTTGGAAGTGAAGGATGGCAGTGATGGGTCAAAGGTACAATAGCAGATGCTTGCCCGAGGACTCACTGGCTTTTTTTTGCATATTATGGCACTGGATGCTAAAATCTGATAGTTCTTGTAACCTGATGTGCTTAATGTAAATATAAATGCAGCTTGTGTTTGTATTTAATGGATGTGGTGCGATCTCAGTGTCACTTTTCCTTGTAACCAAAGACAAACTTTCCCCAGTATTTCAAGGCAGATACTGAGTTAGCAGCAGAACATCTACTAAGACCAGGGATGCCTGTAACCTGCTCTCTTCACTCCGTGTGCTGTTCTTTGAGTGACCTTAAAACAGTCGTTCATGACACTCTGGCAGTGAGCTAAAGATTTGGGTGCTATGGACAGTACAGATCTCCAGCATTATAACCCCTTGTCTCCTTTTGCTTTAGGAATTCAGCTTGGGTGAGTGGAGTTGCCTCCAAGTGGTGTTAGAGCTGATTGACTCCAAACAGCAGGAGAGGTACTGGTGCCCTCCTCTCCTGCACCGCGCTGCCATCGCCTTCCTGCACGCGCTGTGGCAGGACCGGCGTGACAGTGCCATGCTCGTGCTGAGGACAAAGTGAGTTGGTGTTCCTCAGGCATTTTCTTTCTTCTTTTCCAAAACACTGTCTGTGGTGCATCAGACTTTTTAGGAACATTTGCATCTTAGTCAGTGTGTGGTGAGGGTACGCAGTGTGTGGGCTTTGAGTGCAGAAGATGAGAAGCCCCAGTGTGTCAGAAGCAAATATATTTCTGTTTCTTTTATACAAAGCTAAATGAACTTGTTTTTACCAAAGCATATTTTCTACAAAGTTTGGGACACTCAAAATGCTGCTAGGCACGTGGCATGAGGGAGATAACAGATAATACTTTTGTTTATGTCTTTTAGGCCAAAGTTTTGGGAAAATTTAACTAATCCACTCTTTGGGACCCTTCCTCCACCTTCCGAATCATCAGAGGTAAGTTACATCCAAACAAAATGAAGGGATTTATGTACTTATCAGAAAAGGTTTCTGAGTGATGTGTGTGGCTGTTCCCTCTGCTTGCAGCTTCCTGAAAGGAGCTGTGACCAAGTGGGTTAAACACAGGCAGAGGATGAAGTGAATGCTGTCTGGCTTTTCAGAGACTGGTCCATGAACTGTCTTTTGAAATTCTCTACTATTTATTCACTTATGAAATGAAAATAGTTGTGTGGCAGCTGTGGTAACAGTCATTGTAGAAGGTGTGCTGTCTGAAGTGTATCCATAATCTGGGCTCAGGCTGACTAGTATCATGGAGGAGTTGATTAGGTTCTTGTTCTTCCTTTCTGTGCAAGTTTTTTCCTTCATTCTGAAAGCCCTGTGCTCTCACTCAAGAGTTTGAACTCTGAGCACCGTATTTTGTCCCTATTGTCACCAGTCTGTGGTCAAAATGGCATAAGTATTGCTATTGTGGGAAAAATAAGTCTCCTGCAGAACTGGAGTATCAGCCATCCCAAGTGGATGGGTAGGGTTAAATCAGAATTTTACTTACTTTTTTTTTTTTTTTTTTTTTTTTTTTTTTTTTTTTTTTTTTTTTTTTTTTTTTGTGTCTTCGTAGCTCAGTGTCTTGGATACCTGTGCCTTAATAATGAAAATCATCTGCTTGGAGATCTACTATGTTGTCAAGTGAGTCTTTGGTAGTCTCTGCTTCATCCCTGTACTTTTTAGTTATCTAAACTGTGTGCGTTAACTCTTGATACACAGCACATGTAATCCTGTGAAAATCTGGGGGTGATTTATGAACACATGACAAACATTCGAGATTCTTGCAATCACTAATTGCAGAAAGATTACAATTCTTTTGCAGTCTTTAGGTGAGAATGTATCAGTGTTTTCCTTGTATCCTGAAAAAAGAATACACAGTATTTATTAAAACTAGTTGTCAGCTAAGTTGAGTAAACCTGTAGTGATTGAATCACATTTAGTAGTTTTCTCCCACTTGATTTGTTTTCCTGAAAGTAACAGCTCTTTCATACATTGAAAAGTCAGGATTAACTAAAATCTGTTTTAAAAAATTATAGGTTTTCTTCTGGGATCATGTTTTTCCTTCATATTTGATGCAAAAAGTGGGATTCCCTGCACGGGTCAAATATGTGGAGTAACCTTCACTTGCAAGCTGTGTCCTTGCCTTTCCTCCTTGAATCTCAGAAGTATATTTTCTGACCTAAGAATAAATGAAGGTAACTTCTCCTCTTGGTTTGGTCAGGGGCTCGCTGGATCAGTCCCTGAAGGACACGCTGAAGAATTTCTCCACCAAGAAGCGCTTTGCCTACTGGTCGGAGTACGTGAAGTCCCTGGCGCAGCACGTGGCAGAGACCGAGGGCAGCAGCTGCGCCTCCGTCACCGAGTACCAAATGCTCATCTCAGCCTGGCGGATGCTGCTCATCATCTCCACAAGCCATGTAAGGGCTGCCTCTTATCCTGCATGAGAGCCTGAAATGAGCATTTTGAATAATACAATGTCCGCAGCTTCCTAGGGCCAGCTAAGCAGAATTCATTGTTTTTTCTTTGGGTTTTGTTGTGTGTGTCAACACAGTACAGGCTGGCGTGAGCGTGGTGCAAGAGGTTAGAGGAGGTGGTGTTTTGCTGTTTGATCAAAATGAGCATATTGTCCTCTCAGCAGAGGAGGGAGGTAGTAAATAATTTTTAGAGGGTTTCTAAGTAATTCTGTAATCCTGACAGGCTTTTCCTGTGTTGAGGGAGACAGGGATGCACCATTAAGCAATAAGTCAGTCATTGCCAGCTTCTTGTCAGTGGTAATGTAGGACTAAAGTGATTTCTGTAAAACTCAGCAGCTATAATATTGATGGATTCTTAAAGTAACAAAACAAAACAGTAAACTGATTTTAGGCTGCTTAGAAGATGCACCTTTTGTTGTGCTGATTGATCTTTATCTTTGTTGATTTAGGCTGATATCATGCATCTGTCTGATTCTGCAGTTCATCAGGAGTTGTTTCTGGATGTGCTAAATGGCACCAGGGTTTTGGTAGGTGTTGCTTTCTATCAGTTCTCTAATTTCCTAATTGTTATCTTCTTTGCACTATTTCTGCAGATGCTTGTAATCATAGAGGTTTTTAGATCCTGTGAAAAAGGGCTGAAACAGAGTCTCTCTCCATGAACTGATGAGCTGCTTAAATCTTTATCTTGTATGTGTCATTCTTGTTATCACTAAATGACTCTGTGAGGGTCCTGGCTCTGGTCCCCTCAGTTCTTCTGAAGAACAAACCTGGTCATTTGGTGGTGGTGCTTGGGCTGAGCATTTCTGAAGTGTTTCTACGTGTTCCAGCTGTAACTCTTACAGTCTTTCTCCTTAGCTCCAGGTTCCCATGTCAGTGCCCTGTCTGCAGCTGGGGTCTATGCTGTGTACCCTTCTTCTGATCCTGCTCAAGCAGTGGAAAAGGTAGGTATTTTGTTTGGATAATTGTTAGTCACTGCTAGAAATAAAAACTTGGGAGGTCATGTTTAAATAAAAATTTGGGAGATCATGTTGAAGTGTTTTGCTCTAGTGAGAATCCCTTAGTGGTCTGGGGAGAAGACTGAAGCCTTATCATTGAATTCTCTTTTGGGATGTCAAATGTCTCTTGGTTGTTGCTGAAATGGTGAGAAATCTCTGGTAACAATACAGTTAATTTAGTTTCCTGCTTGCTGGTGAAAAGTAGCAAAAGAGCTTTTGTGGTAGTTAGTCCTGCTTTCTCACTCTGATTCTCACAATGAAGGGAAAATGCATTCTCTCACTCTGTGGAATGTCTTTAGTAAGATCCAGGTGGTGACTTAAACTTTACTTTGAAGAACTGCTTTTATTTTTGGGGGTCATATAACTTATGATCCACACAGCTCGTTCAAGCCAGTATATTTATTGAGGGATCTTGTCTAATCTGAAGAGCTCTCCCTTTTTGTTGTCAGCGAGTTGAGTTCTGTGGATAAAATCATAAACTCCTTGACGCAGATTCTGGAGGGAGTACTACAGGCAGATCAGCAGATGATGGAGAAAACCAAAGCCAAAGTGTTCTCAGCTCTTATCACTGTTCTGCAAATGAAGGAGATGAAAGGTGAGGTGGTGCATGTGCAGGTGTTGAGGTGCCAGGGCTGAACACACCTTACACCCAGCCTGTGCAAGATAAACACATGGTGCTGGTAGTAGTGCAGGGTGCTGGATGTAGTCACCAGCCTGTGGGACTTCTCTCCTTTTTTCTTCCTTTCTTTAGCTAGTTTTGGAAAGAGGTGAGGTTTATCATTCATTCATTCACTCTATGTCCATTACTCCCCTTCTCTTATTTTTCCCTGACAATAACCTCTGTTTGATCAGTTTAGTTCCTGTGTGTTTTTGGAAACAGCTCAGTGGATGTGTAAGTCAGGCTCTCTCAGAGTGACTGTAGAGCTTAGATTCTGACATAGATATCTAGTTAGAGATAACAAAAGACCCAAACACAAGAAAGGGTACATTTTGTTACAAACCACAGAAACCAGACTGGTCATTGCTCCTGTCCCTTGTGGGGCATCTGGCATTGCAGTGGCACTTGAAGACCCTCAGTGAAATCTGGGCAGTATTTCTCTGTGCAACACATACAAAGGCAGCTGTGATTAAAAGTGTGCCAGGTTACTTGTCTATGTTCCTTGTCCCACTGCTTTGGCTCTGCAGACCTGTATGTTTTGAAAAATAAGTAGAAAGTGGAGGGTTGGTTTGATTTTAATTGTTTTCTTTGCTGTTGAATATGAGTTTCTAGTAATGCTGGTAAAAGGTGGGGCAATTTATTATAATGGTTTTGATAAGAATATAGTGTTTATATGGATTCACAGACCATGGACTGCACCCAGTCTGCATAGGCTGATACCATCAGTCTGGAGCAGTGGGTGGGAGTTGCTGTGGTGGAATAATCTGTCCATAGTAGTGCATGATTTGTGTTTTGACATATCATGAGTTTATATGACTTGTATGACAAAAACTGCATGGTTTTGTTATCGAGATGAATATAATCCCTTATTATGTTCTCCTAGATAGAAACATTTAGTCACAGCTCCTCAAATTGTTTTGTAGGTTTTGAAATGAGAACAGAGTAAATGCTAATTCCAAGAAACTTGGCTCAGTGATGTTACCACTTAAACTGGAAAGCTGAGTACAAGGACTATGTGTTAACTGGTGTCTGTTGTGTGTGTCACAGTGAATGACATCCCCCAGTACCCCCAGCTGGTGCTGAGTGTGTGTGAGACACTCCAGGATGAGGTCATTGCTCTTTTGGACCAGACTCGGCACAGCCTGACCTTGGGAGATGCTGCAGATGACAAGGACAGTATGGAGACTGACGATGCCTCCCGGGTAAAGCACAAGGACCAGCGAGACGGGGTAAGGACCTGTTCATCTGCTCTGCAGTCTTGTCTCTTCTCTCTAGACAAAAGTTTCGTGATGCTTGGAACAGCTTTCCCTTGTAGCCTGCTGCCTTCAAAGGAAGTTTCAGCAGTTTCTATTTCAGAATTAGTCAATGTTTTCTTGGCTCACATCAGTCTGGGAAGTTGGCTGTTGCTGCCTCCTCTTCAGATGTGTCTTAAAAAACATTGTCATGAGTGCTAATACAGCTAAGAGGTGTACAGAGTATAATGTGAGGGATACCAGGAGCCTTCATTTGTGATTCTGAGAATGATTGAACTTTAGGTTGTGTTAGTAAATGCTTTTAAGATTTTTCTTGGTACAACCCTGTACCTACCTATCTTTCCTTGTCACTGCAGGTGTGTGTTCTGGGTCTGCACCTGGCTAAGGAGCTCTGTGAAGTGGATGAAGATGGAGACTACTGGCTGCAGATTACTAGAAAAGTCCCTGTGCTTCCTACCATCTTTGCTGCACTGGAGATCAGCCTGAGAGTTAAACAAAACCTTCACTTCACAGAGGCCTCGTTACATTTGCTGCTGACCTTAGCAAGGACTCAGCAGGTGAGAGATGCAGAGAAGTGAGAGTGCATAGCTGTACACTTTAAATAAGAAAAGTCTGTCTCATTTTTTATCTCATTATCCTGTCTGTGACGCAGCTGAACGATGAGCTGTAGATAAAGGGGTATTTTTTGGAGATTGGCAAACAGCAGGTCCTGTGTATACATCTGCTTAGTGTGCCTTGTTCTTCATAGTGGGATGTCTGTGAAAAGCTGAGCCAGCCAGGCAGACCTGTCATTTAGAGCAGGCACTTTCACTGAATGGATTCTGCAATGCAAATACCCCCTCGTTAAACCAGCATTGAGTGTTGGAACCTGCTTCTTTATTAGTTTTAATAGAGTGTTATTTATCTATTTCAAATTCAACTTGTGTGGGGCTTTAGGTGAAAACAAGGTTGTCCAAACCCCTTTGCAAAGAATATGTACATACCAGATCAGGTGATAAATGGAGTTTTGAGTACAGTTACGCAGGCTCGATTTTGCTTCTCTTGATGTTGAACTTTTAACAACACAGAGGTGTGTGTAGATGAAAGTTCTGTAAAAGGGTGGTGACAGTGCAAAAGACAAAAATATCTACTGCAACACAAGTCTCTTCAGTCTCAGAGAGCAGAGGCACAGATCCCAACCCCAGTCTGTTCTTGTAGGGAGCAGCAGCAATGGCTGGAGCTGGTGTCACCCAGAGTGTCTGCCTGCCCCTCCTGAGCGTGTACCAGCTCAGCACAAATGGAGCCATTCAGGTGGGTGTTGCTTCCTTCATTCCAGCTGGGAATGTACCCAGAGAGCTTCCCATGTCCTCTCAGGCTGTGGCTGGAGACTGCCAGAATGGTGTGGAGGGGGAAAAGGTCGCTGATTTTTGTGTGTGATTTGTTCAGACATCTGCTTCATCCCGGAAGTCCCTGGATGCCCCCTCCTGGCCCGGGGTCTATCGCCTCTCCATGTCCCTGATGGAACGTCTCCTCAAAACCCTGAGATACAACTTCCTGACAGAAGCACTGGACTTCGTGGGTGTCCATCAGGAGAGGATCCTTCAGGTGTGCCACAAACTGCCTCTGTGCTTCAGTTGGCTCCTCTGTTCCAACAGCAGTGGAAATGGGTCAGAAGGGGCAGATGCATTGAAAAGTTACTCCTGCCTTGGGAAGGGTTACAGTGGAAATAGCTGTGAGAGGAGGATGGGATGTTATCCCATCTGTCCCTTATCTGTCATGGCCCTGATTTACTTCTCTCTCCTTCCCAGTGCCTGAATGCAGTACGGACCGTGCAGAGCTTGGCCTGTCTGGAAGAGGCTGATCACACTGTTGGCTTCATTCTTCAGCTCTCAAATTTCACAAAGGAGTGGCATTTCCACCTACCACAGCTTATGAGGGACATGCAGGTAGGAATCAGAATATTGCTGTGGATAATACATTGCCTTGGAGTGCAGGGATTTGGTTGTCTTAAGAGAAAATGGCACTAAATCACTTTTTTATTACCACTCCTTTAATGGGAATTACATCTGAAGTTATTTAACGACCCATTTTGTCAGTACCTTGTCTCAAGTAAGGAATATAACTGTTGGGAGAAAGAGAAGTGGTAGCTTGGTAAAGTAAATTAGGTAATTCAGTGGCTTACTTTCAGTTCTTAGTGCCAGGTGATTTCAAGAAAATACTGGGAAATTAAGAGACTGCATGGATCCTTTATGATCACAGTGCTATGTTTGGATTTTCTAGCTTCCAGCAGTGGCAGTGAATAGACAGGGTTTGAGCTTTTATGACATTTCTCCCTGACTTTATTTCTTTCAGGTGAATCTGTGTTACCTGTGCCAGGCCTGTACCTCCCTCCTGCACAGCCGTAAAATGCTCCAGCACTACCTGCAGGTGAGGATCCTACACCAAACTTTGTGTTGCATGACCATGCTCCCTGTTAGAAGGGAGCATTATTCATTATCAAGGGTCTTGGATATTGAATGGATTATTGATAATCCTCTTGGTGATTACTGACACCCATCAACAGTTAGGATTTGCATTTCTTCACAGCAAAAAAAAAAAAAAAATTGTGCTGAGTGTAGTCTGGACTCTGAAAACCTTTGGACTGTGTAAAGCCAGTCCTAGATAACCAGCAGCCTGTGCTGAATGGTCTGTTGTTACAAGGAGGCTGCATTGCTGTAGGACTCTGGAGTGCCATTAATTAAGCCACTGTTGACCTGGTGTCCTTAATTTGATTTAATTTGTTAAAAGGAGATAGTTCTTGTTCTTGGGACATCTTCAGATGCACGAGGTGGAGATGATGCATTGCTGCTGCAGTGTTCCTTCAGCGTGGCTCAGGCTTGGTGTGTTGATCATTCTTTTTCCTGAATGTGGAATCCAAACAGCCTCTGCAGCTGCCACCCTGCAATGCAGTGTCTTCCCAGCCCACACCAACTGTAGATTCTCAGCAAGTGACAGACTTTGGGTGCCTTATTTCCTCATTCTCTTTGTTCACAGCGTATTTTTTTTCTCCAAACATTTATCTTAGCGCAAAATAATCCCGTCTGTATTCAAGACTTTCTCTTTTCTTTCTGCACAGACAAAAAACGGCGACTCCCTTCCATCCAGCGTGACTCCCCGAGTGCAGCGGAACCCTCAGGCCTCCTCCAAGCACCCCAGCCCCGAGTCAGAGGCAGCAGAGCAGAAGGCTCTGCTCACAGTGCAGTACAGCCTCCTCAAAATCCTCAGCAAGTCTCTCGCTGCCCTGCGCCATTTCACCCCTGATGTCTGCCAGATCCTCCTTGACCAGGTGGGTGCTCCAAAGGGGGGAGTTTCCAGCATTTCCAGGGATATTCTGGATATGTGTGTCCTGCTTGATACAGTGACCCCACTGTACACCTGTCTGCTACTCTGCACAGAGCAGGAAGGCAGGAGACAAGGAATTTGTCTTGGGGATTAGGCACTGCACAGTGTGAAGGGAAGACTTGGCTGAGCTTTTGTGTGATCTAAACAAAGCTGTGTATGTGTGACCTTACTGGAGCAGACAATAACCCAGTTGGTTTGTACCCTCAGTATACCATTCTTCAGGAAAAATCCTCTTGTCATCCTCCCATGGTGGTGTGACCCAGTGCCTGGTCTCCAGGTTCAGAAAAGGAAGGTTTAATCCTTGATTCTAGCAGTGTCCTGCTGCTAATTGTTGGGTAGGGAATATCCTTCTGTGCCCCTGGGAGCAGCCAGTACTTTGGTGTGCCAGTGATGGCAGCTGTGAGAGGAGAGCAGTGGAGTCTGATTGTGCAGTGCTGTGCAGGACACTTTACTGCTCCAGCTACACACCTGAGACTTGGGAAATTACCGCAGTGCTTCTATTTCTCCATATAAAAAGTGTGATAAGGGACTGGGTATTCCTGTTCTTATGGCAACACCATACTCTGGCCTCCTGGGTCTCACTCCTCTTTCTGTTCCTCCATAGTCGCTGGACCTTGCTGAGTACAACGTGCTCTTTGTCTTGAGTTTCACCACACCAGCCTTTGATTCGGATGTTGCACCTTCCTTTGGGACCCTCCTTGCCACGGTCAACGTGGCCCTGAACATGCTGGGAGAGGTACTGGCCCTTTCTGTGTCTGGGAGCACGGCAGTTGCAGTGATGCCAGAGTGCTCATTCAACTGAGACTCAAGAGCATGAGTAATTCTTTCCTATCTCCTGTCTCTAATGCCTGTCTTTTTTTCCCTCAAAGATGGATAAGAAGAAAGAACCTTTCCCTCAGGCTGCAGGGCTGAATATGCAAGAGGGAACCAAAACCCTCAAGTAAGTTTCTAGTTGATGTAGTTACAGCCAAGCAGCAGTGCGAGCTCCTCAGATCAGAACTGAAGTTTAGAGGCATTTGTGTATCTTCGTACATCCCTTAACTATTTGACCTGGAAACAAGAGTGTGTGTGCTGACCTTTTTGGCTCCTGCTGATTTGTGTTTCTTTGCACAGGTCTCTGCTCATGTTTACAATGGAGAACTGTTTCTACCTGCTCATCTCCCAGGCTGTTCGGTACCTGCGGGACCCGGCCGTGCACCCCCGGGACAAGCAGAGGATGAAGCAGGAGCTCAGCTCGGAGCTGGTGAGCACCTTGTGCTGTCCTCTCTCTTTCAGTGTGTCTTGTCTGTGGCTGCCCACTTCCCAGCATGACTGAACAGCCTCGGGCTGCTCATACCGGCACATTCCTGTGCCACAGCACCCGGTTGAGGGAGGGAGAGGGGATGTGGTGGAACGAAGTTGACTTGTTACACTCTTTAATTTCAGAGTACGCTGCTCTCCAGCCTGTCCCGTTACTTCCGCCGGGGTGGTCCCTCTTCACCTGCCAGCGGGGTCCTTCCCTCTCCCCAAGGAAAGTCTGCCTCCAAGCTGGGCCCAGAGGGGCAGGAGCCCTTGTTTCAGCTGGTGCAGGCCTTTGTCCGGCACGTGCAGAGATAGATCCTGTCCTGGCCCTGCCTCCCTTGTCAGGACTTGCAGCGGAACAATTCACGTCCACCACAGAAAGCATCACCTTTGGCAGAGCTGTAATGAGGACTGGGAAGGGAGGGAGGCCAGGTGTGGGCAGTGGTGTCACCTGAGCAGCCAGATCCCATGGAACTCTTGCCACCCAGGAGCAGAGTGAATGTAAGGAGAGCCCAGCTGGCTCTCCCTGAGCAGCCCATGTGCACAGTCTGCTCACTCTGTCTGCCAGAGCATCCTGGCTGGGTACAAGCATTGAACAGTCAAAACCTTTATTTTTATAGCTTGCACCTCAGCTGGGGAAGCTGTGGCTGGGTGGAGAGAGGAGATGCTTTCTGCTGGGCATTAACTCTGCTCCTAACACAGGGTGCAATCTGCGTCTCCCGTGTGGAGTCCAGCTAAGGCACACCCAAGGGATCAGCCAGCAATTCAGAGACCATCTTTCTACTGCTATTTTTGTACTGAATGGTTCAAGGCACGATGGTGTATGTGTGCTCACGCCTTCCCTTCACCCTGCAGTCTGTGTGTTGTGTGTGTTTCTGAAGAGCAAGGCCTCACTTAAGGTTTTTACGTCAAAATTCCATTGCTCCAGTCTTGCAGTTTTTTGTAACTGTGCCCTATTTATACTGATATTAAAACCTTTATAGACAGCAGCTGTGTTCATGGGTTTGTGTTGGACACAGCAGCACCAATTCTGCAGTGTCTGGGTGGTAGTTCTGCTGAGCTGAAATCCCAGCTAATGTTGTGACTTCAAAGTGACAATCCAGAGCCTGTCTGAAATGATGGTAATGAAAGGCTGATTCCCTGGGTTCCCCACACCCACTCCCTTTCTCTTATCTCCTGTTGGGGAACTCGTAGGAGGTTTGAAACAGCAGCACTATAAAATACTCCTCAGAGCTGATTCCCCTGCACAGGGTGGTGAGGGCCCTGCACAGGAATCACTCTGCAGAGTGGAGGTGCATCATGTGGTGTAGCTCTAGATCAACAAACTCATTAAGGCTCAATGTGTAGTAATGACAGTAAGAGAAAGTCAGTGATTATTGCTTAAAATACAGCCTGAAATCTAGACAGACTTATCTAAGCTAAGAAATCAAATTTCAGTGTAGCTGTGAGTTATTAACCTATTGGTTCTTTCCTAAATAGACACTTGATTGTTTTACCAGCCAGAACCCTTTTAATTTCAATGGTTTTAAGAGACTAGAGCTAGAAAATGAGATTATCTTGCTTTGAGGTTGTTTGGGCTTTTTTACCTTGTAAGCTTAAGTGCTGGCAATATCCTGGCACATTGTTTGATCTAGTGTCACATGTTCTGAGGGCTTTGGAGAGATTTGAGCTGGCTGGAGTCAAGTCTTAAAGTAGAAGGGAGAGGGGCTTGTGAGGTGATGTGACAGTCCTAAACCCAGTGGTGTTTTGATGGGGCAGCCTGTAACCAGAAACACTTTGTGCCATGAGGAACTGGGTGTGACCATGGAGAGTTGAAGGTGAACAACTGTGTAGAAACTGCAAATGGATGAGGGCTGGCAAGGGGAGGGGAAGCAAAGCTGGAATCTGGTTCATCTAAGCAGGTTCAGTTACAGCAGAGGCTGTTACTTGACAGCTGTGGTTGGATCTTTCCTTTTTGTTATGGCTTTGGAAGTTGCAGTGTGCTCATCACTGTCTTGGTGTTCAACAAGAATGGATTCTTCTAGATGTTTATTCAAGCACCAGAGTGAGTTGGTGGTGCTTGGCAGGAGCTCTTGGTGCCAGACAGCAAAAGCAGTGGGGGCTGTTGGTTACGTGTGTTTTGGAGCTGCAGCAGCATTTCAGTCCTGAGCTGTCCCTGTCCCTCAGACACAGAGAGGATCCAGCCAAGGGGGCTCCCCTGACATCTGCAAAGAAGCAGCACAATTGTCACCTTCCTCTACAGAGTCAGGAGTAGCAATAGATGTTCCATGTGCTATTCCCCTACTGCAGAGGGAACAGAGTGCTAGTGCCAGGAAGAGAATTCCTTCTGCTGCTCTGAGGGAAGAGACCATTTTCTGCTTCATAAAGCTGCTGCTGCTCTAATGTACCAAGAAGAGGAATAACAGGGGAACGGGGATGTCACTGGCCTGAGGGAAAATATACATGCTGGAAGGGAAATAGCAGGAGTAGATCTCTAATAGATCAGGACCATGAGAGTGGTAGTCCTGGCAGTTTTAAAACTAAATAGAACAGCAACATCATTTGATTTCCCTGTTCTCTTTAACTAGAAGAGCCAAGCTTTATTGCTGCATTACAGAGCATTTCAACAGCTGCTTTTCCCAGGAGTTCCTTCCAAGCTGAGTGTTAGGGACAAGACTTTAGGATTTTAGATTAGCAGCAGATCTAGTTTCCATAACAACTAAAAAAGTCTTTTACATCTAGAATAGCACTTGGGTCTCTCAGCAGCTGAAGTCATCCTGCTGCTCTATTTTTGCTTCAAGTGCAGGAGGAGCTGTTGTTTCTCAGAGCCCCTGAAGCTGTAGTACAACTGAGATGTGTCAGCTGGGAAAGGAACCACAAGGCTCTGACAGTGTCTTGGGAGTGTCAGGTGGGACAGGAAGGATGAGCAGCTTTGTTTTGCTTTTAACCCCAGCTTCCAAGCCTGGGGTAGCAGGAGGGCACTGCCTTCACCTGAGCTGCTCCCTTTGTCTCCCTGCTTGTCCCCACAGCCCTGAGCCCACAGAAGATGCTGAGGCAGGAGGTCAGGCAGTTTGTTTATTGGCAAATAAGTGCTGAAACCCATGAGCCCCACAAACACAGGTGCTCAGTGCCCTGTTACATTAGAATGGTCACGAAACCTTTGGGGAAAGTGCAAAAGATCAATAAACAAGCAAAGTTAGTTCTGACATACCCAGGGGAAGGGTGTGAACAGAGCTTGGTGCAGGTGAGTTTTTCTTCCATCCAGCTTGAGTGAAAAACTTGTGATACATCAAGTGGAAGTCCTTTAGGTGAGCCCTAGCTAAGAGTTCATTCCAGAGTGAGCAGGCACACACACACCTGAGCTAAACCACCCCCTCCCTCCAGGACAGCCTGGGTCATGGTGTGTGTGTGTGGCCAAGAACAGCTCCTTGTTGGGGGTCACAGCAGGTGGGACTGTCCCTTTCTGCACTAGGATGCACCAAGTCTGTTCACTGCTGACGTGGGAGGGGAAACATTCATTAAATCAGTGATTCAGGGTGGAAATAAAGTCAGGCTAAAACATGCCTGGACAGACACACTGAAAGAAAAGCCTAGACAATAATACAGGGAGCAAAGCTTGTAAAAAGGCTTGTAAACTTTGCAGTCCAAGAGCAATTTCCCAGAGGAAATGCAAGCAAGATGCATGGTCCCTTGCATGGAGGTTTGGGGTTAGGCCCTACAGTAGCAGGTTGGTCTTCACAAAGAAATCTTCCAGCTTCAGGGGACAGGGGTAGGTGAGAGCCTCCAGGCCCCAGGACAGTGACTGTGGCTCTTGGCCAGCCGTGCATTGCTGGTCTCCCATGGGAGAGCAGGGTGGGTGGGGTTAACAGGCTCCTAAATTTGAACTGCAGCCTCCTTGCCTTGTGTGCCAGGACAGGTCACAGGGGTGTGTGGGACACTTCCCTGCTGGAGTGCTCAATGGTTGGACTTGGGCAATTCTACTGCTGGAGAAGAGAGGAGGGGCAGACAGGCACTCACCCACACCTGACACAGGGAAGTGTAACTGGTGAGCAGCTGCTGAGGGACACAGCTCGCTCACCCCAGGAAAGCCACTGGGAGGAACAAGACTAGGGCAGGAAGGGAAAAAGTAATCAAGGAATCTTGTGCCATCAGGACTAACCTCAAAGCAGGCTGCACTGGTAGGTAACAAATTCAGTCCTGGGTGCCATCAGACCTTTCCCAAAACCTCACCATAACAGCTTTCCCACTTCTTTCCCACAATTCCCATATTAGCAATGGAGTGTTGACCCTGAAGAGAGCAATGGTCTCGGATGAGGAATCCGCATTAGAAGTGCCAGATGAGGGGTGCATTCTCCTTGTACATTCTTCTTCCTTAACATTTAACTTAACAGTTCCAAGTAAGTGACAGGAACCTTCCCTTTCTGGTTCCCTCTTTCCCCTATGAGCCAGTCTGGATCCATGCCTGGCAGGCTGTACACAGTGATCATCTGGGGAGAGAAGACAGCACATTAGACAGGACCTTACTCTGCAGGCAGAGCCAAGAAGTTCAGTCAGATGAGGACTGAAAGAACAGTAATTCCTGAAGTTCATTTAGCAGGCATCTGTGCCCTTTCCCTGAAGCTATCTGCAGCTTTAACACAAGATCTATGGAAAACTGCCCAATGATGTCCCTGTTGCTTTTTCATTCTCCAAAGTGACTCAGGGTACTTTTACATGTTGCTATGTCATCCGTTCTCAATATAGTTTAGTCTAGAGAACAGAAAAGTTTCCAACTTGCTGATTTTTCTTTTTTTTCTCAGCATGATTAGAGCAGGCATCCAGCCAACAGCTTATCCCATGGCTCTGGATATGGCAGCTGTATTTGAGGGTCACAGTGAAGATATTAAGTATTGGAATATTTTATTTTGGGTACAGTTGGGCTTCAACAGGAGGAGTTATTTGGGTGATATCAAATAGTAAATGGCTGTGAGCACAAGCTCACTGCAGCTCAGCAGATACTGGTATCCAGGAAAAGACTCTATTAATAAAGCAGGTTTTAGGGGCAGGAAAAGGAACCAAAGTCCTTGTTGAGCACACCATGGGCTGCTGGGTAGCTATGGCCAAATCCACCACTCAGGAAAGCCACCAACCTCATCTGCAAGAAGCGCCAGCTCGGTGCTGTCAGCTGCTTCGTAGTCGTAGAGGACTCTGGCCCTGCGTGTCCCACTGGCAGGAGGCTTGACTTCATTGGGGTTTAGCACACCCTCTGCCACCGTGTTGGGCACCCCAACAATTGTGGGCACCACTGGAATTGTAGGCACAGCAGGGAGTGTGGCAGCAGCCACAGCTGGAGAAGAGGTAGCGGCTGCGGGAGATGCGGATTCTGCGTTGCCTACGAATGTACCTGAAAATCTTACAGGGGAGAAAAGAGCACAGTTCAGTGAGGCTCCAGCCTCAGGAACTACAATGAGCTCTTCCTTTCAGCAGTTGCTCTGCTGAGATCATGCTCAGGAGTTGCAGCCTACATAGCCAGCTGTTACACCCACACTGCCCTTCATGTGGGGAAACACCCTCAGCTCTCAGGGGCTGACACTGTGCAGCAGGTGACACTTGTCTGCCTACTCTGACTCCAGTGCTCTGTTCCACCACTTGCAGAGTACCAGACTGACCTGTGGCACTGCACAGGGGGCTGGGCAGGTGCTGCTCTTGGCTCTGTTTGACTGGGTCCATTGTGCTGTGTCCTTGCCCTGCCCTCACACAGTCTGTGTTACCTGTTCTGCCTGCTAATTCTTCTGGAAAGGGATGGGCATTGGTGCTGTTGAACTGGAAGCCACAGCTGGAGGCTCCAAGGCTTTGCAGGCTCTCTAGAGAGAGACAGGGATGGAGTTCAGGCTCAGTTATCTAAGGGGATATAGCTCTGGCCCTGGCAGTGATCACACAGAGATCCCAGAGTCACTGGGGGGATGAGAGCCCTCAGAGCTCATCCTGGCCAATATCATACTTACAGTTCTCCTTTGGAGCTGCAGGCATGGAAAAAGAATGGAACAGGAGTGTGAGTGAGCATGTAGAGGCAACAGCCCCTCCTGGGTCAGGCCTGTGCTGGTGTGAGAGTACCAGACAGAACATCCCAGCCCACCCCATGGGATGTGCAGCCAGCAGCACAGAATATGGAATCTGGGATTTGTTACTGCTGCAGCAAAGCATGCTCAGGCTCATTGCTTGGCAACAGGAATTTGAGTCCTGTGTGATTTAACTAATTTAGAGGAAGAATGTTCAAACTCCCATGGCCATTGTGCTTTGAGAAGAGTGTAAAAATCCAGTGGCAAAGCCTGCTCCAAATGCACCACCACCACCAGGACTGGTCACCACTCTGTAAACTCAGAAGCTCTGTCAGAGCTGTGAGGGCACTTTATAACTTCTGCCCAACATTATGATGTGGGAGGGGGAAAGAGCCCTGAGCTGGGGGTGAGGAGATCAATAACCCTCAGGGAAGTAAAAGCAGCCTCTTGTCTTACCTGCCCAGTTGCTTCTGTAGATCCAGCATGAACTGGTAGCACTGAGCATAGTAGTTGGTCTGAGACTCCACAAACTCGTGGAGACAGCGAAGATGATTCACCTGGAGGGAGAGGGACCATCAGCTTGACTGAGTTTGGTTGCCAGGCACAGAAACTCTTGCTGCAGCTACTGCTCCCCTGAGGTACCCCCAGTTTACCACCTCTTCTACCTCTGTTCCACATGCAGGACTCCATGATCCCCGTCAGGAGCCAAGAGTCCCTGCAGTCCCCGTCAGCCCAGTGGCCAGGAGGACTCACGTGAGTGCTGCTGATCCCCTCCAGCAGCAGCCGGGTCACCTCTGCCTGCCGGTCGAACTCGGTCTGAGTGAGCCTCAGCTCGTGCTCCGCCTGCAAACACAACGGGCTCAGGCAGCACAAGGCAGGAGCCCTGTGCTGCCTCTGCAGCCCCCACTTCCAAACCCCCTCTGGCAGCGGGGCTGCAGGATCCACGTGCAGCTGTGACACTGAGCTGCAGGCACAAGAGACCCCGGGCTGGGATCCCAGAGGATCTGGCTGTATTTCAGCTGGATTCCTTCCTAATCCTACAGTGGATCACTGCAGGTGATGGAATGGCAGCTCAAAACTGATGCATCAAGCAAGGAAGCTCCTATTTCCACAAGACTAGACCATGAAGATGGGGAGGCTTTGTTAATGCTGAGGTATGTGGGAAGTCAGTCCCATGCCAGCTCCAGTCCCTTTAATCCCCTGTTTCTGCACCTGCAGGCACAGGAATGTCACAGCCTCCCTAGGCTTCTCTCTGGAAGTGCAGTGGTTTTGTTTTTATCACCACAGAACAAAGGCTGAGGCCAGGCAGCATTTACCAAACTGCTGCTGCTAATTAAATCTGCAATGGAGATGAACATCCCAATCCAACTTCTACCCAAGGGTCTCCTTTGGGGCGAGTTACTGATTCTGAGCTGGAGGAATTAAACACTGGTGAATAGCAGGCAGCTCCACAGCAGGCTTTGGGAATTCAGAGACAGGCTCACACTGGAGACCCATCTCTACCCCCCACCAAACAGTGCATTTACACTGGGGCAGTTTTGCAGTACCAGAACACCCAGCTGGATCCTGGCAAGGAGATCTCCAGAAGTGCTGGAGCAGCCAAGTGCTCTGGTGCTGGCTCTCCCCTCCTGCTGATGGAAAGGGGTGACAAGCATCCCCACATGTTCTCTGCAGCATTCCTTAACACCAGTGCTGGTGTCCTCTGGGGATGTGCTGTGACTGGGCACAGAAGAGTCACACCCACTCAGCTCCAGCTCACTGCAAAGAGAACCCTTTCCCCTGCTCCAGGAGCCTGCAGCCAGCAGAGCTGCCTTGGTGCAGGGGCTCCTTTTGCTGCTTTGGGAATGCCATGAGCATTCTGGTACAGGACTGACATGTCTGGAATTGAGCCCAGAGGGCTGATCCAGCCAGGCTGACAGGCTCAGAGCAGAGGACACCACTGGTGACCCCAGAGGAGACACAGTATTCCCAGCAGGACAAGCTGGAGGTGCTGCTGGGGCCAGCACAGCTCTCATCTGGCAGCAGCAATTCCAGTGTGGAGCCAGGCTACAACAAAGAAATGCTTTGACTGTCTTATAATCAGATTTGTCTATTTTAAGCTGCAAATCAACTGATCTATTTTCTTGCATCCTCTGTATGAAGGGGATTATTTAAAGAAGAAAGGAGAATGTAACAAAAAATATCAGTGCAATGCCTTCAAAACACCAAGTGATTCTTGCTCCAGTATTCAGAGCTATTTAAACTTGTGTGTGCCAGGCAGACCCAGCTCCATTTGGTGCTGCCTGGGATTTGCCTCTCCCTGCCAACTCTGAGCACTTGCAGGATGTAATTTCCTATAAAGCCAGAGCTGGATGGGGACCTGGGAGGCCCCTTCCAGTCTTGTGCCTCTCCAAGACCTGGAGAAGTTCAACATTTACTTACATACTTCAGTCTATCCAAGCAGAATAGCCCAAAGAAAGGACAGAGGAACAGATCCTTGCATGCTCTTAGCTGACTGTAGCCAGCTTGTTTGGTTGAGGGACTGAAGGATTTAAGGAACAGGAAGAGCTGGGTCAGGAACAGCCAAGTCCATTCTGCAGATCAGGCTGCTGTCATACACAGCACACAGAACTGCTGCCACCCTGCACTGCAGGCTTCACAGCAATGCCTGCTGGGGGTGTTCAAGGTAAGAACAGGATCCCAGGTGTCTCTGGAAGCTCCATGCTGTGCTGGAGCTCCACACAGAGCTCACCTTGGTCTCAGCCCTCCATCCATCTTCATGGACAAGTCACACTTCCCTTCCAGAGCCTCCATGGATCAGAAGGGTAAGTGCAGCTCATCCAGAGAGAATCAATTCCATGAGGCTTCAAACCTCCCCCCCTGACTGAGCTGCTCCCTGCAGCAGCTGGGGATGTGTCTGTCCTTGCTCCAGCTCTGTGTGGAGCCAGCTGGATGGATCAGGCCAGGGGCTACCAGAGGCTCATGGAGGATCAGAGCCTTGGCCACAGGAGCAGAGCTGGGTCACACCTCAAGCACCACCTCTGCTCCTGTCACACAGTGCAGGGTTCTGAGCCTCCTTTTGCCACACCCCTGGATGCCAGGGAAGTGTCTCCCACCAGGGACAGCCAACGGGCCCATGGCTCATCCAAAGCTGCTGTCACTGCACTGAACCACACACAGGGATCAGGGCTGAGGCACACAACAACAGCAGTGACCCCTGATCCTCTGATCCTGACCCACAGCACCCCTGTCCTCTGAACACCCCCAGAAGGTTTGAGCACAGTTCCAGCTGGGTACTTACTTTTTCCACCTCGTCGCTCCAGAGCTGCAGGGGCCACAGAGCAAGAGGAGAGGAGATCAGTGTTGGACACGTCGTGAGGCACTCAGCATTAACACCAACAGGCAAGGACACTCCATGGACACAGCAGGCCAACTCCAGGGACAAGCCAGCCCTTCACCCAGCAGCAGCTGCCAGATCCATGCCCCCTCCCCTCATTCCTGCACCCTCGAGTAGAGTTTCACAAAGGGAGAGCAAGTCCCTGCCAGGGCTGCTACAGCCACTGCACTCCATGGGCTCCAGGGAAAAAAGGGTTAACAGCAGAATCCTCTGCACAGCAAGGCTCACTTTGCTGTAGCTGCAGAGGTTGGTGTTGGGGGACAGCCTTTTTTTAGGACTGTGGAGAGGCAAGTGAGCTTTTTGAGCTCAGGCCACACAGAGGCAATTATTCCTCACCCCAGTCCAGAGCAATGGGATAATCCACCCAGCCTGCACTGCCAGCAGGCCTGCTCAGGCACAGCAAGGAGGAAACAGGGGCTGGATGCTGCCTCTGAGCCAGGCAAAACATCACACGACTCCCTCCTACTCTCCTTCCTACTCTCCTCATCCACAGGGGCACACTTGAGGCAGCAGAACACTGGACACCTCCAGCTGCTTGTGGGATCTGGCTCCAGGACATGAAACAATGAACAGAAGTCACACATAGCAATGGCAAAGGGAGAGAGGAGGCAGAAAAACACATTGATCCTTCCCAGAGGTCCTTGGCTTGGCCTTTCCTCAGCAGCCAACTACTGCCTCAGTCCTGGCAATGTGAAATCCCCCTGGATCTGGGAGCACAGCAGCCTGCAACACCCACACCAGTGGGGCCAGGGGAGTGACCCCTGTGCAGCTCAGCTTCACCACCCAGTGTCACCTCTGCAGGGCAGGGAAGGTCACCAGACACAGCTGAATCTGCACTGGGGGCACCTGTGCTGGACATGGGTGTCAGAGGGAGAGCAGGTTCTGTTTGGAGCAGGCTCTCCCAGCTGAGCTTTGCTCACCAGCTGTCCTCAGGTGGGCTGTGGGAGCCCCAGGTGCAGAGAGACTGCAGCAGCCAATGCAAGGAGCAGCCACAGGAGCCTGCTCAGGGAGGGGCTGGAGCAGGAAGGTGTTTTGCCAGGCACCTGGGATTGTTTCCTGCTCCATGATATGAAGCCTGACTGGCATCTCTTACTGGAGTGGAATTATTGTACTGCTCTGGGTGCTGAGGTAGGTGTTTCCTTTGACTTTTATGGGGATGTTTTGTTATTGCAAACCAGGAATTGGTTTGAGTAAGGCCTGGCCAATTTCAGCCATGTGTGGGGACACAATTCCCTTCCTCTGCTCTGGAAGGAGGTGGTGGAAGCTTCCTGTAGGAAGCTGAGAAACAGATCCTGACCTGCTGCTCTGGCACAAGGCCTTTGCCAGCACATCCCCATGGTTTTGGAGCAAGGTTTACTATAGGAGCAAGGGAAAGTTCCCCTCTGATCCCAGGCCTTCCTCCTCACACACTGTGGACAGTACTTAAGCCATGGCAGCCCCATTTAATCAGTGCAGCACACACTGAACTTGTAGCCAGATTTGTTTCTCCTCTGTTGCCTTTACTGTGCCACCTCCTGTGGTGTTCTGGGACAGTCCAGCTTTACCCAGGTCTATCCCTGGTCTAGGACTCTGTGTGGCTCCTCTGTGGACAGCTCAGAGAGCAGAAAAGGCCATGATGTGCTATTGTCTTCCTGCACCCCAGCTCAAGCCAGAGGAATCCTCTTTAAGGTGCTCAATTTGTTTTTCTTGGAATCATTCCTAGGAGTAGAGCACGTGGCAGGGTCTGAGAGAAAGGGATATTTAGGCTTGCACAGCTCATGTACACCTTCTTACACAAAAACAAAAGGTCAGTGTGGGAGAGAGGAGAAATGGCTCCTCAGCCTCCAACTCATACAAAACAAGGGAGGTGCTTTTTTCTTGGTTTTAATTCCATCTGAGCCCTCCTGTCGTGGAAGGGGAAAAAAATAAAAGCACCATGTTATCCACCTCTCCAAAAACCAACAAAGTAAATTTAGAATCCAAATCAGAGCCCAGCTGAGGGCGTGTGGTCCAGGAGAGAGCTGACCTGTTTGCTCACCTGTAAGACAAAGCTGTTACCTTGGGCATAACCAACCCCTCCCTCCAGAAAGGAGCCGAGCTCAAGAGGAGGTGAGCAGCAGCCACTGCTCTGCACTGTCAGTGCACACTAAGAAGTAGCACAAGGACTCTGGCCTGGAAGAAAAGCAGAGCAACAGGATGAAGAGCTCCTACCTTGCTGCAGTGCCTGACCCTTTGGGATGAATGCTGGGATTTGAGAGCTTGCAGCAAAGCAGCCCTGCCTGTACAGAGCCAGGGAGCAGCCTGGGCTCAGCCTGTGTTTTGCTATTAGAGATGCAAAGTGTAATTCAGATCACCCCTGCCAGTGCAGCTGGACTTGAGGTGGCCCTTCACCCACCAACTGCAGCCTCTGAAAGAGTTTTGGAAGCCACAAGGCCTGACATTGGTCAGGCCAGCACATTTCCCACAGGCACTCCTGCTAGGAGGCCCTGCTGTGCAATCATCAAAGCCACTGGGTCAGTGCTGGCTGCTCTCTCAGGAGTGTTCCCAGAGCCCTGCTCTCCCTGCCCAGTGCCACCAGCACTAGCAGAGCCTGATGAGGGAGCACTGATCTAGGCACAGATGTCGCAGGGTAGACACTTGTTGCCTAAAAACCCTCACAAAATCTGTTCTCCTCTTATGTTCCTGTATGTGGCACCTGCTCCCCAGAGCAGCCTTGCAGTAGAGCAGATCAAGGAACTTTTTGGTGAGGGCTGGCTGTGTCCAACTGAGTGTCTGGGCACTCCATGAGATGCCAATGCACGTTGTACAAATTCTTGTCTTCAGCTGTGCTTCAGCCTGGTCTGTTCAGAGGCAGGGGAAGCCCAGTTTCTCTCCTGTGGGTCTCCTAGAGCTTAACTGCAGTCCCTTGGAACAGACCTTCCCAAGGGAAAAGCCAGAGCCACAGGTTGGCTCTGAGCTGCACTAGGAGACAGGAGAACTGAGCAGCTGCTGCAGCATCACCAGTATCAGCTTCTCCTGCAGGACTCTCACCACTGAGCCTGGGACTGATGGAAATTGTTTTCTAGTGTTCTGCAAAGCAATTTCTGATCCCAGCATCGCTCTCCAAGAAGGTCAGGACAGATCCCCCTAGGAACTAACACTGATGCTGTCAGTTCAGACACACCTCTGTTTCCAAATGGGATGGGTTTCCCATTAGCCAAATCCAGCTTGTTTCCACAGTGGTTTTTGTTTCTGAGAAGGCTGGGCTGTCCTTTTTCATATCTGCAGATTCCACTCCCCAGCACTTCCACTTCCAGATTATTCTATTAGCAGGCATCAGTGTTGTTCTGAATGCTAGTTAGGAAGCAAGATGATCAGTTTTCAACATTTTAACGAGAAATGTGACATTGTGCAATGGGGAGCCATGAACACAGCATGGGAAGTCAATTGCTTGGCCACATCCACCCAGTGCAACAGAGTGGAGACACAGCAGGCTGTTCACCCACCCTGGGCACATCTGGCTGTGGAACAGTTGCCAACACTATGAAACTGTAAAAAATGACCTCTGTTTGCAGAACAGACAAACCTGCACTGTTATTGACACTGGTGGCAGAGAGATTCCTCCACCTTTGCTTCTCTTGACCAGCTTCAAAGCCTCTGACACCATGGTACAGATTAGGCAGTCACATGTGTGATACTGCCACTGTACAGGTGGAACCATCCAGAAAGGCCACTCTTGGAGGTTGTTCCTCTCAATTGCTCCCCTAGCAATAAAAAACCATCAGAAGATCCCCAGTAGAAATGTGGAAGAGGGCTGGCAGGGAAGCTGGCTTGGAAAGCAGACCCAGCTGCAAAGGGCCAGACCCTGAGCAGGCACCCCCAGAGGGGTGATGTGAATCCTCGAGGCTGAGTCAGAGCCTGGGCAGCCCATGTCACATTAAAATGTTGAAAACAGCAGAGCACTAGGCCTGAGTTTAAGTCAGGTAGAGAGAGGGGCAGGAAGAGGTTGGAGAGGCAGTATCCAGGAGGAGCAGCACCCAGGAGGAGGAGGTGATCTTACCGCTGATGCGCTGGCGGAGAGCACGTAATTACGAGGTCTGGTTTCCTGAAAGTCAGGCACAGCCTGGGGGGGAATAGAATGTCATGGACAAGGCACCAGAGGAGCCAACAGGAGCCACTGGGTGATGGGTGGAGCAAGAGACCAGTGGCTTTTTTCCTGCCTGTGCTGGGAGCTTTGCTCAGACTCTGATGAGAGGCAGGAGGAAGGTCTCCCATCCCAGCAGTGGAGGCCAGGCTTGTGCAGTGGGAGGGGGACTGGCTGGTGCAGTCACACCTGGGGCTTGAACAGCAGACACTCCTGCTCACTCCTGCTGTTCCTGTTAGGAACTCTGCCTGTACTTACAGCTGTCAGCTCACACAGCACAATCCCAAAGGCATTCCCATTCCCTTGCAGCCAGCAGGTTGCTCTTGTTGCCTTAGCTCAGTCCTGTGGGCAGGACCTTTCTTCCCCTTGTCCCCTGCCTACAGTCACTGTACAGGGCCTTGCCCTTAAAGTAGGAGTGTTTGCCAGCACTGGAGCAATGTCCCTCCCACAGTGCTGTCACTCTCTCCAAGCCACATTTCCTCCTAACAGAGCCAGATCTGCTGTTTTCAGGAAGGCACCTGGCTTAGCCAAGCCAGGTCTAGCCAAAGGCAGTGTAGGAGTTTTCATCCCAGAGGTCAGGAAACCTCCAAACCACCTTCTCCACAGCTAAACTTCTGCCCTGGGGCACCAAGACTTGAGCACTCTGGAGGTTTCCTCCCTGGAAGTGCAATGGATCCAGTCCACCCCCCACAGTTATGGGCTCACCAACCACCATAGCATGTGGTGCTTTGATTCAGTTAAGACCAGGCCTCCTCCTGGGATGGCCTTTGGCTGCAGCACTACCTAAAGAGACAAACCAAGGAGCTGCCTGACATCAGGAGTCCTCCTGGCCAGCCCTTACTGCACAGAGGCTGCTGTGTAGGGCTGGCACAGTCCTGCTGGATCCCAGCTCTGGTGTTAATCCCCTCATTCCCTCTCCCAGGTTAATCTCTCTGCAGTCACCCAGATCCACTTATACACACTGACCCACTTTGCTGGGCCCCAAGCAGCCAGCTGGAATGAGTGACCAGTGTGTGGAAGAGCAGTCAGGCAGTCCCAACCATATTTCTTTTTTCATACCATTTAGGAGTTTTAGGGATGGCTGGAGGAAGGAATAAGGAGGAGCAACTCCTATTGCAAGTTAAAGCTGAATATAGGGAGAAAAATGCACCAGTGAGGTTTGAGGCCAGCATATCAAACAGGCTGGACTCCTCCCTGTGGGGAGAAAGGATGTTTCAGAGAAATAGCTGCTTATGCTTTTTGGTTTTTGAAGATCAAGAGCAACTGAAGAAACCTCTCCTCCCATTCCCTGTTCTCCAGGGAGTCCCAAAACCAGTCACAGCACATGGGATGAAGGAGGCAAGCTTCTCTTGTACTTCTGTGCATGGATAAGTTGTATTTGCAAGCAGTGATCAAAAGGGACCCACCTCCCTCCCCCTTCCACTCTGGTAATGGGGAAAAGGGGCAGAACAGCAGCACAACCAGACCATCCTGCCTGTCATTGTCTCTGGGCTGCCCTTCCAGAGAGGGACTGGCCACCCAACCCCACCTCCTCCTGCCTGCAGCTGGAGGAGCCCAAGGGGGTCTTCAGGGGAGCCCCTGCCCCTCTTGAGCACTGCTTGCAGGCAATGTGGATGGACCCAAGGGATGCTCCAGAGGGGCTGCAGGCAGGTCTCTGACACTCCCATCCTTCTGGAGCACCTTCCCCAGGCAGCCACAGCCCTGATCACACTCAGAACATGCTGCAGGGCCAGTCCCAATGGGACAAAGGAGATATGAATTTTCTTTTTAAAAATGGGAAAGAGACAATGAGAGGTGTTAAAGGAAAAAAAAAAATCACAGCACTTGTTAGCACAGTCAATACTCACATCTCCCTCACACTGAGCAAATCACAAAGAAACAAAACAAAAAGGTTAGTAAACAAAACAGCATCAACAGGAGGACAAAGCACAGTCTGTGGGAAATGCACAAGCCCAGGTGCTCCACAGCAGCTCACAGGTCTGGGCAGCAGCTCCAGGGGCATCAGGAGACAGAAGCTGTGGGAACACGAATTTGCACTACAGAGGGGAAGAGCAGCAAGAGAGAGGTGAGCTGGGAGAGCTGGGATACTTCAGCTTGGATGGGGAGGTGTGACACAGGACTCCAGGCACGTTACAGGGAATGCTGTGATCTAGATGAGGTGTTTAGAGCACAGGAGGCAGCTCTCCCGGTGCTGGGAGCTTCCACCTTGTCATCCAACAGTCAGGGAGGCACCCAGAGCCCAGGGACTCCACCTTTAGGCTGAGCTGGGTGAGAGATGGGTCCCCAGAGCAGCAGCTGAATGTGCTCTGCTGCTGTGGTCACTGTTTCAGCCACTCTGCTACTTTGAGGCTTGGCTTGGGGAGGACACCCTGG
This sequence comes from Peucedramus taeniatus, assembly GCA_013400575.1. NCBI lineage: Eukaryota > Metazoa > Chordata > Aves > Passeriformes > Fringillidae > Peucedramus > Peucedramus taeniatus. The sequence continues at coordinate 414,419 of WBNO01012040.1, forward strand.
AAAGCCTGGACTGGCTCTGCACCTGCCTGGGGCACCCCAGAAGTTCCAGTGGGAAACAAAGTTTTTCTTTTCCAGCTACAGGGGAGTCTCTAAACCAGGGGTGTGTGCTTGTGAGAGGCCTTGGGATCACCTCCTGCAGGAAGCAAGGTAAAGAGGATGGAAAGGGAGGAAGCACAGGAGGTATCTGAATTCCTGCTCTGATATGAGCTTAAAGATAAAGCAATGGCCACCAGTTTCCCCTGAGACTGGGGGCACTGTCCCCTCCAAAAGGGGAATGGGGGATTCCTGAAGTTACTTTCAGAGGATCTGGGGGATATGACTGATTAGAGGAGGCTTTTTTAAAAAGGCAGCTACTACTTCTGTTCACAGCTCTGCTGTGTAGGTCTGAGCACTGTCAGGGCTGCTGAGCTTAGCACAGCTTCCCCATCTGCTGTGGATGTAACAGGAGCTGGAGGAAAGGGAAAACACCTGGGAACTGGCTACCCAAGGAGAGAAAGGCCAGAGGCCCAGCTGGCAGATGGTTAGAAACAGGCTCATAGCAGAGCTGGTGTCCCAGTGCATCCCAGAGACTGACAAGGACAGTCTGATTCTGACTTGCACACATTTGCCAGTTGAGCTCCTGGCCCCAAAGCAAAAGCAGAACTTGGCAGGTCCTTTTGCCAACAGCCAGAGTTCTACAGGATGACAACCAGCTCCAACCAGGCCCTCCAGGGAACCCATCAGTGCCCAGTGTGATGAATTCCCCAAAGCCAGAGGGCAAGACAAGCCTGTGACTAGAGCACCATGAATGGAGTGAGCAGAGAGGCTCAGGGACAGACCTTGTAGCCAGTCTGACCCTGGCCATCCCTTACAGGCTCCCACAGCACTCCTGCCTGGGAGCTGGCAGAACCCTAACTAGTCTGACAGGCTGGGACTGCTGCAGAGCTCCAGCAGCCTTTCCCTTGTGCACCTCCCAGCTCAGCTTTCTCTTGCCTTGGTTTAAGATCCCCTGTGAAAATTAGCAAGTTCTCAGAAGATGCAGCCTTTTAGTTACTAGCACAACTCATCCAGCAACCCTGATCAGGCAGGAGGCAGGAGCTTGGGTCAGGTGCAGGTTTCCAGACTCCAGAAGCTCAGCACTGTTTGCTTCCACAATTCCCCCAAGGGAGGACATCTCAGAAACAGGCACATGGCTCCTGCTCCAGCTCCCTTCCACCCCAGATGAGGAATTCCCCCACCCGTGCCTCCCAGAGACAGGACACAGCAGGGTAACCTAATTTTTGACCATATGAGCCAAGCCCTGGGGCCAGAAGGACGGGGAGGGAAATGAGGGGAGGAGTTACCGCTGCTTTTGCCTCGGCAGCCTTGGCCTTCTTCAACCTGGCTTTGCAGGCATCCAGGTCCAGGCGTCGGTTCTGCAGGATCCTCCTCTCTTTCTGGAAGGGACAGGAGATGGGGCAGAGCACATTGCTTAGAAGCAGGGTTGAGGAGGGGGTGTGGTATCACCTAGGAATCAAATCTATTTCTTTATTAAAACATGCCAGGGAGAAAGAATCAGTTGCTATGCTCGTCTCCTTAGCAAGAGTTTTGGGGCTGGTTGCCAGGGATACAGGATAACCTCCTGGAAACAGGGCAGCCTGTGATGGGTGGTGCCCACAAGCTGCAGGAGTGAGGAAATTAGTTACTTTCCTCATGCACATCAGCTGGCAACCCCTCCCTATCAGAGGGGGAACCTGAGCAGATCTAGGGTTGGTACTCCCTCATCCTTGCATTCTTTGAGGGGAGAGGTATGAAGTCATCCTTTATCATAGGGAAAGAAAAGGGGCTCTCTTGGCACTGTTTCCCTCTCCCCCTGCCCTCCTTGTCTCCAGGGATGTGACAAGCTTCCCCTTCCCTGCTCCCACACTCACAGAGATGGTTTTCCAGTCCCCTTCCAGGAAGTTGCGCAGTGGGGTCAGGAAGCTGATGGAGGCAGAGCGGATGAATTCCCGCTCTGCTGCACCCAAGCGCCTCTGAGTCTCTCCAACTTTTATCAAAGTCTTTCCTGCAACAACAGCAACCTTCAGCTCCAGAGAAACCAATTAACACGTGTTGGCTTCAGCCAATTCACCCAGAGCTTCCACACTGTCGTGCTGGGGGACACAGGCACGGCTGTACCTGATCTGGGCAAGGTGACCCTGCCTGTCCCACCCCAGCTCCAGCCCTACCCACTCTCTGCTGTTGGCCTGAGGCATCTTTTCACTGCTCCCAGGGCAGCTCTGATCTTATCTACCTGCTGAGGCACTCATGCCACTGATATATTTTACTGCTCTACCTGCTTGTGCAGACTGATCCTTCTCTGCCTCGTAAAACAGAGGCACAGGAACAGAGCAGCAAATTAAAAAGCACCAGAGCAGAAAACATGAGTTGATTAGGCAGTGTTGGCTATAGATGCAGTTACAGCTGCTCTGGCTGTAACAGGACTCACTATTGAACAGCTATTGATTTGGAGAGCAGGAACAAAGCTCATGGCAGGGGCAAGGACAGCTGGAAGTGAAGGCTATGTCTGTGCAGGTCTGCTGCTTAAAGAAGCCCAAACCTCCCCCAGGAAGGGACAACTGAGGATTTAAGAGCAGAAAGATGGGTCTGTGTGGTCAGACAATGCAAAACAGTATTAGGGATATTCTTCTGGGAAGGGATGGGTTCCCAGGACTTCTCTGTTAGCCAGGCTGACTTACCATAAGGTGTCCCTGGCCCAAAGTCGTTGGCTGCCTCTGTCATGTACTGTGCCAGCAGCTCTCCATTGGTGACCCGGGACGGCACCTTCCGGTCCAGCTTCTCATACAGGAATTCTTCTACTCTGGCACCTGGAGTGGGGACACCAGGGAGCTTGAAAGAGAGTCCCTGAACTGGGATTCATGATAGCCCAGCCCATGCAGTCCTCAGTGATGCACTGCACAGCAGGCACCAGTGCCAGGAGCAGGTGTCCCTGCCCCAGGCTGTGAGGTGCTCTCAGCTGCACAGGCCCTGCAAGGACAGGTTTCTCCCAAGCCCCAGGAACCCTACAGGGCTCTCTGCCAGAGGCCAGGTCTTTCAGCACTGAGCTGCAAGTGACATTTGTCCTTTAAGCCTTAGGAGAAGCTGGACTTACTGGGGTTTGGCTGTAGCAGAACTTCAGTCTGACGCAAGATCTTCTCTGTCCAGTTCTTTGTGCAGTCTGCCCTGGCCAGGAGGTTTTCAAAGTGGGCATCAAGTTCAGTCTTCTCAGCCTGGCCCAGCTTTTCTTCAGTAAACTGCAGGAAGAAGGCAGTCATTAGGTCTGTTCTTCCAAAGAAAATTGACAAGTGTGTTAGAGAGCTAATAAGGGACAGTGAAGCTGCTTTTGTCTTGTGTATTTACCTTAGAATAGAGCTAAAATCCCTTCAAGGTGTCATTCTTTGTTCCCAGGCATCTTTCAGGGGAAGAGGGCAAGTTTTTTGCCCAAGAGTAGAACAAGAATTGGGCTAAAAATAGACTCCAGGTTTGAGAGGTGTTCCAGAATAAGCAACTTTTAATAAGTTCTAGTACAGAAATACTCCAGTTGTGAGGGATCTATTTAAACATGGCTTCCACTGCGTCATGAAGGAGAGCAACAGACATCCTTCACATGAGGGAAGGTGCTAAATCCCTTCATCTCCTACTGACCAACTCTGTGTCCTGCAAAGCCAAGGGGTCAGGAATGCCACTACCACCTGAAGTCAGGAGATTCAAATTCAGGATTTAGATAAAACCACTTCCAGCAAGGCTGTCTTCTTCTGGGACACACTCTGAAGCAGGGAATTGAAATATAACACTGTCCAACTCTTCTCAGCACTCAGATTCATACAGGCACAATCCCTCCCTCTGCAATTCCTTTTAAGTTTAAAATTAGCAGCAGGAGAATTAGGTGGTGCAAGTCTCCAGTGTTTTCATACTGGGCAGTGGCATCTGACCAGATCTGTCAGTCTGGAGATGCAGCCTCAGATGGCCTGGACACCCTCCATTGCTTCCTTGAGGGATTTCTGAAAGAAGAGCACATTCCCTCTCATCCCATCCCCATTTCCCACCTGCTCCTTTCAGTGAAGTTGGCCAATTTCAGTGTATTTTTAAGCACAATTCCCTGCTCTTGACAGAACCAACATCTTGTTGGATCATGCTAAAATACCCTTTGGACAGCTGTGCCATCTGGGGTGCAACAGAGGGTCCAGTTGTCCCTTAACCCTTGTTAATGGTCTCTGATGCCATTGTTGAGTCACCAGGACATGGTGCTGTGCAATACTGGCACAGTCAGATGCCAAAGATTCCAGCTTGGCTAAAGCTCTGAGATGAAATGCAGCTCCTGTCTGATCTACCACTGGTACCTTTCTCCTCTCTGCTTCCCTACACCAGAGCTCAGCTCTAGGTGGGCCAAGATGTCCCTTCCTTGGGGTCTTGATCTGGTGTCTGCTGCCCTTCCTGAAAGGCTTCCTGGCCAGCCCCCATCCAGCCCAATGCTGGGAACCAAGTGAGATAAGGAGAGCCCAGAGCAGGGGCAAACAGCCCTTGGAGTCCTGTTACCAGATGTCTGAGATATACAAGCCCTCCAGGTATGTTTACACAGTGACCTGTTTGGCACCATTCAGCTCCAGCCACTGGAGTGCTTTGTCAGATGTGGGTGGTGACAGGTCCCCAGCTGCAGGGACAGGGATCCTGTCACTGGTCTCTGCACCACCAGCCCCTGGTTACTGCCATGCAATTTTACCTAGGTCTTGCCATGGTCCCCTGGCCACTGCTGGACAGGGGTAAAAGCAGATTCAGGGTGAGAGGCTGTTTGTATTGTTTGGTCTGTGATTTCTCTGGGGGTCACACATGGCTCTCAGCAGCTCAGGCTGCTTTCCTCTGTCTGGGAGCCCAGGGCTGTTTTCAGACTCTGCCAGGCTGGGCTGAGTCACTGCCATGCAGCAAAACTGGGACTTCCCAGGTATCTGGCACCAATTCTCGAGTCATCTGTTAAAGATATTTCTTAAACAAGCCAAGACTCTTTGATGCAAAGGTAAGTCTCTCTTGCCCCCCTTTCCCAGACAGCATTTTGAGACCTCATCTCACTTTCAAGTCCAGCTCTTTTTCCTGCAGTTTAGGCTTATCCTGCACCAGCATCTGCCCTGGAGCTGTCAAACCTAAACCCAATTTCTTATCAGCTGAATTGAGTCAGCTTCTTACAGCATTGCTGCAGTGCCAGATCACTGCTGAAGCCCTCCAGCACCTCCACAGTGCTACTGCCACAGTCCTGAACCACCCCAGCTCTGGGGTCCTTTGCTCTATTAGCAAATGACATCTTTGGCATCACTGTCCTCTGTGGCTGTTTTGTGTAACCCAGTGCAGGGGTCACAGCACTTGCCAGAACTCAGAAACTCAATTCTTGTCTCAAGTCAGGCACTAAAACTGTTTGTCTTGCAACAAGGCTGAGGGCAGCACCAGGATCACAGCAAGCCTGGGGATGCCTGGCAATACCATAAGGGAGGAATTTCAGTCACAGCCCCTGGTTCCAAAGGGTCAGGCCAGAAAATCTCTTAGTCAGGCTTTCTTTCAGGGTTGGAAAGGAGGGCATGAAGGTTGGGAAGGGGGTGCAAGGCATGGGAGGCTGTGACTCCACTGCACTGAAGTCCCTCAGTGTCCCCTGCCCCCTGCCCAGGAGCTGGATGTTAGGAACCCAGCCCAGGCATGGCCTAGGGTGGTTGGTGCCTCAGTGCAGGGGGGATATCCCTGCCCAGTGCTACCTCCTCCTCCTCCCTGTGCACAGAGAATCGCTGATCTAGCTCAATTTGACCTCTAGTGTGACTTTTTAGACCTATCAGAGAACCCACCCAACCTCACAGCAGTCCTGGGGATGTGCCATGAAGTGCAAGGAGAGCAGAACCACCTGCTGCAGGAGCAGCCTGCCATGAGATCAGATGAAGCTCCTCCTGGAAGCACAGCCAGCACAGGAGATTACAGGTAAGTTACACTGACCTATGAGCTGGCTTGTGTTTTTGTCTGCTGCAAGAGGAAATCTGAGATTTTGGGTGGCAACAGATCTCAGCTGCTGGTCCCTTCTTACCTGGCTGCCCAGTGAAAAGAAGGGTAGAAGAACAGCAGTTTATGAAATTTGGCTACTCAAGCACTTCAGGCAGAACTCCCTTGTTTCTATTTTTGAGAATCTGTTTTCATAACACAGAAATTTGATAGAAGAGATTTCACTGTGACACCAAGAGATGCATGAGAAATGAACTGATCATACTCCCAAGCCTCCTGACTGTAAAAAGACAGATTTTGAGTATTTTATATCTTGCTGCTCTCAGACTAGAAGCACTGCTGTCTTTTACAACAGATTGCCAAAAATGGGAGTGAGACTGGGTTTTGTCAAGTTGATTTACAGGCTTGGTGCAGATCCCTGGGGAGAGAGGCAGGGCTGGCAGAGCACAGGCAATTGCAGTGCTGAGAAGAACCTCCAGCTCCTCCATCCTGCCGTGGCAGAACTACTCCCAGTTTGTTTCCAAGAGCCTGAGGACTGGGTCAATAGCCCTGAAGCAATTCCCAGATCTGCATGCTGGGATCATGAGCCAGGTGGCAGTGCTGAGGCTGCTCCTCTGCAGGAAACATCCTGACCCAGAGCGGGTGCTTAATAATGCAGGGCAGCCTTTTGTCAGTGCCACTCTCACTCTCCAGGAAGAGCAGAGCTGTGCTGCATTCCAGGACATCAATAATTCAGCCAAAGCTTGGGTTTCCTCTGGAAGGCTTGGCTGGCCAGCAGGAACAAGAGATGCTTTATCAGGGCCCAGGTGGGCAAACAGGGTGACCCAGCAGGAGAGCAGCACTTGGGCCACAGGCCCCACAGGAGCAGGGACGTGCTGGACTGCAGTTAGGGCAGCCTTGGGGAAAAGCCCCTTCCCCCAAGAGAGCTGGCAGACACAAGTCTGGGATGTCAGGAGGGTCAGCAAGTAGTGCTGAGCTGGAGGGGCCCCTCTGCACTACAGGTACAGATCAGACAGGCTGGGCCTGTGACTGAAGGAGATCAGAGTTAGGCTTTAAAATAGCTCATGCTGGAAGCACCAGCACCTTTCTCTCCTTAAAAGTCAGGGGAATAAAATCCCAGTATAATAAAAGCCCAGGCCTGTATGCTGTGATCTCTTGCAGAGGCTGCAGCCCCCTTGCAGAGGATCTGGTGGCAGAGCTCAGACCCTTGTACCACTTGCAGGGTCCCCATTTTATCCAGCTGGTAAAGTTACTAATGACTTTCCACTTTAAATTACAAAGATCAAACTGGGGCCAGGAGATTTAAACCAGGAATAGTCTCCTGTAGCTGCCAGTAGATTTAGACTGTTGGGTTTTTCAAAGCCTCCAAATAGCTCAAAATGCCCAAAACACAGTAACATTTGCTCTTTTGGTGATCAAAAGCACAACACAATCACCTGAGCAAATCTGGCTCCCTCTTTGCACAGGGTTGCAGTAGGAAAGAAGCCACAGCCACTCAGCATTTGAAAACTACCTGATTTTCAGCAACTCTGGAGCATAGAGAGTCTGCTCCAAGTATTTGGTCACCAGGAGGCAGGAAAGCCAGGCTGGGAGCCAAGTGAAACTGTGCTAGAGGACAGGAGGAAGCCATTAAGAGGGACAGCTTGGTTAACTCATGGGCACAGCATTCAGGAGAGGAAAAACACTGTGGTGGTGGGCTGACCTTGGCTGCATGGGAGGTGCCACTGAGCCTCTCTGTCCTTTCCCTCCTCAGCAGAACAGAGGGGTTGAAAATAAGATGGTCAAACCTCATAGTTCAAGATAAAGGCAGTTTAATGAAGAAAAAGTTGTGTGTGGAAGCAAAGGAAACCAAAAGATTTTCTTGAATTCTTCCCCTCTGAAGTGATGTGTAACCACTTCCTGGGAAGCTGGGCCTCAGAACATGTCCAGGTTACTCCAAAAGACAAATGTGCTCTATAATAATGTCCCATCTCCTCCTCTCTCTCAGGTTTTATTGCTGAGCAATGTCCTATGGTATGGAATATCCCTTTAGGCAGCTTGGGTCAGCTGTCCTGGCTGTGTCCTCACCAAGACCTTGTCCTTTCCTTGGGCCACCTTCTGATCTCTCAACTTTCGAAGTGGGAGCACTGATAAGGTCAACAAGCAGAGGGTTTATTTTATCTACTAATGATAAAAGCCTATTTTATCACCAGAGTTCAGGGAGCTGAGGGAGTCTGTCTGTCTGCAGGGGCTTCAAGATGATTAAGTCAGCCTCTAGCTGTTTTAGTAATGACATCAGGGGAGGATAAGCACCCAAAAGCTGCACTCACCCTTGGGCATTTTCACCCAGAGCCTGTTTACATCAGAACTGACAGAAGACAGACACCTACAGTTATTTCCAGACCTCCCTGAAAGAGCCTGGCCTGCAGCCTGTCTAGAACAGAGAAATCCAATGTGTGGCCACACAGCTTCCACTGGCCCAGGTTTGGGATCAGACCCACTCAGTGATAACTGAAGGTGCAGCTGATCAAAGGGAGAGGCCCTTCTTCAAGAGAAGATGAAAAGTGACCTGCTAGGAGTCTGCTGCATCCCCTCAGAGAGTACTGATCTGCAACTGGTGCAAGTGTCAACAGAGGCCATCCTCAGCTGAATGCTGGATCCTACACAAGCTCCAAACCCTTGCAGTGCCCCAGCCTAGAAGCTCATTCCCCACTCCCAGGGTAGGAGAGTGTCCACTTCTTTCCTACCCCAACTTTACTGTCTGCTCTCCTTTTCTGGAGGAGCCCTCTGACTGAAGCCTGAGCAAGGAAGAGCCAGGTAAAGGAAGCAGTGGGTTTGAGCTGTTTTGATTGGGGTTTTTTTGTCATGAGGAGCCTAGTCCAAAATCATTCTTCCAGCACCTCCATTGGGTTGTATCTGACAGATTTCAAACCAGCTCCTGCCCTGAGCCAGCCCAGAGGTGTTGAGCTGACCATGCCCTGTCTCCTTTCCCCCAGCTGAGCCCTAATTCCAGTTGAAGCTCCTGTGTTGGTCAGACAGCCCTGCCAGACAGCAGGAGCAAATGCTGTCTGAGTGGAACAGCACATAATGGCCAGTCCATTTATCTCCCAGCAGCTGCAGTTCCAGTAAAACATCACTTTGTTAAATGCCTGGAGCTGGAGAAAGCATCTCCAAATGCTACAGAAAACAGCTTTTTCTAGACATTCCTATCCTAGATCTGCAGTGCTAAAGAGGGCTACAAACCCAGCCCTTACTGCCCACAGCAGAGCTCAGCTGTCAGTGGTGGCTCTGGGGGAGATGGGGCAGGGCTCACCCACACCAGGGCTCTGTGGGCACCCAAAAAGGCTGAATTCCCCCAGCAGTGACCCCTCATGAGGTGGTTTTCAGCCTCAGAGATCTCCTTCCTTCCAGTTCTCCCTCCTTACACACCTGCTCGCTGTCCACAAGTTCCAGTGCTCATTTGGTTTCAAGAAATTACTACAGCAATTAGGCATATGAATATTCATGTACGAGACAGTGGAGTAGGAGTAGCAGGCAGCAGCCACGATTTACAAACGCCTCCTTGCTCTGGAATCACTGTGTGCAGACACTGTTCCCAGGCCTGTCTCCTTCCTACGCCCTGGAGCCAAAAAACACTTATCAGAGACTTACAATAAGGCTTCTAAACATAAGATTTCTTTCCAGCATTTCTTCTGCATCCAAGGTCATTTGCATGAGAACAGCATCTTTAGGTTTTCCATCTGCTCCTTATTTTGCACCTGTAGTTAATATCTGCCTTTTTCATAACATATGACTCACTGGCACAGTTACAGGAGGGGATATCTGCTTACAGGAGACCAGTCCTCAACAGAGCCAGAATTACTCCACTGCACAGAAGGTCTGGAACAAGGCAGCTCTGCTCTCTTTGTTTACCAGCCCCCACACAATAGGCAGAGCAAGAAGCCCAGTCCCAGAGCCACCAGCTGGACCTCACCTTCCAGGCAGGATCCCAACCAGTTCTGACCTGCCTCTCTCCTCTCCTGGCCAAACAAGAGCAGTTCTTCAGTCATTATGCCCAAGAAATGAATACATTCAGCAGCTCCATCTCACCACCTGCTGCACATCTAGTGCTCACAGGTACCCAAATTTCTTCACAGCTCCGGGGGGGGGTTACTTCATCTTTAGAAGCTCCTGATCTCAAGTTTGTGAATATCAGGATATTCTGAGTTGGAAGGACCCACAGGGATCATCGAAGTACTCCTGGCCCTGCACAGACCCCCCAAGAATCCCCCGCAGTGCCTGAGAGCACTGTCCAAGCGCTCCTGGAGCTCTACAGGCCCTGGGGCTCTGCCCATTCCCTGGGGAGCCTGTTCAGTACCCCACCACCCTCTGGGGGGAGAACCTTTTCCGAATTCCAGCCTAAACCCCCCTGACTCAGCTCCTGCCATCTCCTCACGTGGTCCTGGTGCCTCAGCAGCCCGTGAGACCCGACCTGCTGGCTCTCAGCAGCTCCTTCCCATCCTTTGAACATCCCAGTGTTTTCCAGGGCCTGGGATCGCCTGCTCCTCCCCAGGGGCTGAAGTGCAGACCGGGTGCAGGGCAGCTCCACCACCCTTCCCCAGCGACAGGGACCATCCCACAGCATCCCAGCATGACTGGGCTTGGAAGGGACTTCTGGAGAACATCCTGCCGAGGCAGGGTCACCTGGAGCAGGTGGCACAGGAGCGCGTCCAGGTGGGTCTGGAATGTCTCCAGAGCGGGACACTCCACGGCCTCGCTGGGCAGCTCTTCCAGATCTCTGCATCCCTCCCCGCCGCGCTGGGCACGGACAAAGCAGCCGTAGGCCATTTCACGCAGCTTTGTTTCTTTAAGGCCAGGCCCCACTGTCCCCCGCGCTCCCCTCCCCCTTCCCAGCACCGTCCCCGGGGCTCTCCCCTCAGACCTTCCCCGGCACCCCCGAGCCATCGTGACGGGCGATGCTGCCGAGGGGCCGCACCTGCGGGCGGTGCTCCGGGGGCTGCGGCTCACACGGACGGACCCACCCAGCTCCGACCTCCCTCTCCGGCCTCCCCGGGCCCGAGCAAACCCCCCTGGCTCCGGTCTAGGCCCCGGCGGATCCCCCCGCCCCCCGCCCCGCGGCCTCCGGGCGGTGCCGCT
>WBNO01012040.1:425993-444176 GCA_013400575.1 Peucedramus taeniatus
GAGCAGGGGGGAGCGCCGAGGCGGGGACCCCCGGCTGAAGCCGGTCATGGGGGTGGGAGGCGCGGAGGGTGCGGGATCTCCGGGTACCGGGGCGGCGGGGATGCACCGGGTGTGGAAGAATGCAGGGGGCCGGGGATGCAGCAGGAGTGCGAGGCAGCCGAGGGCGCAGGGGGGATGCTCAGGGATGCGGGGGATGCTGCGGGGGGTGCCGGAGCCCTTTCTGCAGGGCCCGGCGTGCTGCAGTGCAGGTGCGGGGGTCCCGTGGGACGCTCCCCGCCGGGCCGGAGGGTTCAGCCCCCGGTGCCGGGTGCCCACGGCGGGCAGGCTGGTTGGGAGATGCCCGGACAGAGGGGCTGCCTTGGTACCTCGCTGCCTGTGCTCCCTATCCCGGAACGGTAACCCCAGGCTGCTTTGTGTGCCCAAAATTCCTTGCCCTTTGCTCTTCTCATCTCGGCTGTGGGCAGGACGTTGTGTTTAACCTTGTGGGGAGAGCCCGTGTCCGGTGTGTGCTCCCTGCGGGCTCCCCGAGAACATTCCGCACGGTGCTGGGGCAGTGCGGGTGGGTGTCAGGCGGGGCAGGGCTCTGTCACCGCCTTCTCGGGTCACACATCAGTGCCTCCTGTCGCTGTCCTTGGCCTGAGCACATCCCCCCTGCCCAGCCCCGCTGGCAGCATTGAAACTGCCTGGGCAAACCCCCCTGGGCTGGTAGCTCTCGAGCGGGGCTGTGATGCACAGAAAAGTGTGTGAAAACAGAGTTTTGGCAACGAAAATGTGTATAGTTATTTGAGATAACTGAGACTTTTTTATACGGGGGCTGCAAACAAAATCCCTCCAACCATGTGCAGCCGGGTCTGGTGCATGTAGAAATCTCTGGGAGCTGTCAAATCCCAGGGGGCTGCTGCTGTAGAGCAGTTTGGGAATCTGTCCCCGTGGTTGGTAGGACAAGCAAAGGAATTGCTGCTGCTGCTGGTGAGAAGATATTTTAGATTCGCTGCTCCGAGTGACTGGTGTGTGTTTTGTGAAGTGCAGGGAGTGCAGGGCATGTGCTCCCCTCACTCACCCGATTTTCCCTCTCTTCCAGCAGGAGCAGGATTGTTGGATGAAGGCCAACTCCAGGACTCCGAGCCCGATGTCAGAGGAAAGTTGGATTCTTTTGTGAGCAGCTCACTCAGCATCCACAAGTGCCCTTCCCCGCGGCGGCTCCCGGGGGTGCCGAGATCCTCGTGCAGAGATGGCATTCAGGAGGACAGAGGGAATGTCCATCATGCAGGCCTTGGCAATGACCGTGGCAGAGATCCCCGTGTTTGTTTACACCACCTTTGGGCAGGTACAAGCAGCAGGAAGGGTTTTCTTGTCACATTCCTTGGGCTGGCTCTGCGGGGTTGTCTGCGTGAGATGATGGTGCTGGGGGACCTGGGCAGTTTGAGGGATTGGAGGACTTGCAGGGGGGATTTTGGGATGGTGGGAGAGAGTTCTGAGTGGGCTTGGAGAGGAGAGAAAAGCACTTCCCACATCCCTCCCTGAGAGAACACCCAGGTTCAGTCTTTCTCTTCATCAAAGGATCTAAAAAAAGACTTGTCTTTTAAAGAAGAGTAATATGTTCCCCACTTGTAGTGATGCAGCTCAGCTTCACACCAGGGCTTCAGAGCTGAATTTGGGTAACCTGGATTGCATCTGTCCCAGGCTGTGTGCAGATTTTGCAGTGTGTTTTGGCAATGAGGATCGAGACCAGGTTCTCCAGGTCCTGTCAAAGTGATGCTCCACAGTCTCTGCTATGTCTCAGTTGTGTAGCAGAGGGCGTTTCATGGCTGGGAGGGTAAAGCTAAGGTGTTTCATACTTAACACTGTTTTTAATTGTATTTTAAAAAACGGGCAGTGGAATTGGTTTTTCATTGTTGCTCTTCATTTCTTTTGTGTTTAAAGTCTGTCTTCTCTCAGCTGCGGCTCTCTCCAGGCCTGCGCAAGGTGCTGTTTGCCACAGCTCTGGGCACGGTGGCCTTGGCTCTTGCAGCTCATCAGCTGAAGCGGCGGCGCCGCCGAAAGAAGCAAATTGCTCCGGACAAGTGTGGCTTTAAACCAGGAGGGATCACAGTGCCCATCCTGCCAACCAGGAGGGTCTCCTCCGTCAAGAAAGGTTGGCGTCGCAAAAAGGGGAAAATCCCCAGAGGTTGTACAGGGAGTGAGGGGAGGTGTGGGGAGGGGAGAGCAAAGCCATTTGTGTAGTGCTTCGAATGAATGAAGTGGGAATTCTGAAGAGCAGTGCCACAAGCACGGGGTTTGGGGAGCAGAGGGAGAGACACTGAGATCACAGTCCCTGGGAGCAAAAGGTGTCCTGATGTTTTCCCTGGGGTTTGCAGTTCCCATCCCCTTTTCTGTAGGCAGCCTGTGGACCATTACCAGGCTGCCTCAATAATAATGACCTGGGCACGCAGTGACCCGGTTCTGCATTGATCTCGTGATGTCAGTGCTCAGCTGAGGGGAGGGGAGGGTGGCCTGAGCCAGGCTGGGCAGTTGGGAGTGTCCATCCAGCTCTGTGGTGACTCCCAAACCTTGGGCAGTGTCCTCACCACTTGTACTGATTTTAGGGGTAAGACTGACCCAGGCCCTCAGCAAAGCACTTTGGGGATTAAGCATTTGTTTGGTGAAACATGATAATCAAGGGAGCAGTGTCCGTGTTCTGCCTGTCCTGAGGGAAGGTGGAGGAGTTTTTGCTTGATTGTTTCCACTTGCCTCTTGCTGTCTATAAGCAGTGAATACATTCCTCAGCCTCAGATCCCCACTGACACCAGTCTCAGAGCAAAGCAGAGCAGACAGGAGAACTGTGGCTTACTTCTAGGTATTGGATACTGCTTTGCCCATTCACAGTTACACTGGACAAGGTGATGTTCCCCTCCCTATTCCCTGCTGCAGTCACCTGGGCCTAACATCCTGTTTTTTGTGACCTTCCCAACTGCAGGATACTCCAGCAGGAGAGTCCAGAGCCCTGGCAGCAAGAGCAATGACACCCTCAGCGGGATTTCCTCCATTGAGCCCAGCAAACATTCCAGTTCCTCCCACAGCCTGGCCTCGGTAAGGACCTTGTCAGCAGGGCTGGGAGATGTCAGTGCACACACCTGCCACGAGATCACCAAGTCCTTGGGCTGGTGCTGGTCCATGGAGCAGAACAGATTGCAGTATAATTGTAGGGCAGGTTCTGCTGTTAACCTTGCACTGAGTGTCTGGAGTTCCCTGTGAGCAGCAATTTTTTGTGGCCAGGAGCTCCTTGGCCAGTTCTTTGATCAAGGAGGAGTCTCAGGAGGGATTTCCCTGCGGGACATGGCCACGATTCCTTGGAGCTCTCTGTGACCCCCTCCAGGAGTTAGGCTGGGTTGTTTCTGGGTCTCACAGCAATGGGGAGTTTGTTTGCTTCCCTCTGTGGTGGGGGTTTGGGTGGCCCAGCAGCCCCTCCCTTCTGTGCTGGGGCTGCTCACAGCTTGCTTTCTTCTTAAAACCAAATTAACTACCAAAATCTGATAGCTCTGTTCAGGAAACAGCACATGGTGAGAACACAGCCTAGTCATTCTATCTCCTCCAAAGCCAAAAAAGCAGCCTATGAGTACAGGTAATTCAGGTTTAACCAGACAGGAGAAGCCATCAGTGCTTATATCCACCTTTTGTGAGACCAAAACTGGAAACATTTGTGTCTTCAAGACCTGTTTCACATCCCCATTGCTCAGAGCTCACGTTCTGTTGGAGCAGGGGGGACACAGATGAACCTCTGTGAGTTGCTGCAAAGCCGTCCCTTGTCATCGCTTGGGCTCAGAGGCTGCTTGGCAATGCTGGGGCAAGGAGAGGGGAAAAATCCCCCTTTTGAAAGGAGCTGTTGGGTGCCAGCACTCCTCAGCACATGCTGGTGTTGCTGTTTTTAGTACGGCTAAAGCACCGGGAGTTGCCAAAATCCGTGCTGGCCGAAGCGTGTCTCCAGCAGGCGGCAGTGCCGGCGCGGCGCCGGGCAGGCACGGCATTCCCCGGGGAACTGGGGTGCGATGGGATGGGATGGGATGTGTCCCTGAGCACCAAGCTCTGTCCAGCTCTTTCCCCTCCACAGGGACTCACATCCATGTAATTCCCCCGTGGCTTCTCAATTCACACAGATGCTGTCCAGGTTTTGTATCACTGAAGTTGTATTTCTCTTTAAATAAAAAGAAATCCATAAATAAATAACTTTTTCCACTGCTGGTGCCTGGGTGGGGATATCCCCACAGAGAAGCATCTGTTTCTGTACAGATGAGTTGACCCTGTACTTACAGTTTTTATATTACTTGGTGGAAAAAAAACAGCTCATCCTTTGCACAGCTGCAGGTTTTGCCTGTCCTCTCATTGCAAAGGCTCCCCTTTGCCATCCAGTAAGTAAATTGGCAGCAATGAACTGATGATTTGCAGTTCAAGATCTCAAGGTGATTTATTAACACTCCACAGGGATTGATCAATGGAGGCAGGACAGAAATTCATCTGTCAGCTGATTATTGTAGCTTTTTTTAGTACCAGGCTCATGTTTTGTCATCCTTCTGTAAGCCACAGGAAAACACTGGTCACTGATAGTGTTGAATCCAGCCCTTTACTGGGTCAGACTTTAGAAGACATCGATGCCCTAGTGTGAAATTGGACAAAGCTGAACTGACACTGCTGTGTGGATTGTCAAGCTCAGCCCTCCCAGGAGAGGGTCTGGTTACAAAGAGGAAGGAGAGTGAGGATTCCCCTGGCCCTCTGGGGAATCCTCAGCTGTATTTTTTCTGGGAAGCTGTTTCTTTTGTTTGGACTGTGCTTGCTTCCTTGCCACCTCCAGTGGTTTTGGTACAGGCAGCTGGGGCTGACGTGAGCTTTCCATCAAAATCCTGATGCCTTTGTAGGGATTGCTTTGGGGCTTTCCTGGGCTGTTTCCTCCATCAGGGCTCTCCTTTCAGTGCTCATGGATACAGGGGAGCACAAGGGCAAACATGGGGAAGGAAAATGCCTTTTTGCTGAAGGCTGGTGCTGTTGGTTTGATCTTAGCATCTCTAACCTTAAGAGAATTCAAAAGGCATTTGCTACCCTCTGCTCCCTCCTGCAGATGGTAGCAGTCAACTCCTCAAGTCCAGTGCCCCCAGGGATGTGGGAGGCCCAGGCAATGGGAGAGGCTGGAGCCATTGGTGATTCCAGTGCAGAAAGCCTCTATGTTCAAGGTAAGCAGGCACAAGGGTGACATTGCTCTGGGGGGGTTGTTTATCACTGTGAGAGCAGGAAGGGGCTGAGAATTGACATGGAGCATCAGCAGCTCAATGTAGAGCTCTAACAGAAAGATCCCTTCCATTCTCAGCTTAAGTTCAAATAAAAATTCCATCTTCTCTTACAAAGAAACAAACTTTTTTTGTCAGTGAATAATTTGCTTCCAAAATACTGTTCTTGAGCAACAGGCTCATCTTATGCAGAGAACAGTAATTTGGCAGTAACATGGATGATGCTTTAACCAGTTTTGGGATAGTCTCCTTCTAATCCAAATTAAATCATATTTAAACAGGAAAGAAATAGAATATGTTTATTCTTTCTGTTGGGGAGGGATTCCCTCTTTGCTGGATTGTCTGAGTGAGCAAAGACTCATGCTGTATCTCTTTGTTCCTGAGTGCCTTGGGACTCTCACAGCCAGTGTTTGGTTGGGTTTCCAGGCATGGAGCTGTTTGAGGAGGCCCTGCAGAAATGGGAACAGGCACTGAGCATCAGGCAGAGGGACAGTGCTTGTACCAGCACCCCTGTGCCCTGGGACAGCAGCAAACAGCAAGAGAGCATATCTGAGAACCTTTCAGAGGTAGGTCCCCACATGCTGAAAGGCCAGCCTGGGTGCTGGAAGCTGTAAACAGTGGGATGTTAAAAGGAGAGCAAATTAAGGGCAGAGTCAGGCCAGACTCTATTTAAGAGCTGTCTGTATCTGCAGCTTCCTTATGCAATGGGAGTGGGTGTTTTTAATTTCTTTCTCTTTTTAATACGTCTCGCCCCCTCATTCCCCAGCGTTTCCATCCACCTTCCAGCCTTGTGTCACTCACTGTCACACGTGTCCTCCCGTGGCACAGCCTGTGGTGAGAAGAGGCTGTGATGAATGCAGCACTGCTTTGGCTGGCAGTGTTGTCTCTGTAACTTTTTAATGCATTTAAAATGGAGATCTTGATGGTCACTGCCACTTCTGGGAGCTGGGTGGAGAGCAGAGCCCAGCTCTGTGTGTGTGGATGAGGAAGGCAGTGGGAATTTGGTAGGAGCTGGGTATGGCCCTGGTCCCTGCAGGCAGGTGTGTACCTCACTCAGCCTCTGCAGCTACAGGAACCAGGATTTTAGGACACCCCTTGCTGTCTGGGACTTGAGGACTATGCAGGGAAGACCTGTGTTAAAGGAGATCTAAACTAGAATGGCTCAGGGACAGCCACAAAGCTAAAAAAACCTGTTGTAACTCAGGACTGTGAAAGGAGCTGAACTCCAAACTCTCCAGGAGTTCTCACTGGAAAAAAAAGTGTTCCCAGCCTTTTGTAAACAGTCTGGTGTAGTAAGTATGTGGGACATTTGTCTTTTGTGCTGGATCATATTTATCCAAGTCAGATCTGGATTCTGTTGTTGTTGGCTCTCCTTGAAGGGCCCTGTAGTGTTTCTAAAACTGCCTTAAAACCAGTTGATTCATTATGAAAATAGATTCCATGCCTCTTGTTAATGCTCCTGTCTTCTGGGTGAGATACTCACGCAAACATAGGGACATGAAGGCAAGATGCTGTTTAAGTCTTATTTTCCCCACACGATTTTTTTAAATCCTCCTGTGTTGTTTACAGCAAAATTTGCTTATGCCCAGCACATTAATCTAAATATTCTGTTATCCAGTTCTGGATATCCTGTTATATTCAACACAGGTTTCCTGATGTGATTTCTCCTGGAAATTAGGCTAAAGTCAAAAGGCAGGAGATTTAAGTGGTGTATAACTTAATAAATTACCTGTTTTTCCAGGTGGCAGGTTAAAGTTCTTTAGTTATTTCTTCCCTTTTTAACAGGAAAACAAAATTGTGAAACTCAAAAGCCAGAGGGTTTGAGTAGGCTGTGTAGAAGCTTCCCTCCCCATACATTATTAGCTGAATTGTAGGATTAATGACTCCTCTCTCTTTTTATTTTTAATCATTTAATCTGCAGACTGCAAATCCCATTTTTACTGAAAATTTCCTGCCGTATTTGTGCTGTCCAATCTGTCTGTGCCCAGCTGGCTAACTAAGGGTGACATTTCTGTGTGTTCCAGGAGGAGTCCCAGAAAAGGGAGTTTGCTGAGAAGCTGGAGTCCCTCTTGCACCGAGCCTACCACCTCCAGGAAGAGTTTGGCTCCTCGCTCCCATCGGACAGCGTGCTGCTGGATCTGGGTAGGGCACCTGGCTGCAGTAAAATGCCAATTTCCTGCCTGGTTTTTTGTCTTTTGTATAAGCCAGGTGAAGGAAGAGTGACAAAGTGGGAGTGGAAGAGAGCACAGGAGCTAAGAGGAATGTTGGTGGATGAACTCCAACACATGTGGCTTCTTTCTCTCCTCCAGAGAAGACTTTGATGCTTCCATTGGCGGACGGATCGTTGCGGCTGCGGACGGATGATGAGGACAGCTCTGCTTCGGAGGATTCCTTCTTCTCTGCAGCAGAGGTGACTCAAGTGTCACCTGTGTGTCACAGCCCAGTGGCTTGGAGGGAAGGCACAAAGGCACAAAGCCAAATGTATCTTGGGAGAGGAAAATGATCAAACACAGAGCAACAATGACAGGCTGAGAGGTTCATGATGGATGTTAGGAAAAGATTGTAATGAGGGGGATGGTGTGGGCTTTTCCAACCAGCACTTCCATGTCATCTTCTTGTCTACTGCAGAAGACATGCCATAACAGCTAGGAAAGTGCTGTTATCTATGTAAGATGGCTTGGTGGTGTAAATTTTATGGAATATTGAGCAGTGTCAGAGCTGAGACAGCTTTTGGTGAAAAAAGAAATATATTTGCATGAAACAATTGTCACTGATAAACTTTGCTAGCTGAAGATTCTCTGAAGAAGGCCCACCTTGCTTGTGTGCACTCACTTGTGTGTTTGCAAATATTTAATGAGCTCATTTTGTTCTTCCCATGTCTCTTGTTACCTCTACAGCTCTTTGACTCTCTCCCCTTTGAGCAAATCCCATTCCACCTGTCCAAGCCAGTGGCAGCATACGAAGAAGCTCTGCAGTTGGTGAAAGAAGGGAAGGTCGCATGCCGGACACTGAGGTGAAGAGCCAGCTGGAGCTGTGAGACCTGGTGTCCCTTGGGGTGCTCTGAACACATCATCTGCCTTTGAGCAGCCCCATAACCAGAATAACCCACTGGGGTCATAAAATCACAGCATGCTTCCTGCTGGTTTGGCCTTCCCAGGGAATTAACCCCAGATTTTAGGGATTCACATGTTAAGAAAGAGTAATTGTCCCTGGAAATTAATGATAGGAAGTGTGACTGTTCTGGGAGGCATAGTCCTGTAGCAGCTTGGCAGAGGTGCTCTGTTCCTCCAGGGAGATGGGTAAAGGGAATGTGACTGTTCCTTTCTCCTATGCACAGACTGGGAATTTTAGTTTTTTATTTTTAGGGGACCATAGTGTAGGAACACCAACGTCAGAACTGGAATTTACACAATTCTTCCCCTTTCCCTCTAGGACAGAGCTGCTTGGCTGCTACAGTGACCAGGATTTCCTGGCGAAGCTGCATTGTGTCAGGCAAGCATTCCAGGTGAGAATAGCTCCAAGGCTCCCGGATTTTCGTGGCACATGGCTGCCAGCAGCACATTCCTGGAGATTTCAGTTTTGTTTCCTAGGTTCCAGCTTATTAAAGGTTAAGGACACTGGTGTGCAGCATTGCACAGGACATTTTTTTTTTTTTTAGTTTAGAATTTGAAGGTGTGTAGGTTCTCACAAGAGACATCTGTGTTCCCTTTGCAGGAGCTGCTGGAGGATGAAAGCAATCAGCTGTTTTTTGGGGAGGTTGGGAAGCAGATGATGATAGGACTGATGACAAAAGCTGAAAAGGTAGGAAGTTTGTCTAACAACTAACCTGTGTCTTGAGCACAGGGATACTTGTTCCCCCATCCCAACTCAGAGTTTATCCAGCGTGTTGGAAGAAGAAAACTTCATCTGCATGCTGGTGATCACTATGATGTTGCTGTCAGCTCAAATCCAAGTAGTTAAACTTCTGTTTTATTTCTCTGCTCTTCCAGAATCCCAAAGCTTTCCTGGAAAGTTATGAGGAGATGCTGCGTTATGCCTTGAAGCAAGAGACCTGGCCGACCACTCAGCAGGAGCTCGAGGGAAGAGGGGTTGGTAAAGACATTGTCGTTACAGAGTTGCAGAGGAGTTAGAAGATAACCCTTGCCCAGAGAGGTTGTGGAAGTGCTCAAGGGCAGGCTGGATGGGGCTTGAAGCAACCTGGTTTAGTGGAAGGTGTCCCTGCCCATGGAAGGGGGTGGAACTGAATGGTTTTTAAGTCCCTTACAAGCCAAACCACTGTGATTGTATTACAGTGCATATGTAGGAATGGCCCAGGTGAAAGATCTGCCGTTGAAATACCATTACATTGACTTCAGCTTGTTACATCTTGCTTCAAACCAAAAGATCCCATCTCTCTTTTTAAAACCTGTTCCCTTCACAGACTGTTCTGCTCCCTGACAGGTGGTGTGCATGAGCTTCTTTGATATTGTGCTGGACTTCATCCTCATGGATGCTTTTGAGGATCTGGAGAACCCTCCCTCCTCCGTGCTGGCTGTGCTGCGCAACCGCTGGCTGTCGGACAGCTTCAAGGAGACGGTGTGTGAGACAGGGAGGGCTGGTGTGACTGGGAGAGCAGTGCCAAGGCCAGAAAAGAGCATAACCTCATCTTTCCCAGCTGGGCTGAATTCTCTCTTTATAAATGCCACGCTTTCCTGAAGTTCTAAACAACAGTCTTCTTGTGCATGGAAATTGTTTACAGGAAAGCTTTCCTTATTTTGAAAGCATCTGGTTGGCAACCAGACTCATGGCTCTAGGGGCCTTTATCAGTGATGCCATGGAGATGTTAAAAGATGACAGCACCTATTTTTATGAATGAGAATAAAAGGGCCAAAATGTAGGGAAAAATATGTGGGTTTTAGCATTCATTCTGGCAGTACCTCAGCAGACACTGAAGCTCAAATTGCAAAGCTTTCCTTTAGTCCTGCCCCCCAGCTGTTTTTTAAGACTGATTAGTTTGATCGACTGAGAGTAAAATGGCACTTTGTAACAGCTGTCTGCTTACAGGGGATTGTGGGCTGTTGGGCAACTATGTCAGATCATATTAACAATCTTCAAAAACCCTTCGGCTTCTCTGGAATGGATCTGAAGTGGCTAAATCTGCTTCCAGTTCACTTCAATTTTGTCATTTTAAAGAGTTTTTGGCACAAAAGGGTGACTGCTTTGATATTTTGATGACAATGTGTTGGTAAACTTTGGGTTTCTTTAAATAATCTGAGTAACTAATGGGCTCTCTCTCTGTTAATTGTAGGCTCTAGCAACTGCTTGCTGGTCAGTTCTGAAAGCAAAAAGGAGGCTTCTGATGGTAAGCAAAATTAATCAAAAGGGAAAGAATCTAATGTATTTGAGGCTGGAAAGAGGACACATAGATCTTGACAAAGTGTGAAATCTTAAGTGGCGGAAGACTGAACAGAGTCACGTTCTTTGTGATGCTTTAGAGCCCTGGGGTCCTGCAGTCACTGCTCCAGTGCTATGCCAGTATTTTACTGAATCAGTCTGAGTTTATTCTCCCTTTTTCTTAATGTGAGGATTCAAATGACAGTGTTGCCTGTTGGGTGTTCCCTCTCCCTGCTCACAGTACTGTAGGAATGGCCACAGACCCCAAGCAACAAAGGACTGCTCCTGAATTGTACTCTCCTTACCGGCAGCAAAAGGAAGGTTCAGGCACTGTTCCACTCCCCAGTGCTGATGCTAATTAACCATTATTTGATGAGTTTCACTTAAATCTGTGACTTCCTAAAGAATCACAGCAGATGAGTTTATGGAGCAGGGGAACAGGAAGCCACAACTTCTCAATCCTGGTTCTGCCACAGGGTGTGTGGCTTCTGGCAGTTTTTCAGCTCGATCCCACAGCCAGCTGGTACGACAGGGTTTGGCTCCTGAGATGGCACAGAGAGAAATGAGAGAACTGGAAGCTCTGCTGGTGCTGTCATGCAGTAGCTCTGCCTTGGATATTTGCATGTCCTTTCCTGGCTTGGTCAGCAAATTATAAATAGAGGCTATAAAGGCTGGCTGGTGATTGCTTTTCATTTTCCTCTGTTAATTTTCCTCTTGAAATAGCAGTTTAGAAACAAGAAGATAAAAAGCTCTAGTCAT
Organism: Peucedramus taeniatus; assembly: GCA_013400575.1. NCBI lineage: Eukaryota > Metazoa > Chordata > Aves > Passeriformes > Fringillidae > Peucedramus > Peucedramus taeniatus. The sequence goes on from WBNO01012040.1 coordinate 437,381, forward strand.
CCTTCAAGGGATCTGAAAGATAAATGTAGTTTTGCAGGAAGAGATATTCCAAATAGCTCTTAATTTTGGTTACTGAAGCTTTCTGGCAGGGAAGTTGGTGGCTGATATGGAATAAGCTGCTAATTCTGTCTGAGAATGAAGACCAACTAATTCTGTCCTTCCCTGTGACAGGTACCAGATGGCTTTATCTCTCATTTCTACTCCGTATCGGAGCATGTCAGTCCTGTTCTAGCCTTTGGTTTTCTGGGGCCCAAGCAGCAGCTATCTGAAGTCTGCAGTTTCTTCAAGGTAAGGTGGTTTTTCTGTGCCTCATCTGTGTGGGACTCCTGTCTGCTGGCTTAAAGCTGCTGATGTGTGCTCTTGGTGGCTGGTACCGGCAGGTGAAGGAGGTCTGACTGTAACCTTCCTTTTCTTGCAGCACCAGATCGTGCAGTATCTGAAGGACATGTTTGACTTTGACAACGTGAGGTACACGACAGTGCAGCTGCTGGCAGAGGACATTCTGCAGCTGTCGCGGCGGCGCAGCGAGATCCTCTTGGGATATCTGGGCACCGAGACTTCCCCGGAGATGAACGGCGTGCTTCCTGGGGAAACAGAGCCCCTGAAGGAGGAGCTCATCTGATGTCAGTGGAGGAAAACACTTTTGTACAAGGACCTTTTCCTCCCAGAGGTGGATAAAACTACCTGCAAAGTGCAGCAGTGGCAGCAAGACTATGAACACACAGCAATCTGGCGGGACCTTCTGCTTTTTGTAGCCAGTAGTGTTTGCTGGGATGGATCCAGGACCACTTGCCAACTTATGGTTTGAATTTCTTCTTTGTTCCACCTTCCTGTCATTATTATTACTGTCAATGTTTCATATATACATTGTGTCCTGAACTGCCCGGGCCCAGATTTTTGCCCAATTCTCTTGAATAGGGCAATGTATGTACCTGTTTTGCCTTTGTGTTTTCTGGGAGGTGAATCCCTGATGTTTACGATTGTGTGTGGGAACAGGAATATTACTGGTAAATTCTCCACTTGACCATTAGCTTCTCAAGGAGGCTTTGCTTGCTTTGGGATTTTTATTACTGTTCTTCTCTGCTGTGTTCCTACAGACATTAATTACTGCTGATTTGTACCTTAAGTGTGATAACATATGCAATGTGACTAGCAAAGATTTTTTTCGTGGGGAGGAAGAAATAGTTCTGTAAAGCACTGAAGTAAAATGCAGACTTTTGTAAGCAGTCTGAAGCTCTGGGGAAATTGGTCTGTTCCCTTGGTATTGCTGCTCTTTGGAGACCAGATGACGAGCTCTGTGTCCTGGTCATCCTTGCTTAGGAGGTTGCTGAGGTTTCTGTTTCCCCCTAAGGCAGGTTAGTGTGAGGGGGGGGGGATTTGCATCCTGCATGTGCTTGCACAAAGTCTCTGACACCCATCAAAGTGCCTTGCTGGATTTCAGAATGAGCCAGCAGCAGTTTTTGCTGGGTAGGAGGTGTGGGGTGTGTACAAGCAGGGGGTAATAACGTGGTGCCTATTGCTGGTGTGCACAGGGTAGTGAGAGGTGTAGATGTTGGATGTGAGGTTATGTGTGTGGATAGTTGGAGAGTTGGGATCAAGCTTCTAGAGAGGAAATTACCCTTTACAGTCTGTCAGTTCTAAGAAATACAGCATAATTTTGGGTAATGATCAGATGTGTGTGTGTGTGGTAGTGCTTCTCAAATGCTGTGATCCTGACTGCCCAGCCAGCACCTGGAATCTGGCTGCTTTGGGATGTGAGCTGAGTTGGATACTCGGGTAGGACAGCAGCAGTGGAGTGTGCTGGACTCAGTGAATAATAAAAATCACAGAATAATAGAATATGCTGAGTTGGAAGGGACACACCAGGATTGAGTCCAACTTCTGTCTCTGTACAGGACACCCCAACATTCCCACCATGGGCTGAGGGAGTTGCCCAAACTTCTTGAACTCTGTCAGGCTTGGTGCTGTGACTGCTCCCCTGGGGAGCCTGTTCAGTGCCCAACCACCCTCTGGGTAGAAAACCTTTTCCTGATATCCAACCTAAATCTCTCCCAACTCAGCTTCATGCCACTGACTTGAGGCAGTCCTGGCTTGCAGGAGGGAGGTTTGCAATGATTTGCTGAGTCCTCTGTGAGTACAATGCCACAGATAAAAGTAGAGATCCAGCCTGTGCCTTCTTTTGTTTCAGTCCACATACAGGTCCAAGTCCAACCCTCAGAATGAGGAGATCTCAGGACTTCCACAAAAACATGAGCCTCACTGTTTCTGTTCCAGACTGATAAGTTACCCCTAGTGCCTGTTCTGGGTGAAAGACACAAGGCTTACCTGGATATATTTTTGCAAGTGGAAAAAATATGTAGGAATCTGTAATTTCCATAGGAGTGGAAAGTCAGTGCATGGGCTTGGAGAATACAAATGCTTTCTTCCTCTTCAGATACCTAATGTGGACTCTGCTGGTAAAAGCAGGAAGGAAATAAACAGAGAAAAAAAGTAAACAGGAGGATGTACAAGGAGCAGATAAATGTGCTCTGCCATGTGTTTTAGGGACACCCTCCCTGAGCAGGGAGGTGGGACCAGATGACCCACTGTGGTTCCTTCCAACCTGACCCTTCTGTGGTTCTGTGATTCCTTGAAATGCTCCTGAGTGGTTTGCAGGGGGGTGCGTGTAGAGCACAGTAACATCTGGTGCTCTGTAAGCACATCAGACTGATGTGGCTTATCCTGGAAACCAGATTAATGCAATAAACAGGACAATGCTGAGGCAGAAATTAGGAGCAGCTGCCCCAAGTGAGGCTGCGTGGAATAAACTGTTATGAGAAGGCTTTAAGAGACAGCAGTTGAAGCTAGGAAGGGTCTCTGAGGTGTCTTGCTCCTGGTAGTGTGCAGGAAGAGAATAAATGGAGAATGTTGTATTAGCATGACACACCTGCTACATGTAAACTGTGATCTGAAAGTATGGTATATTCTGAAAGCAAGTTACTTTGCCAAAAAAATAATGTTGATAGTGCTTTGTGCTCTTGTATGGCTGGTTTAGAAGAAAGTCACTTCAGCAGCTTTTGTACAGTGGTTAAAAAGATGCTAAAATGTGAAGATTAATATAATGAGATGGACTGTAATTCTAAACAATCAGTGCTGTTAAATTCTTATTTTTAGTGTTGTTTTATGTGTATTTATTTACTGTTTTGAGTGTCTTTGTCCTCAGTTCTTGGGCAGCCTGCCTGTTTTGTGTACAGACGAAAACACTGGCTGCTGACTTTGGGCTTTTGCATCCTTGCGGGAGAGGATACTGAAACAGGGTCCCCCTGAAGCAAACACTAACTTGCACTGTGGCTTTTTAAGCAGAGAAATTGTAAATTCCTTATCAATCAAATGAAGAAAGACTGTTTTATTACAGCTTGATGCTTTTCCTTAGCCCTTACTGTAAGTAGGTTATACAGCCCTCCCAGTGAAGGTGAGAGGAATCTGCCTCGGGAACATCCGCAGCTTCTTGAAGGTCGAGTTCTCCGCCTTTTCCCACCAGCAGTGACTTGGTCCTGCACCAGCCAAGGATGTTTGCCGAGACAAACTGGTTTTATCTTTACTGGGATGGATGTTAAACTTCTCTACACCTCCCCCTCACTTCATTGCTGCTTTTTGTCCCTCCCCAGGCCCAGTGTAGCTCAAGGGGAAAGGCAGAAAGGTGTCTGCAGCCTCTGGAGGGAACTTTGGGGATCAGTGGGTTGACAGGAGCTGTTCCTGTGGAAGAAGTTTTCCCTGGCCTGAGCAGTGGTGTCAGGCACCTGCTGTGTTCAAGTCCTTTGGATGCAGCCCTCAGGCTGCTCCCACTGATCCCACCCAGAGCAGCCCAGAAGGTGACTCTTGTACTCAGCTGTATTGCAGGGTAGAGTTAAAGGGTGTGATGGAACACCTGCCTGCCCTCTGGCTTCCTGAGATCCCTAGAAAACCCCTTCCCCAGCATATTGTGTTTAGCAATGGAAATTCTTCAGTATTAGTAGCAGCTGTGTATTGGGGTAGAATCTCTTGAGATAAGACATTCACCTTCTTTATGATGAACCCTTATTCTCAAGGGGTTAAATCATCCTGGGCTGACACTTGCAAGATTTTAACACAGATGGGGATTTAAAGTGGCTTAGCAGCAATGAAATAAAATCCCTCAATAGTGTCTGATGCTTAAACAGAATTTAAAATATGCATGACTTTCATTTTTTACATGGAGGTTGTAACAAGCTTCACCAGAGGTTAAAGTACATCCTCTGTACTTTAGTATGTATGTAGAGACTGTGCCAAATGGCTCTAGGAGGGTCTTTATGGTCTTTAAAGCACATTAATAAAAAAATTATGAGGAAAAATCTGCCTTGTATCTACAAGATCAGTGTGGCTTTGAAGAGCATGACTTGTGTTGTCTCATACAGGGAAGTGGGAAAGCAGGATTTTATTTACCCCTCTTCAGTAGAACATTCCTCTGCCATATCTGAAACTAATGAATGTAAACTTGTGCCTATTTTTTTCTTGATTTCCTAAAGGTGTAAAAATCTGTTCTTGTTTTGCTTTTATCTTTTTCTTTGCAGCTAATTTTTAAAAAATATCTTTAATCTTAGGATGTGGGCATTACAAGTAAAATAAAACTTTCTTTCATGATTGTGGTTTTTGTTCCTAAATTTCCTGGTGAAACATGCTAGAAACTCAGTCTTTGGTTTCTGATTTAGGTGACAGTTGTGGTGGCACCTCTGCTAGTGATGGTATCAAACAAGGCTTGCTGTTCCTAGGGTTAAAATGAGGAACTTGAAAGGTTTAAATGTAAAGTTAAATAGTTTGATTGCATGGGGAGTCTTCCTGTGTCTGCTGAAAAGTCCACAGATGAAGTGGGCTGTAAAGTAAACAAAACAACTCCTTGTACTTTGAGCTGTGGTTGGAAACTGTGGGGTTTAATTTTTCAGATTTTTCTGTGGTGGTTTGGCTGTGTTGGGGTGTGGTGTGAGTAGGCTGTGATGAAGAGATAACAGAAATCCGAGTGAGGAGCAGAACCTCTTAAACATTGTCCAAGTTCCTTTAGCATTTACCAGCTTCCCAAACCCTGTGAAATCCAGACTATAGCCTGTGGGTTGGTATCAGAGCTGCTTATCTGCTGAGCAAGGCAAGAAAATCATCTTCTTGCTCTCCTGAAACAACTACAGTGGATTTAAATACTTTCATTTTCAAACGATAGAGAAACCAGACTGAATCAGATTGGCTGATTCTTCCACAGTGATTAAAATTTCATCCCTACTCTTAAAAATAAAAAAAGTAAAAACGAGTCTCTGTTAACATTAATGCCTGTCATGAACTCAGATATATGCAAATAAAATGTTCATGGATAGGAAAATTTTTGTCTCACGCCACACCCTGATCATTAGTTGAGAGAGTTAAAAGGAGTTTATCTCAGTTTCCATGGAGTCAGACTCCACACTCATTTCAGCTCCAGAGCAGCTTTGTGCTTTCTTGTGCTGAGGCGCAGAGCAAAGGCTGCTCCGTGTATTGACACTTTTTTCTCCTGTTCAGGAAGGAGTGGGTGAATACAGCAATGAAGCCCACAATTTTCAGTACTTGTCATGGTACATAGATCAAATGTAATCCACTCTGCCAGCATAACTCTACATTCAATAGCTTGGAAAGGAGGAGATTTATTTAACTTGAATAATGAAAGGAGTAAATCACTCATGCTCCCTCATAGCAGTCTTCTGCCATGAACTGAGCTCCTGCAGTAAATATTTTCTCTTTCTTTCCAAATAATAAGACTTTAATGCTATTTTACTTCTTGAAATGCCAGGGAGAATGTCAGCTATGAAGAGCTTGTTGAAATTAATGGGACATAATCGTAATTGAAGTGGGTATATTACAACTGCAGGAAAAGGAGCTTTCTACCCTTTTTGAAATCTTAATTAACGAGATAGAAATCCTGGTCCATGTGCTTCCCTGACACAAATTAAAGGCAACCCCACACCTTTGTTGATCACTCCTTGTGGGCCTCTTGCATATTTATTTTTCTGTAAGTTTTATTTTTTTTAATTGAATTAACTTTGGTTGTTCGGTCTGAAGGTGGATTTGCCTTCTGAAAGCTTTTCTGTCCAATGCTGCTCCATGTTCTGCTTTTCCCAAGGCTCCCCAGGTAAGTCTTATTTCTGGGGTCACTTATGGGAACATTCCTTTTGGCTCGGTCTTCAAAGTGATTTCAGTAGTTAAAGGTATTTGGGGGTGAAACAAAAGTATCACTGGACCAGGTGTTTGCCTGGCCTTTGCAGAATCTTTACAGGATTTTCTGCCAGGACTTAGGAAGAAATTGTTCCTTGTGATGGTGGTGAGGCCCTGGCACAGGGTGCCCAGCAAAGCTGTGGCTGCCGCATCCCTGGAAGTGTCCAAAGCCAGGTTGGACAGGGCTTGGAGCCACCTGGGCTAGTGGAAGGTGTGGGATGAGATGGGCTTTAAGGTGCCTTCTCAAACAAACCATTCTGAGATTAGATGACTTTACTCCAGGTTTTTATTTTCACGTGTGCACACCCACACGGGAGCTGCTTGTCCTTTACAGAGCTAGATGTGATTCCTAGGTGTTATTTTAAAAAATCCAAATATGCATTTTCAACGGCGCTTGGACCTTACCAGTGAATCACTCCTGTGTGGGGCTAAGAGAAATGTGCTCGGGGTAGGGAAGTGATGTAGATGCTGTGATATTGAGCTGAATGTAGTAATACCCTTCGAAAATGAATCGATTCTCATTTAAATACTTTTTTTTTTTTCTTGGTCTTTTTTTTTTTTTTTTTTT
>WBNO01012040.1:445416-477654 GCA_013400575.1 Peucedramus taeniatus
GGGGTGGGGGGGGACTGGGACCGGGAATGGGCTCGGGGGGGGCGGCTCTATCCCGGGGATCCCGGAGCCGCCTGGGCCCCCATTGCCGCTCTGCCCACTCCACACCGCCGCCCCTGCAGCCCTCTGGCCATGTGCGGTGCCCCCGGTGTGGCACCCTTCGAGGCGAGGGTCCCACCCACGGTGTGCTGGGCCCCAGCAGCGTGCTGGTGTCGCTGTCACCTCCCTGCTCCGTGTGCTGAGGGTCTGGCTCGGTGTGTCACCGTGCCGGCGGACTCGGGCGGCCCTCGTGCCACCCCGGGGAGCACGGGTGGCCGTGTCCCCTGGGCGGGCTGGGCTGCCAGGGCAGTTTGGGGGCTGTGTGGGGTGGCAGGGTGTCCCTGTCCCAGCTGGATCTGGTGGCTTTCCTGGGAGCGCTTTGGTCAGCGCTGAGGGAAATGTCCCGGGGACTCCAGGCACAGGGTGTTTCGTGGCTCAGCTCTTGGCAGGGTGGGTTTGAGTGCCGGCAGCGTTGAGGAGCAATAGGTGCCTGAGTGCAGGATGGGCTGTTCCAGCTGGGACAGGTATGGTCCACAGAGGTCCTGCACACCTGCAGCCCGACCCAGGTGGAGTGAGCTCCTGGTGTGCCAGTGAGCAAATGGGTCTGTGTTCAGCTGGCATGTGCCTAAACTGTGTCACATCAGTACCTGTGGTCCCTTGGAGCTCCTGTGGGTGCTGTGCTGGGTGTGGGTGCTTGTTATAATCAGAGATAATAGAAAAATGAAATGTCAGAGTTATAGTATTAACCATTTGCTCAAAATCCAAATCTTGTGTAAACACTGTTCTGAGTATTTCCAGTTGTAGTGAGCCCCCAACTTGCTGTGAAGTGTTGCTATATGTCCTGTTTCAATAGCTGGATTTTAGTTCCTGATGAAAGCTCCTCTCAGCAGTGCAATTCCTAAAGCTTTTAAAGTGCTTAGGGATCTTCTGGGTTGAAAGTGCCCATTTAGTTAGGAGACTTGAAATGTGACAACACTGAAAAAACACCTGGCACTGGAGATACATTATTTCTTGGCCCTCCCCTTATGGCTGTTTTGTGGTTTTCTGTGATGCTTTATGTGAAATATTGGCATTTCCTTTTCTGTCTTGCATTTTCCTCCACGCTGTCACTCCTCTGCCGTCCCCCTTCTCAAATATATTTGTGTCAGTTTGGGAGAGATGGGAAATAATCTTGCCAGGAGTACTGATATATTCATCTTTGTATCTTATCTCCTTATCTGAACCTGGCAGTATACACAGAGCGTCCTGTGCTCCATTTCTTGGATTGGTTTGGGAAATGAAGGTGGTGGAAATCGCTGCACAAGGGTTATCTGTCACATCTTGAACAATGTGACATAACCTGATTATTTTCTCTCTGTGTTGAGAGCTCCTAAACAGGCAAAGGGAGGAGATGATTGTGTGGAGGGGTAAATCACCACCCAGCCTAGGGTTGTGTTTGGAGGGGATGGGCACTGTGTTTATCTGGGATAAAACATGTATTTATTAAAGCCTATAAAGTGGAGACAAAGGACTAGATTGATAAAACAGCTGGAGGTATAAAAGTTTGTTAATTTATTTTCATAGAATCATTTAAGTTGGAGAAGCCCCTGAGATCACTGAGTCCAGCTGTTCCTCCAGCACTGCCAAGGCCACCACTAAACCCCATCCTCAAGTGCCACATTTACACAGCTCTTAAATCCCTCCAGGCATGGGGAGTTCAGCAGTGCCCTGGGCAGCTGTGCCCAAGCTGGACAGCACTTCCTGAGAAGAAGCTTTTCCTAATATCCAAGTTAGACCTCCCCTGGTGCAACTTGTGACTGTTTCCTCTTCTCCTTGTTCCCTGCGAGCAGAGCCTGATGCCTGTCCCCTCCTGGCAGGGAGTTGTGCAGAACCAGAAGGTCCCCCCAGGCCTCCTTTTTTCACCAGGCTGAGCTCCCTCAGCTTTTCCTGGTGCTCCAGATCATTCCCCAGCTCTGTTCCATCCTCTGGACATGCTTCAACCCCTCAGTGTCTTTCTTTGGAGGGGCACAAAGCTGACCCCAGGATTTGAGGTGGGGCCTCAGCAGTGTCCAGCACAGGGAGACTTGGTGTCATCAGTGAGCTGAGAGTGCACTCGATCTCCTTGTCCAAATCATTAATAAACATTAAACAGATCCNAAGGGAGACTTGGTGAGCTGAGATCAGTGAGGTGATCACAGCTTGGTGAGCTGTGATCAGTGAGCTGAGAGTGCACTCAATCTCCTTGTCCAGATCATTAATAAACATTAAACAGATCCTGCCTCAGAACTGAGCCCAGCCCCAGCTGGATTTAGCTTCATTCCCCACCAGTCTGGGCCTGGACAGGTTTTTCCCCTGAAAACAGAGCACCTATCCAAGCTGTGGATGTTCTCCAGGAGAATGCTGTGGAAAGCAGTGTCAAAGGCTTTACTAAGCAAAGGTAGACAACATTTTGGTCTAAAATAATGACTTGCAGTAAACTGTAGGTCTGATGCTTTTACCTGGATTTGGGGAAAGTGCTCTTAACTTTATTTAGAAAGCTGTTTGCATTCAGCCTGGGCACATGTGAACTCCAGGTCCATAAAGTGCCTAGATAATGTATATTTATAAAGGAGTGATGTGCTCAGCACAGTGGAGTTAATGTAGCCTTGTGCTGCTGAGAGGGTCGGAACGAGAAATAGATCCTGCTCTTACCAGCATCAATTATTAAGCTGTCTTGGCATGTCATGCACTGCTGTGTGGCAAACAGCTTCAGCTCTTGGCTGATCCCAGAGGCTGCTGAGCTGCCTCTGAAAATCTCACATCTTTAAAGATTTCCAGTGCAGAATCCCAGCTTTCATCTGCCATGGGTGATGGTCCTGTTCCTGTTCCCTGGGACCAGGTAAAAAGCTGTCACTGCTGATTTCTGCCTGGTAGAGCAAGCCTGGATTTGGACTTCTGCTTCTAATTGTGGAGAGTTGTCTCCAGAAAGGTGCTCCCTGTTCTGATCTAATGTTTCCTTATCAATAGTGATACATCAAGCCCATCCTGAGTTGCCTGTGTGGCTGCACGGCTCTCCAGGGCTTTCTGTGATGTCCACTTTGAGCAAAATAAATGAGAAACAGCAAATGAATGCTGTGGTAATCAACTGCAGACTGGTCTGAGGAATGGAATCTTGGAGACCTGACTGAAATACTACCCATAGGGAATGTTAGGATTAAACATAGGGAGAAAAAAATCAGCCATGGCAGTGCTGCCTGCGTGTGCTAAAGCACGCTGCTGCAGAGGACAGCCTGTAAAAATATCATCCTGATGCTGCTTTCAGAATTTTTTGATCCTGGAGCATTTCATACTGCCAGCTCTGCTTTGGTGAGACCAAGGAATGGTCTGGCATAGTGTCAGGTTGCTGGCAGGTAGGCAGGAATAATCCTTCTTGTCTATGTCCTTCCAGTAATGAGCTGGTGATTGCATCAGGACTGTTAAGTCCTTTGATGGATGTAGAAAAGCTGTATCTCTAATTGTTCTTTGAATCCATTTCCTCTTTGGATCTCACGGTATCTTTGGCACTGAGCTTTGTAGCTTAATGTGGTTGTTGTTTCTTTTCTTTAAAGTCCACTGCTCAGTAATTTCATCAAACACTCTCTCATGTGCAGTGAGAGGTAGCAATTGTTTGCTGTCAATTTCTCCATATAATTCCTGACTTTATAGAACTGTTGTAGCATCTGTTTTCCTTTTTCAGCTGAAAATCTGATTTATTTGATGTTTTCTGAATGGCTGCTGTTGCATACTTATCTTTGTCCCCATTCTATTTGCCTTTTCTGTGTGTACTCTCCCTTTTTAGCTGGTGACACTACAATTGCATAATAAATTTTTGTAGTGCTGTAACTTCTGTTGTGCTCTTAAAAATGTTCTTCTTGCCTTTTTGACTGCTGCAGAGCACTGGATGCTACTCTGAAGGTATTGGCACACACTGAGTCTGAGGGTTTTTGTTTGATAACAACTGAACAAAATCCTGTCATGTCATGGGTATAATTAGGGTTGTTTTTTCCCGTATGCATTGCTTTGCATGGGATGACTTTGTGCTGCAGACTTAAAACTCATCTTCAGGGACTTCCTGTCTGTAGGGTGAGTTTCACTGGAGAAACACTGAGTTCCTGGTTTGTTTGGGTTTTTTTTTATTATTATTTGGAGAAAAGAAAGAAAACTTCCTCTCTTCAGTGCAGCTGGGATTCTTAGAGCTCTGGGACTTTCTGGACCTTCTCACACTGGACAGATTCTTTAAGGGGAGAAACCTGGTGTGCCAAACCTTTTCTCTGCAGAATGACAGAATATTCCCATTTTCCCAGTTTCTCCAGGATGTTTCCTGCAGCCAGGCAGAGTTGGAGGGGCAGGTGTGCAGAATCAGTGAGTGGCTAAAGAGGTTCAAAGGTGCTGTGTCTGTGCTTTGGCTCAGCAGTTCTTGTTGCTGTTCAGTATCAGCACATGCAGCTCCTATAGGAATGTTTGTTCTGATAACCCTCCTGTGGTTCTGTGCAGGCTGGGAGCTCACAAGTCAGGGCTCATTCCAGAGCTAAGCAGTATCTCTTGGAAGAAGCAGATCCCACTCTTGTTTGGCTGCTTTAATGTAGGGTTTATGTTTAATCTCCCTGCAGAAGTTATGTCTGATTCCTGCCTTTATGCCATAATTTAAAGCTTCCTGCAGATATTATTGCTGTCCCACAGCTTGTGTTATGGGGATATGCACAAGCAGAGGAAATTACTCTTTTGTGTCATGAATATTTAGTGATGTAAATGCCCATGACACACGTACCCTACGTTGTCTGTGCAACTTGCACATATGCACTTAACCAAGAACACACAACCAGTGGCAGTGCCACAAATAGATCCTTCAATAGGAAGTGGTGGTGGCAAAGCTCAGTCTTGTGGTAGGATGTGGTTGGGGGCTGTTGATTCACATTTTTACATCCTATACAGGTTAAGTAGATGTGGTGAGGCTCAGCTATTTCCACTGACAGGATGCTGGGTAAAATGTTGAATTGGAGCAGAAGTAGATGCTGAATGAAGGCTGAAAAAATAGCGTGTGTCTGAGCTATGTATAGTGCTGCATGTACTTATCTCTTGGCTGCCCAAAAATGGGGTAGTTGCATCCTTTATTTTTGCTTTTTGAGCTTCAAATAATGTCCAGGGAAAGCTGGACTTTAAGAAAGCAGAATTTAAAGCTAAATGAAACCCAAGATATATATTAAGTAGATTCTCCTTTTGCATTTTTGCAGAGATTTTGTCTCTGTTCCTGCTGATTGGAGGAACTGCTTTAAAATTCCCAAATTTAGTAAATTAAAGGAAAATTAATTTTTTATAAAAATAGGCAGGGGTGCTGCTTGCTAGATCTGCCTGGACTTTAAACTGTGGCTCTCCTGCACGTCTCCTTTCCCTGGGAATAAGTCTCGGAGCGCACTGGAGCGTGAGAGGAGACAGGAGTGACAGAAGTAATCACGCTCCAAGGCCCCTGGAGCGCTGAGCAGCGCTGGCCTTTCTCTCAGAGCTCACTTTGCCTCCTCCACTGGGGATTTCCAGTCCTTTCCGAGCTGCTTTAGTCACTGAAGCTCTGCCTTGAGCTGCTGATCCAGTGATGGCATTAGTGTGTTCCTGGGGTAGCTCCAGTGCTGCCTTCAGTCAGTGCCCAGCTGTTTATTTGCCTCCTCTGTAGAAAAAGTGCCTTCAGAATGTGACTGTGTTTAATTGCCATTAGCCACAGGAACATGAAGTGCTATTAGTGATATCTGCTCTGTTTTAAATGGACTGCTGGACACAGAAATATTGGAGGAGCTTTTGTGTTAAGATGAGTAAAGGACTTGGTGCCTGTAGGCACATCTGGGGGTGATGGTGTCTGGTTCCCCTCTCAGGTGTGGCTTTTGTGAAGTCTGGGTGATTTGATTTATTGGGAATGTTATCATGTAACATTCAGAGGATTTTGAGTTCGCTACTGCTGATCCTATTTAAATTAAAAGACTACTTAAGTACATTTCCACCATCTGCACAAGAAATAGAGCCCTCTGAGAAGATAAATAATCTGGTTTGGTTTCTACTTGACAAAATTATGGCTTTTAGTGTGGAAGTACTAAGCCTTTATGTACTGTGGATTAACAGAGTGAGTGATCTGAAACATGGTGATCTCTTGATGATGAGCTCTCTTTATTTGGTAATGCTGGAATTGAGACTTTTGGAAAGTATTCCTAAGGCTTTCAGGGTCGTTTAATTGCCTCTTGACAAGGTGGCTTCTCTCATGAATTCCCTCATCATTGATGACAGAACTAATTTTGTTGAGAGTTTGTGATTTATGTAAAACCATAAGGGGCTTGATTGTCTATTGCCAAGTAACTGATACTATCACTTAGATCCCCTTTGTGTTTCCATAATCCATTGCTTTGGGAGTATTTGGAGCACACCTGATGCAAGGCAAACCTGCCATATGGAGCAAGAAAAGATTCAAATTCAGTGTCTTCCAACGCTTTTCAGGTTAAAACCAAAGCAGAACCTCACTTCAGTGGAAGCCCGGTGTGCTTGGGAGTTTTGTCCTCCAAATCTTCCTCCTTTCACCTCACTCCTGCTAATAATCCTTGCTAATGACATTGCTGGCTCCCAAATTTAACCCAGAGTTTGGAATTCCAGAGGCTTCCATGTACCATACCTGATGTAACCACAACTATGTGGCAGTAACAACAGCAGCATGAACTTCGTTGTAAAGGGGCAATAACTTCTTTTTTATCAGTTCCAGCACTCAGAGGCTGAGGTTAAAGTCCTTTTCACCAAGTGCTGCTTTGAAATGTGGGTGCGTGGGCTGGGGAGCCTGGGTGTCTTGCAGTGGAATTGATCTAGGAATGTGTCCAATGCTCAGACTTGCAGAGGCATCCTGTTTCTTTTTGAAAGGAGGGAAGAAGGACAAATTTATGTGGGGGCTGAGCCTTTTGTGTTCAGTGATGGGATGGAGAGGATCTGGTCTGTGAGCACCTATACACAAAGTACTCATCTCTTCTGTTGTTCTCTGGGTTCATACAGTGACTTCTGTATTTAAGGATTCTCTGGCAGACAGTTCTCACTCTTCTCATACAAATTGCTGATGTTGGAGCAAAATTGCTCTGATAATTTTTTGTGTCCTCAGAATTTGTGCTGACATCTTTCTCCAAATTCTTCTGTATGCATCCCTTTTTGGGGAAGAGAGGCAAGAGAAACTTGGATCAAAATGCACAGCTGCTCCTTACTGTTGCTGCCCACTTGTGTGTCTGTTGTAGTTCAGAATAAAGGTTTTGAGGGACCTTATGACCTCTGTGAGGTCCCATTGCTCCTCCCTCATTTTCCCTGGGGGATAACTAGACTGTAAATTATTTGGGTTGGAGGCCCAAATCCCCCTCTGTGTGGTACAAGTGGGCTACTGGTTAAAAAGGCAGAGTCTCCTTTATTTCCCTGACATCTCCTGCTATGTTTAGCTATTTATTTCCTTCCCATTTTGCTAATGCTGGTGTTCGTGCAGACACATGGTGAGACAGATTAGGAAGCTGATCCAGCTGAAAACTAACCCATTTTAGTGAGGGAGTGGGAAAGGATTTGTTTGGGGTCTGTGCTGGCTCAGAGAAGAACCAGGAATGAGGGGAAGGGAAAGATGCTGCCTCTTTTGCAGCAGCCTGTGCTCATGTTGGATTAAAGTGGCTCTGGGCCCACACCCATGGTTATTGTTGTAAGCTGGGTGGCAGTAATCTCTGCTGAATGATTCCAGGCTCCTTTCACCCTTGACTTTGACCCTGCATGGAAGCACTGCTGTCTCCCTGCTCAGCTCCTCTGTCATACTGGAACACAGGGACTTGCTGCACTGCTGAGTCTGCCCCTCTGCTCTGTGATGCAGGGCTCTGACTGACCCATGTTGTGGTGGCAGGCAAGTACCTGTGACGTTCACACTGATTGGTTTCTCTTGTTTGTTTCCCCAGGTGATTTCTCTGGCCAGCTTTTAGCTTATTTGAGTCTTGGTCCAATATTCATTATTGTTGGCTTTGTAACACTCATCATATTCAAGAGAGAGCTTCACACGGTGAGTCCTTCTTTCCCTTCCCAGCCTCTCCTTATGACAAAAGTCTTTTCCTTTGTCACCTGGGGCTTCTGTATTCACACTTCTTTTTCTCTCTAAAAGGAGCAAGCTGAGGAAAGCCATCTTCCTGTCAGGGAACAGCAGGAGACACTTAGCACCCGTACCAGGTTAAAAGGCTGCTCAGCCCTTTCTGACTTCTCTGTTACGCTGGTGTGTTTTGGACGGACATTATCTGTCCAGAACCATCGAGGGAGATGTCTGAGGAAGTACAGAATGCTGTTGCAGAGTGGGAACACTCCCAAAATCCAGTAGGATCATAGCACTGGGCAGCATATGCAGGAAATGGTGTGTGTAACTCAGGGGGATGCACTTTCTTTGAACTACTGAGGCAGAAAAGGGGATAAAAATAAAACCTAAAGCTTTCCAAGGGAGTGGATCTGTCTTTAAGGGCTGCTTTTCAAATGTGAATTGAATACCAGGGGCAAAAGAGACTTGTTTCAATCCAAATTCTTAAAATGCTTTTTATCTGCTCTGCCAGGTAGTTGGGAATCAGTGCCATGGATAAATCCCTCTAGGACATACAGACCTCTTGTAACATTTGTCCTCAGTAAACAGATAAAACAGGGGCCACTGAAATGGTTTTGACAGCACATTTCGAATGTAGGGCTACAGTGTCATGGGAACCAGTGGCCCAAGGGACTTGGGAATAGGACTTTTAACTAGGGAAGGCAGCTGTTCATTTTTGACAACTCAAAGGTTTTGTGTTGGCCCAAAAGAGAAAAGAAGCCAGAGTAACAATTGCACAGATTTATAGGTTTCTCAGTACAAATCCCTGGATTTGTTTGGTGTTGGTAACGAGACAAGAGTTGAGGTTGATTCTCAGTTCTTCATGTGGAGAGTCACCACTGGGCTGGAGAGAGACACTGGCTGACTTGCAGCAGCCTGATCTGTGGCTCAGGATGTGGAGTGAAAAATTGCTTCATCATGTGGAATGGGACTGAGTGCTAAGGAGGCAGTGTCATCACCAGCTGGGAATTTGATCACAGCAGCAGGGCTAATTTAGGGGAGGTGTGTGAACTGTGAAGTTGAAGAGCAAAAATAAATGTTACCAGGTCTGGCTTAGCTCAGAATGTGAACTCATCTTAGACTGAAGACAGCAGCTTCAAGATGAAAATATTCATAAAGGGAAAAGTCAGAAAGCCTAAAAAGTCACCTTTGTTTTAAACTATTTACCCAAATTACAGTGTCTGCACTCCCCCTGTTGGTCATCGGGAAAAGCCAGTTCCCAAAAACCTGCCCTAATTAAAAGGTCACTTTATGCACTTGCTGGTGCAAGCTGCTGGCAGAAGTGCACAACTGTGTCATTTTTATCTTTCTGTGTATCAGCTGCTGAAAAGCTGCATGTACACAATGTGTTGTCAAAAAGAAAGATGAAAATAAATGCTTTTCTTCTCAGGTATAGAATTTGGAAGCCATTGGTTTTAACTCTAGTAGTCAAAAAAGAAAATTAGAAACATAATGTTTGGGGTTTTGTCAACAGAGAGAGCCTGGTAAGTAGAAGGATCTCTTAGAGGGGATGACACAGCTGTCTTGCCTTCACAGATCTCTTTCTTGGGAGGGCTGGTGTTCAACGAGGCAGTGAACTGGTTAATAAAAAATGTAATCCGGGAGCCTCGGCCGTGCGAAGGTAGGGTATGGGCCATGAGTGTGGTGATGTCAGGGGAGTTCTGGGTGGAATGATGACTGGGGGGAGTTAGAGGGTTTTCCCCCCTTTGCCTCACGTTGGCTGTGGATGTTTGGGTGTAAAAAGGCTGACAGAGCCGCCTGAGCAGGGACATGTCCTGTGAACTTTGTGCATGCTCCAGCAGCATGGTCTGGCTTCATATCTGAAGTGTTCCAGCTGCTGACCATACCTTGACCATATTCTTTTTTTCTTATCTTCCCAGAAGCCCATTCAACAGTGACCACAAAATATGGGATGCCGTCCAGTCACTCCCAATTCATGTGGTTTTTCTCTGTCTATTCCTTTCTGTTCCTTTATTTAAGGTAAAAATTCCAGGTCAGGTTTTGGCTGTTAATATGTTGAAACACATGAAATGGGTGGCTCCTTTGCTGGGTGCCACTTGAGTGGGATAATGGAATTAAATCTGAGGACCTGCACAATTTATTGTGCCTCGGGTGGGATTGGAGCATGTCTCTCTCATCTGAACTAGGGCTGGAGTTTCTTTTTCTAAGCTGTGATGGTGCCCCAGTGGGAGGGAGGAGGTGGGGGATAGAGGGGAGAAATGAAGAGCTGCTTTCTCATTTTGTCTCAGTTTCAGTGGGGTTATCTACAATCTTTTGGATAATACCAGCTGTCCACTTGCATGACTTTTAGTTGACTTCCCTTACCAAGTACTGGGTTTAACTGTGCTTTAATGAAATTCTTGCTGGGGCATGGCTCTATTTTGTGACTCTATGTGTGGAGAAAGACAAAACTCACAGTTCCTCCTGCATCTGTGGGTGATGGAGGGACTCTGTCTTGGCTCCCTGTTGCATGTGCTCAGCACGTGCCTCTCACATCAGTGTGAGCATCCTGCCTTCCATCACAGCAATCCCTGCTCACAGTTGGAGAGAAACACGTGTGGCTTCTTGGCTGCTCTTTAACTGCTGCCAGTGGGACAGATTGCTGCTGGGATGGGATTGAGCTGCCCATGACCCTAATGGAGTAAAGCTTTCCTAGGGTTTCAGAAGGAGGGAAGTCAGGACTGCTCAGCTCCCTGCCCTGTGCTAATGGCTCTCCATCTCTTTCAGAATGCACCAAACAAACAATGCGAGGTTTCTGGATTTGCTATGGCGACATGTGCTGTCCATCTGCCTCGTCACAGTGGCTTTGCTAGTCTCATATAGTAGGTATGGAGCAACTGATTCTCTTCTGCTCTCATACAGCCTCGTGGCCTGTCCCAGCCAGCAGCCCTGGCATTCCTTATCCTGCCTTTCCCACTTAATTCTCCACTGTGCCATACGAGTCAGAGCTTTGTAGAAGTGTTGCCGTGAGACCAAATAAACAAAGGTGCTACTTGTGGTGCTTCACAGAAGCTTTTACAAAACCCCAAATCAGCTGAGCTTGTGCCAATTCCCTGTGGGCTCCAGTGCCATGCTCCATCCAGCCTCGCTGCCTCGCCCTCTTTCCAGCACTAAGTGTGGAGGCATTGCCCCACACCTGGGCACACCAGCATCTGCAGCATGGGGATTGCTGCAGTTGATCAATCCGATAGTTTTGCTTGAGCATTAGTTAATCAAAACATTTATAGCTGTTGGCTTGCAACATTTAGTCGTATTAAGATAGATAAAGAAAATGGAACTGTGATTGTGATTTTTTTTTTAATTCTCTTTAGTAGATTAAAGGTAAAGTGAACTCCAGTGATTGGAAAAACAGAAAAACTCAAGCTAGAAATAGGGTCACATTTTCCACAGGAAAGTAATTACCTGTTGGCACAGTTGACTGTACACTACAGCTGATTACTTATTACTAATTATTTTAAAAGCCTGACAGGACAAATTTGTCAGAGGTATATGGTCTAATTAAAACAAAATTAGAGGAAATCAAGTGACCTGTGTTAGACAGAAGGTCAGATAAGATGATCATAATGATACATGGGCAAAAAGAATTTTGAATGTAGCTTGTGCACACATAGAGCTGCACTGCTGGCCTGTTATGAGTGGCTGCAGTCACAGTGAGCACATTGGTCATGCAGCCTCTGTGCCTGTCACATTGGAGAGCAGCAAAATCACACCAAAAAATGCTGTCCATGTTCTTAAAAGCCTTTAAGCCCCAGCTTTGGTGGCCTGGAGGGGACTTGTCCTGTTACTGCCTTTGGAAAAGTCTCTTGTGGGAACTAACAGTATTAGTTCTTCAGCTGATCCAAAGATGGATGAACAAGAATGTGGAGGGTTACTGAATTAAGCTCAAACTAGAAGTGCTCCAAGCTGAAACTGCTGCAGCAGGGAAGAATTTTCCCCAGTTTTCCCCCCCGCTATTTTTGCCAGCTTTTTTTACTGAAAAAAGACACCCACTTTTAATGTCTGGAGGATAACTTACACCCACATCTGTGGGTCCAGTGACACCTCAGCTCCTGAGTCTTGGCTCCTTTTGCTTTAAAGCCTGTCTGGTGACTCTTCTCTTCCACTGCAGGGTTTATTTGCTTTACCACACCTGGAGCCAAGTCCTATATGGAGGTGTGGCAGGAAGCATCATGGCCATAGCCTGGTTTGCCTTCACACAGGAGATCCTAACTCCCCTCTTCCCGAGGATAGCTGCGTGGTAAGTCTCTTTATTCTGTGGAGGTTTGTTATGGATGTTAGAAATGAGAATTCCTGGGCTCTGTCCCAGTTTTGCATACTGGCTGTTGTGTAACCTACTTTGTTCCTCCATGTTTTCTTGTGCATGCATATATACAAAGGATCATGTGTCCTTGATAAGGGTGGGGAAGAGGGAATTTAATCAATTGCTACATTTTGTAAAGCCCTACTAAAGCTGTGAGGTGTGGCAGCCTGCTGGAGGAGCTTTGCAAGATGAACAGCAGACCTTTCCTAATGAATGCCAAAGACGTAGTCAAATTGCAGAGCTATTTACATGTAATATAATATGGAAGTATTGTATAAGGAAAGAAAAAAGTTTTTTATTAAATGTAACAAAGAATCCTTTTCACAGCCTGAAGTGATAGAATAGTACTGTAAAGTAGAGCAGGTTTTGTGGTTTTTTTTTTTTAATCAAAATTCCAGTGGAGAAAGTTTAATTATTTCCCCCTTTCCACTACATTGTCCTTTTTCAGGCCAATTTCAGAGTTCTTTTTAATCCGAGATACCAGCCTCATTCCTAACATCCTGTGGTTTGAATACACAGTCACGAGAGCAGAAGCAAGGTAGGTTCTGTTGGGAGTGGAGGAGCTGTTGCTGCTCTGACCTTTCAGATGCAGTTATTAATTAATTTTCGGATACGTAGCTGATAATTTTCAGCTGCTGTGGGTAGAATAGCTTGAAGTAAGGAAATACCAAGTTGTGGGTTAATGACTGCATCTGAAAGGTGAGTCTGGAGAGAGTGTGATTCAAGAATTTAATCTCATTTAAGTAGCATTTCAGCTCCCTGGCTTATGGTTTTTGTAAGCAGTTTATAATCTTGCATCCACGTGCGAGCTTGTGTACACTGAGGATGGGGTGGATAGTGTGGAGAGTGGGAAGGGCTGATCAGCTTGGTGGGTATGGCAGGGGCACTTTGGTTTTGTGTGGAGCTAAGCAGAGGCATACCTCAATCCTCCAGTATGTCTCTCTGTTTTGTTGCAGCCCCCTGGGATGGGGCTGGGGTCCCCTGTGTCACCTGTGCCTGTGTTGCCTTGCAGGAACAGACAGCGCAAGCTGGGTACGAAGCTCCAGTGACGGGAACGTGGGGACCAGGGCGCGTTTAACGGAGACAGACAAGAGCAGAGACCTGGGAGCAGCAAGGAGCCTTTTAACAGATGGACCAAAGGAACAGGCAGGGACCATACCCAAAACCTGAAAGCCTTTGCTCTGCTTTAGCAGCTAAGCTGGATGCTCCCTGATGCATGTGGGACCGTGCAGGAGTAGAAACTCATTTTGAACACAGATGCACATGGTTGGATGTACCATCGTGTCTACGTCAGGGGAGGGGGGAGAAAATGCCTGGTGTCGTGTTCGGGGGAGGGAAAACCAAAAATGAATCCTTTCTGTGACTTTTTTTTTCAGCATGAAATATACACACTATTTATTTATTTTTTTAAATGGAACTATTGTTTATGGGGTGGGTGAGGCGTTGATTGTGTGTTTTGCTTTTTTTTTTCTTTTTCTATTTTTTTGGAAGAAGATGACAAAACTAATCTCAAGTTGGTCATGTTTAATTAGGGCTTTTAATTCTTACATGCTTCTTAGGAGGGAGGGGATCTAGGAGGGGTGACCTAGACAGAAGGGAGAGGAAGACTTTCCTTTCTGCAGTCAGTTTGGGAGATCAAAATCAATTCCAACTGTACTTTGTACAGACAAAAAGACAGACTATAAAGATCTGATTTTTAACACTAGTGACAGTTCTGCAGGGAATCCTGCACGGATACCAATTAAGGGGAGTGTGTGTGTAAAACAAAGGAAAAACACAAATATACTGACTTATTTTTTTTTTTCCACTGCTGCTCCTGTTGTGTAATTAGCAACTGTCCTTTTCAGAATCTCTTCTAGGTGGCAAGATTATC
The DNA here is from genome assembly GCA_013400575.1 of Peucedramus taeniatus. Taxonomy (NCBI): domain Eukaryota; kingdom Metazoa; phylum Chordata; class Aves; order Passeriformes; family Fringillidae; genus Peucedramus; species Peucedramus taeniatus. The sequence continues at coordinate 459,724 of WBNO01012040.1, forward strand.
ATACGTATCTCACATTTATTCCATCTTTTCCTTTATACTTTTATTATCTCAGGGTTGCTGTGATCTGTACAGCTTTGTTGTACTGAGCGTGCCGAAGGCACTGGGAAGCCCGTTGGTTATAAGCAGTGCTGTGCTCCAGTGAGAGTCAGCCCAAAGCCTTACAAAATTCAGTTGCTGGTCTCTGTCTTAAGCACTGGATTTTTTTTTTTTCTGTTAAAGCTTAAGGGAGGGATTTTTAAGAATGAACACAGTGACAACCACAAATGAACAAGACAAATGACTAATAACTAGCTCAGCTGCTCTCTGAATTATTCCTTGAAGAGCCCTGTTAGACTCCATCCATGAACACCAAGTAGGGAACTTGTCCTAGCAGAGGCTCCTGCCAGTTATCACAGTAGCTTGGTCGGGGTTCTGCAGCTGTAACCTTGAATGCTGAACTCCTACAAGCAAGTTTTGCTTTCCATCCTTCTTCCATTCTGATTCTCCGTCTGGCCGGTGGCGCTCTGGATGCTGTGTCTCTGTGGGAGTGTGCCTGCCATCTCTGTGTGCTGGTGATGCCAACGACCTCTGTGACCCATGAGTTGACCTGGCAAGGGCTATACTCAAAGTGCTTCAGGGCTGTGCATGGACACTTTCTGTATTTCTATATAATGCAGCAGTTCAAGTGTAACTACAGAGAAGTATTTATTCAAAGCACAATTGACTTGAACTTTCACAGATAAAGGACAGCTTCTGAACTGGCTCAAAGGTCATCGGTGTGCCTTCGATGCAGTCATGAGCAGAGGTAAAATGACTGTCACATCTCAGTCTTGCTGCTTGTTTTACTATCTCCACTTTAATCAGACTCCTGCATTATAAAGCTGCTTGAAGTGAGATTTTTTTTTTTCTGTTCATCCTGGTTGGTTTTTTTTTTTTTTTTTTAAGTTTTCATCTGTGCCTGTTGCTATAGGAGTTTGTGTGTTTGTGTGGAGTGGGAGCTGCTGTTGGACACCCAGAGTGTAAACTGTAGAAAGTGATCCTGATTCAGGAGATCAGGAATGAAGGCTGTTTAAATTTCTGTGTTTAAATAGCTACGGGTAGTAAATTAATTGTTTTCAGTTGGTACAGCAAGTATATATATACACATTTTTTAAGAACTGTTTAGTACTTGCATAACATAAACAATCCTGTAACATCTGAAGGACCTGAGCACTGGATCTGCTTTGAAGGTGCATCATAATAAAGAGGCATCTTGCAGCTTTCACAAGGACATTTGATCTGCCTTAGACTAGCTCTGTTGGGATGAGATAGGTCCTGTGACATGGTGGTACCATTTGTTTCAGTTTGAAAACTGGTACTTATGTCTTGCAAAACCATTCATTTTCTCTTTATATCTCTTGTAAAGTGCACTGACAAAGCCAGAACAGAGATCACACCTCTTTTCCTCTTTTTGCTGAAGGAGTGGATTGTTTCAGGAGTGGCTTAGCACTTCCCCAGCCTCTCGAGCTGTTACAACAAACTACTGGAAAAAATAAATAATTGGAGACACCTATTGAGCCTAGGGAAGAGGGTTCATCTCCTCATGGAGAGCAGTGCAGTGTGAAAAGCTGTTCCACTTCATGTTGCCTTCAAACCCAAGCTTCCTACAGTAATTCTTAGGAGTGAGGGAGAGGAAGAAGAGCTCTTGTAAGACATTGTAATAAACTCTCCTCTGTTCTCTCTGAGTTGTTTGTAATCTGCATCTTCTGCCTACTTTTGCTGTACCTTTTCAGAAATCTTTGCAATACTTGATATACAGTAGAAATTCCTTAGTGATTCCATGGATTTCTTAACTAAATGGTGCTGTGCAGGAAAAAGATTTGAGCTCTGCCTTATCCTACACTTGTATGAAGTCTCCTGGCACTAGTTTTCCGAAATTGAATGTTTTCTTTGGAATATGTGGCTTTGCAAGCAGATGCTTTCTCTTCCTCCCCTGTACTCAAGGGGGCTGGATGGAGATATGACAATAAAAGGAAGGTGACAGAATGCTGTGGTTCACTGTTCTTGCTATCTCCACACAAATTTCACAATTTTCACATCTCACTCCATTGTCCTAATAAGGGCAGTTATGTAACTTCTGCAGTGTTTAAGGAGATTTAAGCCTTTTTGTAGCATTTATCTGTTTATTGTGTCCCAGTTTATTCAACAAACATTTCCAAACTCTGCATGACATGAATCCCTCTACCCAACAGTATTTAACACAGCTAACCAGCAAAACATGCAATACTATCAGGCTGTGTCAAAAATTGCACTCATACCCCAAGAGTTATCTGAGTATTTTCAGTCTATAAATCTCTGAAATATTTTGTTCCAAATCGGTCGTTTTTCTGGAGCTTTAGTTTCTTCTACTTAATGTGCCTTTAAGACAATGGGCATCTCTTGATAAAACAATCAGAAACAGGGAGAAGAATATTCAGTAAGTCAGCAGTGAAAAAATCTTGGAAGATACAAACCAGAAGGACATCACATTTTAGAACTTGCATCATAAAAAAAGACTTTTTAAAGGAAAAACCTTGTAATGATTTTAGTGTCCTTTCAAGCACTTTAAAAATCAGCCTCATTCATCTGATTTTCAGCTCTGTGTATCAGTAAGGATGCATTAGGTGGTTTATGACTCTTGTATCTCTTTCAGTCTGCTCCCTGCAGCTGTACCCTGCTGAAGCTAGTGTGATGTCCAGATTTAGATCCAGAATAGATCAATCCAATCTTCTGAGGTACAGTCTTCAGCAGCACATGCTTATGCTTAGTCTTTAACAGGCACTTTGCTTTGAGAGCCTTCCCCTTTGAAACAGAAGTGGAAAAGGGCCAGTCTCAGATACTTCAGTGGTGCTACTTGTGCTTGAAGGCATTGCAGACATGGAAAAATAATTCATCCCCTGGCAACAGAGGCTGATTCAATATGGGGGGAAGATTACTTTGGCAAAAGGAATATTTTTTTTCCATGTAAAAGGCTCCATAAATCCAGATGTTATTCCAGTAAGGTTTGTTCTTGTCTGTAGTATTTACACAATCACTTAAGAGTTTGATAATACTGAGTATCCTCTTGCAGTTTTCAGTCTGATTGATACAGAGGAGTCACCAGAGCAGGGATTTCTGCTTGCAGGTCTGTAGTGCTCCTATTCATGTTTCTAGGCTGTCTCACTCCGTTCAGGATTCTTCTAAAAGATCAACTAAATCCACGTAGATGATGTGAAAGTGGCAGTTCAATCGAGTTCAATACAATCACTGGCTGTGCAGGTGAGTTTCAATTAAATTTTCCTCTTTTAAGGTATGTTATTAGGTATAAGATAGAAGCTTTGAAATAACATCCTTTCAGGAAAAAAATGCCAAAGCATTGGCTTGTATATTTTGAGAAGCAAATTAGAATTATTTTTTCTTCTTTTACTTTAAATAGCTTTAGTGCAATTTTTTTCATATATGTTCATCAAGGCACTTTGATCATGTCCCTTGCAGTTATTTCCCTGTTAACAAAACAGGCCATTACACTCCTAATGCATCTTATGGTGATGTTCCAGCAGACACATCTTGAAGGGTGTGCAATTTAAATACAGAATTCCTACTGCAGAAAGAGCACTAGAATTTTTTATGACCATATGGTTTTACTAAATAAAAGTGTAGTCAGGAGCTTGGGTTCTGACAGATTGGTTGGAAGTAGTTCCTATGCTACCATTGTATGTTAATGTTTATATATAATCTTTTACTGCCTTAAGCTTGTCAACTGAACATAAAAACAGGATCATATGAGATCATTCTCTCACATTGCACAAATTGGAGTAGTATTTCAGTAAGAAATAACTCCCCAGCGTGGCAGAAAAGGTGCTGAGCAGGAACAGTGGCTGCCACAGTGCAGAAAAAAACCTACAGGGTCCACGTGTACCCCACTTTCTTCATGTTTTTCATTGTTTTCTGCCTTGTTACAGCAGAGTTAAGTAAAAGAAGGGTTTCTGCAGCTGTTTTTCCTTTGGCCTTTAACAGATTTCAACTGTGTGCCAAGAATGGAAGTATGTTCTGGAATTCCCAATCAGAAACATCCTTATTTGTCCACAGCTCAGGCATAACATTGTGCACAAAAAGGCTGTTTCTGAAAGCAAGGTGTAAAACCACATTGGGTTAATGTGTGTGTCCTGAAGGACATCAGGCACATGGCTTGTTAGTAGAGTCAGAATCCTTTTCTTTTCCTCAGCTCCAAAGAAAGGTACGATGGAGCAAATGTCCTGCTAAATGCATAGGAAATCCCTTCTCATCTCTGCAGATGTGAAGGTACATAAAGCCAAAGCTGGCAAAACTTACATGAGGAGAGTTTTGTAGAAGCTTTATGGGGAAAAAGCTTTAGGCTGAGCTGGATGATCAATGGTAGGACCATGGCAGGAAGCTTAACAAAAAGCCCAGAAGAAGAACAACTACAAAAATAACCTGAAACAGTAAAAATCACCTTAGTTTGTATTGAGCCATGTCCTGTTGTTAAGAGGGTCAGTGTAAGACAAAGGAGATCCTCGTGTCCTTAACAAGGAGAAGGGAACATTCCTGTAAAGCCAGTACTGGTTGGAGTGCCTGGGATAAGTAGTGCAGTGTACTCTTAACAGGACTGGATCTGCTCTGGCTTAACTTCCTTCTCCCTTTGCTGAAGTTCAATGATGAGGCTTTGCTGGAGCAGTAGAAAAATCTTCAGTCAAGATTGGAAGATGCTTTTCAGAAGATGAAACCAGGAAAAAGACTTGGTCTTACAGTAGTTCTGTCATACAATAAACATTCCCTACTTTTCATGGACAAGAACTACCTTCCTCACCAAATGGATTTAGACACTGGCAAGGACTGTGCTTTCTGTATTCCCTTACAGTAGTTTTCATAAAAATTATATTTGTGTCCTCTTTGAGGACAGGAAGGTGCACTTTGCATTGATGGGAGAGGCTCTGTCAGTTCTGCTTTGGTTTGAGGCAGTGTTTCCTCTCACTACAGAGTCTGACATCTGTGGGTGACTATTCTGTAACATCTTGCTGAAAACAAATGGTAGATATCTTCTTAGGTTCCAGGGCAAGCTGTTCTCTGAATCATTTTCTGAGGAACCGGGAGCTTCAGTGCATCAGGGAAAGCCCATTTAACTGGGGGGTTTCCCTCTTACAGTTTGGATTTGGGAGCAGCCTGGAGCAAGATCCTCATGTCTAGCAGTGCTTTCTCAAGATAATGTGCCATGCGGGCTGCGTTTGTGTCAGCACAGCTATTGAAGGCTGAAATTGCAAAGTTGATGTGTTCCTCCATAGGGTTGTAACAGACTCCGTAGCCATCTGGAACCACGGGACCAAAACACATCACACAATCTGTCTTGGCTGGGACCTGTGGAGACAATGTGATTAAAACCTTCTGACCAGTCAGAGAAAAATGAAACCATCAAATGCAAACAGCTTTGTCAACAGAGGAAACTCATCTCATTAAACTGCTCTAGAAGGGCCTTTGGTCAGCCTCACCTCCCACCACACACGTGCTGGATCCTACCATTTAGCAGCAAAGTCTTTTCCTCTGCATTTGCACAGGAGTGCTTCTCCCCAGGGTAAGCTTGTAGTAAGTCACAAGTAGAACTATTCAGTAAGAATCAGAGCACAGCACTTAATACAAAGCTTTTCTGGCTGCTGACTTCATTGATATCACTTGGATTTAGACACCAAACACTGTTAGTGATCTTGGCATTGGTTACGTTAGTGTTTTACATGTCTGTGAGGAACTGTGGCAGGTGTAAGATCAGATCTCTAGCTTTATGTGATTAACGGCCAGCTTAAAAATTTCTGACCCAATGTAGATGAGTTTCTAACAGAAAGGCACTGAAGAGAAACATGGCGAAGGAAGGCATGAAAAGGAACAGAGAGTGCTTTTGGCTCAGATGAGTTGTACCTGGCTGGTTGAGAGATTGAAGTGCATTGCAACAGCATAGGCTGTGTCCATGAAGAGCTCAGGCATGCTCACCAGGTCCTCGATTGCCTGGAGCTTCAGCCCCAGGAGGTGCCGGTCTATTGCGTTGCCCCGTATGGCCTGGGGGAAAGCAAGGATGGACAGATGAAAGCTAGGCCAGCAGCAAGTGAGCAAAACTATTTCTTTGGCTTAAAGAATACTTCTGTAAAGTCTCTAAATGTTTCAAGTTAGAAGAAAACTAGATGTTGCCTTTAAGACCAATAATCTTGTTTGTAAGGACTGTGAAATTAACACACCAGTGTAAACAACCTTACAGTTCTTGCCCATGGAGTCCCTCTGGTTTAAGGGCTCCTTGTGCAACTTCAGTGTTTATCTGAAGTATGATAGTGCAACAATGATTGTAAGAAATGCTCTTGTGTGAATATCTGATCCTCTCCTTTAGGCCAGTCGCAAGGGATATTTAACACACCACCTAGAGAGGATTTAGTCTGTGGCTTTAGAGCACTGTCAGATCAAAGTCAGACCTTTACAACACTGATGGCCACACTGCTGTGTCAGGAGCAAAAGATGTTCAGGTCTTGTCTTTCCCCAGAACTCTAATTTGCTTGAGTAAACCCCCAAGCCTGTCTGCATAGAGGACACTCACCATGTCTGTGTATTCCCTGTGGGCCTGCGTGGCTCTCCTCAGCAGGTCTGCTTTCTCCTGGTCCTGAGAACACACAGATCTGTTTAAGTTTTTCTGCAGAACAGAGAACCTCATTTTGGCTGTTCTTTAGGATGGAGGACATTTCTACTTTGTGTGTCTGTATGAAACTAATTTATATTTACTAGATTTAATTTTTACATCATTTTGTTTGACAGTGTTACTTCATCCTGAATAGAGTTCATCCATCAGTAGCAGAACTTAGTTTGAGTAGCTGAACAGCCTTATAAAGGACTTTTTGGTGGGCTCAGAAACATCCACATGATGTTTCCCAGGCTTTCAGTACATATGATAGAAAAGTCAAATCAAACCTCTGATGTGTCAAGATACTGCAAGCTATGGTTTAGCTCAATATAGGGCACAGCCCTCCTTAGCTGAAACCTGATGACATGGGGTTAGCCAACTAAGCAGCTTTTCTCTTTTCTGGATTCTTTACTCCACTTTGAGATCCTCACTGATTTGTCAGGGCTGTCCATGGATTGCACAAACTTGAGGGAGTCCACAGAGGTGGAGCGGATGGTGTCGGTGCGGCCCAGGCGGAACATCCTCAGTGACGCGCTCTCGTACGTGGCACAGGCGTGGCCGTACATCCTGGGACAGGGAGGAGAAAGCCACACAAGTGAGTTTGCCCTTGTCTGTGCCATCTTAATCAAGCTCACATGTTTGAGTCTGTCAGTGAGGAGGTTGAGGAATGACCTATAGGTGTTCTTACCTGTAGTATGCCAGCTGCAAGGACAGCTGGATAAAAGCATCAGGGCTTATCTTCTCTGACTTGGGGAAACCTTTCCCAAATTGATGAAAGACCATGACTTTGATATCCAGATCTTCAACCATTCTACAAAGAAAGAAAGAGGAACTGTTCCTTTGTTCGTTGCTCATTCTTGTGACACAGTGGAATGGATTTGCTTTTACAAGGCTCAGAGGGAACAGGCCATCTGGATCTGACCTATGCAGGGACACACAGATCTCTTTAGACAGCACCACAGAGGTAAGAATTTTTGGCCACTGCTGAAAATCTTCACCAGGTTAGATAGTCGTGTGTGTGTTTATGTTCCAGTATTCTTGGCTGGATCCAGTAAAGCCTTGCTCTATTTTAGCAAATGGGATGAATCAGCAATAACCCTTTTCCAGCACCTTTGACCTTATTCCTGGCAGTGCTTTTCAGCTCAGCTCAATGCTGTTGAGCCCAGAAGTCACTGGGAAAACTCCCTGGCTACAGTGGGGAAAGCCTCATTTGAACCACTGACAGGCTCCAAAGGGGGACAAGAATTACTCCCTCAGTCACCCACCCACTTCTCCACTGCTTCATACTCACATGTTGAGGTTTTGCTTTGCCTTCTCTATGTCATTCTTGATTTCTGGGGTGATGTTAAACCGCAGCTTTTTGGGCATTGGCAGATGAACTGTAGGTGATTTGCCCATCTCGGGTTTCTTCCTGCACAGAGAAATGGTTCTGTTTGACCAGACCTTTGGCATGAGGCTCAGTTAGGAATGCCACAGCCTGGATAGAAATGCATGGGAGACCTTCCCTAACACCCTGCTCACAGCCTGACAGACCCCTCACAGTGCCAATAAGGGATCCCCAATGCTGGGCAAAAGCAGGGGCAGGACTCACGTGAACTCCACAATGTGGTCCAGAAGAGCAACAATGGGTGGGCCTTCAGAGGGAGCATGCTCATATACGAGACCACAGGAGCCATCTTCAGCAACAATGAACTGGGAGAGAAGCACAAGAGGAGAGTGTTGAAGACAGGCAGTGTGTGAAGCAGAAGATACCCAGAGAGATACCCTCAGTGTCTCCCTGTTTGTATCAGAGCATGTCCTTGCACACTGAAAGGTCTCCTTTAGCAGCACAGCAGTGGAATCCTTTTCAGCAGGTGCAGAAGATCTGAGAGCACTGTTACAGTTCTGCAAAATTCCCTGGATAAGATGTGCCTGACACTGGTGTGCTCAGTGAGGTCACACAGAGAGGTTCAGTGGTTCTGATTTACTGTGATGCACCCACAGTACAGGAATAACATTGCCCCGTGCTGACTTACTCTTACTTTTCAATCAGCTGGAACATCTAAACTTTATCCCTTTGGTGAAGAGTTCCAAATAGGAACAAAACAGCTGAAAACACTGAAGAGTTCAGCAGGTATGAGAAGAGTCCTCTAAAGCACCATTGCTACAATCTGCAAAGTCAGGATATACCAACTAATGAAGGAAAAGCTCCAACAGAAGCTGCTGTTGAAGGATCTTGACAAGACTGAATGGAGAAGAGATCAGAGGTATGCTGTGGGATGGCAGTGCATGTTTCAAAAAACAAAACAAAATGCCATTAGGTAGCTTCTGGCAGAACCAAGAAAAGTGACAAGCCTGGAAGAGATCCAAGGAACAGACCTCCCATCGTTTGGGCTGTCTCTGAGCAGACGAGGCATTGTTCACCACAGGCAGAAAATTGATTTATAAGGAACACAAAGACCTGCTGCACTGAATAAATGTGGGCAGAGGCAGAAAAGAAACAAGTCCCTGAGACAGCAACGAATGCTGGCGACTGCAGGGGGAACCACAGGATCTCACACTGGCAGCCACCTCTTATTGTCTGCCTTGTTTTTCCACTCTCTTGACATGAGGACCTTTGCTGCAAAAGGTTCCTGGGATTTTTTAGACCTTTGTAGTCTCAGGGAACACCTCCAGAGCCACCTCTTTGGTACCTTTAGAGCATCAGCTGTTACCTGCAGGGTTTTGTCGAACCATCGGTTGCCGCTGTTCAAGTGGCTGCCGCCGCCGTGCAGCATCTGCGCGGCCACGCGGCTCTTGTAGATGTCCTCAGACACCCGGGGCATGGGGGCATCCAGGCACACGGTGCAGATGCTCTTCTCAATCGCACGCACGGATTCCTTGTTGGTCTTATCTGGGAGGGAAATGAACTGTGAGTAAGAGGGAATTGTGTCACTGGAGAGAAATTTGAAAGAGTGGATTTGAAGGATGCAGTGTTGATTCCCACTGTACCTCAGTGGGGGTACAGCTATAAAAATTGCAGCCAGCTGAGTTGTTACAGGTGTGAACATGCTGCATTCACTCTCCTTTTTTTACTTTTCTTACATCCTTCCCATTTGCAAGGCAATAAACTCTGGGATTTCACTAAACTTCACACTTTGAATCTGTACCTCCCAACCCAAAAATTACAATAGATTGCAATGATTGCTTCTTTAAGGTGGAAAGCTCATGTTATCTATCCAAAACAAGCTTCCAAAAGAAAAAACTGAGCAGAGCACAGTGGAGAGGTTTGTTATTCAAGGATCTGCAGTGTTTGTTAGCTCTTGTGTGTTAGGGGCTCCATGCAGGGAGCTGGAGGTTGTTGTAGGCTTTTGCCCAGCTGTTTCGGTGGTTGGTGGTCAGGATCCCAATAGGTTCTTTGTTTGTTTGGAGGGAGGTGTTCCAAATCTTCTCCAGCTGAATGAAGAGCTGGTCAGCAGTAAGGGGAGATCCATCACCGTTGTAAACATCCAGCTCAAAGAACTGAAGGTGAGAAGAGTGGACAAGGACAGAGACAGACAGTGAGAGAAGATAATTGTCCAGCCCCAGAAACCAGGAACAGCTACTTTGAGAAGGTAAGGCCTGGCTGAAGAACTCAGCTTGCAAGACTTTTGAAGGATGCTCAGAATTGAGAGACCCAAGTCCCGCTTCCTTTGTAGGCCATAAATACAGTCCTGGTTTTATGAAGCCATGGTAACAAGGACCGTGGAGGAATTCCTGTTTCTGAGACTAAGCTGCAGTTGGGAGGGTTTGTTATCCAATTTTCACTTCCAGTTTCCAGTTGCAGACATGGTCTCTGGCCTTTTAGAGACAGGAATTACAGGGACAAGAAACAGAAGAAGACAGTATTTTTTCTGTCTCTAGTCTTTTGCTTACACATGGCAATTCTGCTGCTGGCCAAAGGGGATAAAAAGAGCAGGAACAAATCCCTGGTGAGGCAAACCTTGTGAGCAGAGACTGTTATTCCCTTTCTTCTGGGTAACAGCTAGCAAAAGAGACACCTGCACTTCAACAAACCTTGAAAGCCCAGCAGTTGCCTTACCTGGAAATTGTGAACGACTGTGATGTGTCTGGACTGCTTTTTGCCTTTGGCGTAGTTGACAATGGAGTCCCGCTTGGGCCCGGGAATGCGGCAGGATGAGAGGATCTGGTAGTACTGGTTCATGCAGAGGGGCTTCCCACCCATGTACTCCACTGGAAGGGTCTCACTGGACACACAGCAAGGTAAGGAGGAAGGAGAGAGAACAGATCAGCGTGAGCAGCCCTGTGCTCCCCACACAGGTCACAGGCTCTGCCCTGCAGCTGCACTCCCTCCCTCCGGCAAAACCTAAAGGTATTGGTGGCATAAAAAAGGGGCTGTCCTTCAGCTTTCTTAGTACAAGCTACAAAAAATGTCTCTGCTGGCCTTTCATTTAGGAAAGGAAAAAAACCACTGTCCTTTCTGTGACACCAGAGAATCAGGTCTCTGGACCTACTCCATGCTGTAGTTCTGAGTGACGAGTGTCTGATGTGCTGATAGGAATCATGAACTAGGCAGGGGCTCAATCACTTGCTTCTGCAGTCATATTCCAAATTCCAACTACCTTGAACTTTGCCTGACTTGGTGTTAGTAAACAAACATGTTTTTGGACCTTAAATAAGGCATGTCCAGCAGAGATTTGCTGGTGACCAAAATAAAAAGGTTAAGGGAGGAACACATTTCTCTAGAGCTCATCCCATCTAGCTGGGAGGTGAGAAACACCAGGAACCCAATATTAGAGACTCAAATTCCTGCTGCCTGAGCTGTAGCTTGTCCTGTGAGCAAACAGAAGTGCAGAGCTCTGTGAGACTGTCAGTCGTGCTTGCTCCCTCCAAGCATGTTCCCATGCCAATGAAAGCATTAAGGTAAACAAAGAACCTGAGGACAGAAGAGTAAGTTTGCTTTTTTCCACTGGGGGGGACTGGGGATTACAGTATCTCTTTCCAAATCTGTGCTGTCATCTCTTGCCTTTCTACCTTTGAGATTTATGGACAAGGCTCAGCCTCTCTGTGACGTTAAAGAAGTTGTGAGCTCTCAGGAGGGTCAGTAACTCACTTGTCAATCATGGTCTTGAAATCCAGGATACCCTCAATCAGCTTGGCAGCAAACCTGGAAAAATACCAAATGTAACAAGCTGAGATCAAGCACAGACATGTGTGGGGCTGAGGGACGAGCTGAGGAGGATTAGCAGAGCTGTTCTCTGCTCCTCAGAAAGCTCAGCCTTTCTGCCAAGCCCCTGTCGTGCCCATCTCTGATTCACTGACACAACCACTCTGGGCTGTGATTTGAGATTACTGGATAGTCCTACTGTATGACACTTTCTTTTTTTATGTGTCTTACTACACAGCCCAGGAACTCTGGACAGCTTTCAAGAAAGCAGGATTCAGTCATGCATTAATGACCCTCTAACAGCAGTGTTGGCTACTGATGTGTTACGATTTGATCACATCTGAGTTCTCATTCTCAGCATTAAAAGAGCACCAAGAGAAGGGGATTTCTGCCCTTCCCTGGCTAGGGGCCACCTTGGAGTGTCAAGCCAAGATGCAGCTGTTTCTCCCTGCATCTAAGACACTGGTGACCGAGTTCCAACCCCAGTGAATATCCTGCTGCTAACATAACTCTGGAGAACCTTCCTCTGGCATTGAGGGCTTGGAAACAAAGCAGATGTGCTGCATGTGGACACTGAGGTGTTGTGTTTACCAGGATCAACGAAAACAGTGCCAATGCCAGCTCCTAGCAGGGCTGTGACAAGCCACATCAAGCTGCTTAGCTAGAAGTGTCAGATTGGCCTCTGACATGGGAGCTCCCACCTGTCCCTGAAGGAAGGAGGCAGGAGGTCACTGGGACAGGAGGTTGTGTTGTTGGCTGAGTGACGTGGTGCCAACATTTGGCATTTGCAGGCAGTATCCTTTAGATTGGCTCAGCCTACCCATCCCTTGGAAAGATCAAAGGACACAACTCCAAGAACCTAAGGGTTCTGTGAAATGAGACTTTCTGCAAAGTAATTTTCAATTAAAATCCCTCATCTTTATTGCAAAACATGAGGGGAAACACCAGTGAAAAGAGTCTCTGTTCCTTTCCAGAGAATTAACAGCCTGGAAGCAGAGTTTGGGCTCGAGGAGATGGGAGAGGTTGGTTGACTTGTTTTCAGCCAGCCATTTTGCCAGGTTAAAGAGTTAAAAACCACCACTTGACAAATTTGCCTTTTGCTTTTGGAAGCTTTAGCTTCGAGCTGCGCTGTCAAACCTCTTTGTGCAGCCACAAACAACCCAAACACACATTTAAATTGTATTTTACACAGGAGCCCACCTTCTTATGCAGCTGCTGAATTCCACTGGTTGGACACTTGCAATTCTCCCAATTATTTGGAAAACTTAAGAGTGAATAATACGACAGAGAACTTTAAAGACATTTGTGGACTCTTGCAGTGTCGTGAGGCTAATCCTCTGCTCAGTGTATCGAGGGGTGGGAGGGAGGATTTGTTCTCACTGATCTCCTGGCTGGTAATTTTGATCTGCCAGGGCAGTGCTGACTGGTAACTGTGGCAAAGGTAGCTGTGTAAAGGTCAGTGCTGAAGTTTTGCAGATGGATTCAACACACTGCTAGTGATGGTTAAAAATTAAAGGGAGCCCATGAGGAAGAGAGGGCATGACAGGGTCCAATTCCAAGGAAAAGCTTGGAGTGGGAAGGTTGGTCGCTGTGAAGCTTCCCAAACCATGAATCACAACAGGGGACAGTCCCTGCCAGGCTCTCCCATCCCTATAAACTAGCAAACTCCAGAGGCATTTCTGGGTGATCTCCTTTAGATCAAAGTTTACAAGTAAGTTGTCTGGGCTACTTTTGGTGCCTCCTTTAACTGCACACACAATCACAGTGCCTCCAATACATCCTCACAATGTCTTCAGCCAATCATGGGACCATTTTGCAGTGAAGATCTGTGCTTGAGCAAAGACCTAAATGTAGTTTCTCAGTCCCTGTTTAATACCTGAACCACTAGACTCTTTGGTTTCATCCCCTGATGAAATATTTAGTCTGGTGCAAGCAGGAGTTTCCTTACAGCCTGGCAGCCTTACCCTTACAGCAAAGACAGCTCAGACCTGGGGACCACATTACCCATTCCTAATCTGCCTTAATACCCTCATCCCTGCTGGTCACAGAAAGCTCATCCCACCTATAACCTAAGGGAAGGTAGAAAAGAATTTTACCTGAGCTGACCCTGTCGATCCAGAAAATCCTGCTTAGGTAAAACCACACCTGGGCTGGAGTGGACCACAACTGGCAAACGATATTCCAGGTAAGCTGTCTTCAGCCACCAGTCTGAGAGCTGGGATGGAAAAAAAAACATGCAGGGAGCTGCTGCTGTCCAACCCAACCCTGGCTGATGGGTCTCAGCATCCTGCCCCCAGTTCTGTCCCACAATTTGCAAACAAAGTGTTTCGGGTTTGTACTATGCAGGTGGAAGGGGAAAGGAGGGTTTGAGCAAGGCATGGGTGGCTTTTGGTGCAGGGCTTGAGCAGAGGGTTTCCTTCAACTTCTTGAGGCAGCTGTGTGATGCTGCCAGGTTCAAGCCTTGAGCAGCCAGAGGCAGGGCCAGTGACTCCCTGTTCTGCCATAACCTTTCTGCTCACCTATGTCCTGGTGAGGAGTTTGCACAGCTTGGGGAGATCAGCAGCAAACTGGTCAGGAAGGTGATGCCATTAAGACACAGATGCCAGTAGATGCACCCAGGACAGGAAAGAGATGGACATCAGCCCTCCACCCTCCCTAACCAGAGCTGGGGCCAGAGCCCTGACCTACCCAGTTCTCTGTTTTCCTGGCTCTTCTCTCCAGGCCTTTCTGCAGCCTCTCCCCGACGCCTCCCGGCTTGCGGAACTCGGCCACCAGCTCCTGCGTGTGGCTCAGCTCCTCGGGGCTGATGATGGGCTGCAGGGCCAGCAGGTACCGATCCAGCGTCTGCTGCAGCGGGGGCACGGGCAGGTGCGGCAGCGCTTCCTGGTGGAGCTGGAATCTGCCCACGATCTTGTTTAGAGCTGTCTGCTTCAGCAGGCCACAGGGCCTGGCCTGCAAAGCACAGAGCAAATGTCGAGACAAACAAAGCAAGGTAGCGAAGAACATGGATCTAGGAGTCTCCATCCCAGCCTCTCTGTGGGCACGTGGGTGTCCCAGCCTGGAGCAGAGCACGGCTGTGGGCTGGTGAGGGTGCAGGACATCCAGGAAAGCTGTGAAAGAGAAACTCCATCTCCAAGACACCTATTCTCAGCTCCTCAGAGAAAATGCTGCTGGGATAATGACACATCTCCCCACTCTGTGGACACCTTCCAGATGAGAGTCTCCATGTGATGGACAAACACAAACCCTTCCATCCCATGGTAAGTGGGAAAAAAGACGTGAAAAAAATAATCATCTTATGTACTATCAGAAACTTTCATTATTTCTTACAAAAGCATAAGGCTAAAAAAAGCAGAACCCTTGTGCGAAAGCAAACTTCCCTTTTGGCTTTGAGGAGGCAGAATTTAGTTAAGTTTACAGTAGGATTAAAATGCCTCTTCCCTGTCTATTCAGGAAACTGTGGGTGATGCCAAAAGGCTCCTGCAATCCAGTCGGGTCATGTGGGAGCAAAAGCACCAACCACTTCCCTGGCTGGAAAAATAAAACAGACCAAACCCAAGTGCTCACCAGGAAATCAACTCACCAGTTTTCCCCAAAAAGAACAACAACATCCTTTTGGATGAATGGGGTTGGACATTCTTCAGCTTGAAGATGTTCCAATAGTACTCTCAAGGTTTCCAGTTCCCTCTGCACTTCCCTCTCCCATGGATCTACTGAATCAGACACTCCTGCAGGACTCTGGACTTTGCATTGTCAGTGTACTGAGAATGCAAAGCCACTGAGAACATTTCCTTTGACTTCCAAAGCAGTGAGAAAACAGCTGTCCCCACACCTCCTCCCAGCAGTTAAGCACAGAAAAGAAAGAGCTAAATCTACAAGGTGACAAAAAGCCCCCCCAGAAACTGCCCTGCTTTTGGGCAGCTGGGTCTGTGTGGGACCTGAGAAGAGCTGTGAGACTGAGGTTTGGAGAAGGAATGAGAAAAACAACAGGAGGAGGAATTACTGAAGCATATAAGAAGAGTGGGACGGGGAGGAAAAGAAAGGTGTTGATCACAGCAGCTTGGGCATACTGTACCTTCTCTGCTTGCTTCTGCTTCCTATCCATGGCTGGTAGGACAGAAAAGACCGTAAACCTCTCCCCTCGGCCTGTCTGGGTCTCCTCTTCCACCTGACAATGTGCTGCCCGTGCAGGGCGTCACCTCATTAGCCAAGTGCCACATGACTGCTCTGATCAGAGGGCTCAGGGGCTGGCACAGCCCGGCAGGGGACAGGAATTATCACAACTCTGGATTGCGACAACTGCCCTGAGGGTGCCCCTCTGGGCAGCTGATCAATACCTGGCTGGAGCCTCTCTCTGACCAAGCTCTGGGCTCCAGCTAGGGCAGAAGTGGGGATGTTGTTCCTTCAGCCTTTGCCTGGACCACGAAACTGCTGTGGGTGTTGGGAGAGGTACCTGGACAGAAGGCAGGAGAGACCCCAGTTTCTGTCCTGGAGGTGGCACCATGGGCAATACCTGAACTGCCCTCACTCCCCATGCATGTGTGGTCATTATTGCAAGCTGAGACTGTGGGGAGTTCTGGGTTGTCAGCTCTTAAAAAAAAAAAACAACAATATAACCAGAAAGTATCTCCACAGAAGGGCAATAAGAGTGCCATGTAGTCACAAGGAATATCAGCCCCTCCTTTGTGTCTGCCTCATGAGTTGAGGCAAACAAGCACAGTGTGCATAGCTTGAATAGAGTATGATGATCCCAAACAAACAGCTGCACATTTTCCATGGGGTAATAACGAAAATCCCAAAACCCACAGAAGCCACTGTATGTTAAAATATGCGTTTATCTTCTCTCTTTTCTGTCCCCTGCTTGTTTGGTTTGAGGTGAAACTCAAGGATTTGGTGGGAGAAGGAACAGTAATCAGAGCTGAGGGGGCAGCTGTCAGCAGAGGGAACAGCCCTAACCTGCCCACAAGCAGCAGGAAAATGAACACCAGTGGAGCAGGGTGTGCAGAGCTGTGGGCTGCCATCGCTGCCGAGCCAGGTTCCAGCACAGCAAAGAACCTTTTCCGGAGCCTGCAAAGCTGGTGGGAAAGGAAATCCACCTGCTGGTGGGCAGAAGGAATTTCCTAGCTGATTCTTAGCACAGCCACAGAATTGAGTACCAGGATGTCAGAGATTTGTCTTTTATTTTTAATTCATAATCTGGAGTGCCCCTTAAGCCCAGGGATAACTGGGTCCCTCAGTAACTGTGAGTGGATCTGCACTGTAGCTGCTGTTCTGCTGCTCTGTCTCCTCCTGTCAGGACCCAAAAGGGACTGCAAAGAGCAGCTCCCAAGCCTGACATGGGTCTGACAGCTCTGCCGTGTGTGCAGCAGGATGGGCACATTGAGAGCCACCGATGCCATCTGCCTGTGTTTCCTTGGTTCCTCCCTGTCCAGCAGCCACCTTCCTGCTGCCCAGCCCCAACTGGACATCTCAGTCCAAGACAAGGCACTGGTGGAGGGGGTCCAGAGGAGGACATAAAGATAATTACGGGACTTGAGTATCTCTCGTATGAGGAGAGTAAGACTGTGTGAGCTTGTGCTGTTTAATCTGAAGAAGAGGAGGCTGACAGGGAATCTCAACAATCCATATAAATATCATCAAGGTGGGCGTCAAGAGAGTGGTGCCAGACTCTCTTCAGTGGTGTGCAGTGACAGGAGAGGAAGCAATGGCCATAAACTAAACACAAGAAGTCTGCCCTCAACATGAGGAATAACATTTTTACATTGAGGATGGCAGAGCACAGTGCCCTAGTGCCTGCCCAGGGATGGCGTGGAGTCTCCCCCTCTGGAGACGCCCCAAACCCACCTGAACACGTTCCTGTGTCACCTGCGCCAGATGACCCTGCATTGGCAGGGGGGGTTGGACAGGGTGATCTCCAGAGATCCATCCCTTCCAACCCTGACAATTCTGGGACTGTCATCTCCGTCCCGGACAGCTTCACAGTGCCCGCTGCCGCCAGGCACGGGAAGAAAGCAGCGGCCTGGGGGACTGACCGCACTGACTTCGGCAGGGTCCCTGCCCCGCTCCCGGGGGAGCCGGCACCGAGCGCACCCGCCCGCAGGGCCCTGACCGGGGACCGCGCTCGTGCTCCGGGCTGGGGCGCGGGGCCGGACCCCACAGC
>WBNO01012040.1:478151-512057 GCA_013400575.1 Peucedramus taeniatus
GTGCGAGCGGCGGACAGGTGAGGGGCGGCCGGGGGGCTCTGGGAAACACAGGGCTGTGGGCAGCGCTCGGGGCCTCTCAGGGGCGTGCTCGGAGCCGGGGAGCGCCGGTACAGGGCCCCACGCTCCGGGGGTGCTGGGCCGAGGGCGCCGGGCCCGGGTTGCGGGGGGCGGTGGCGGCAGCGGCCGGCCCGGAGAGGGGAAGGGCGGGGGCGATTTGCTGAGGGTGTGAAGGAGCTGCGGCCCCCGAGTCTTGGCACCACCCCAGGGCGAGGTTGGTGGTCAGGACTGAGGCTCTGGATCGGGGATCCCTGTGACCCCCGACCCGGTTTTGTGACTGGTTCTCGTGCGGAGCCTTTGACTCCCCCTCCTCAGACCGTGTCACGAGCCTGGAAGTGCCTCCTCTCTCCAAGCTGCTTCTCACAAAGCTGACCCGCCGCGCTCCCGTCTCCATCATACCAGTAGGCTTGGACTCCTGTGTGTTCATCCCAGAATACTGTAACCCCTGCAGCCCTCACTATTTCCTTCCTTGAGTGTTCCTGGTTTCCTCACCAAGAGGAATTGCACAAAGTGTGGGTCAGAAGCAGTGATGGCTGAGAAACAAACACAAAGAGGTGAAAGGAGTTCTGTTAATGGCAAACACCCAGATCAGGACAATGCCCTGGGATTTATGTGTCACCTGTACTGATGGACACGTCAGTGTTTGCCTTTTCACATCACTGCTCGGGAGTTTTTCATTGTTTTCATGTTATAAACTCTTAAAAGCAGAGTTCCATTGCTGTGGTACCAGTCACTGAGAGTTGTGTGCTGAATTTTCAGAAGAGAGACACACGTGTCTTTAATTTAAATTCATCACATGTTGTTCCTCTCATCCTCCTACCTGGAAGTTTTGCTGTGACTTCTGCAGGAATGAACTGAACATTGCAGCATTCAGGGCAGGAGATGAGGCTGAACTTGTTCGGTGCATGGGGAATGTAAAAGGCAGAGAAGTCAAATGACTGTCAAAGGTTGTATGACAAATCTACAGCGGACTCTGTGTGGTTCCTGGGACTTTGGATTCCTTTTAATCTGATCTGCCTGCTAGAGGGCATTGTGGAAAAGGCTGCTGATGCTTCTGGATGGTGTAAATGTAGCTGGTGATATTTTAAGGAGTTGGAGTTTGGTGTTGTTTGTTAGGGAGACAGTGCCTGAACTGGCTGGGCTGTGGACAGCAGTTGCCAGAGTGTGTCAGGGCAGCTGGTGCTGCATAAGTGCCTGCCTTTAAATCCAGATTTTCTGGGTTTAAAAAGGTTTAAAAAGGTGAACTGAGTGACTCTGACAGAGTTCATAAATTGTCATTAGTGCCCAAGTTCTTTGACAGTGCTCTCTGCACTGCCTTTTCCTATTAAAAGTTGCACTTACAGGAGCATAATACAAATTACTTTAAATCTCCTGGAACTTTTCTGGTCCTGCAGGTTGGGCCCTAGGTTCAGGTGCTGGGGAAAAGAGCCCCTCTAATTCATTAGCAACTCACGTTTGCATTAAATATTGCATCCTAGGCTCTGAGAGAGCTTTGAAATTAAATTATTTTCACAGCTTCCACCTGGAAGAGGCTATGTCCCATCATCCCCCAAATCCTGGTGCTGCCTGGACCAGAGCTGTGGCTCTGGGCTGCATTTATTGCACTGCTCCAGCTTGTCCATGCAGGAATTATCCTTTCTAGAGGAATGAAGGTCAGGCTTAACACTTAGAAACAAGGCAGAGTTAGTTTGTAGGAGAGCTCAGTGCTTCAGCATGACCTGAGGCTTGGCTGCACTAGACAGAAATAATTAAACTGGCTGGATGTTGCTTTTGTTATCTGCTGCACTAGTCTCTCTGTCCGAATGGGAAATGCATCTTTAACAATGAAAACAGACACAATGCTTCTGTCTGGAGGCTTGCAGTGTCCTTAGGAGGATGTTGGTGAGGAGGACTTGGTGAGATTACAGCCCAGCTGGGATGGATTTGTGTGCTTTGTATCTCCCGAGAAATAAAGCTCATTTCTAAGAAGGAAAAATAGAGGATTTCTCCTTCCCCAGTGCCTCTGTTTTACCTCTTTTTTTTCACCTCCCAGGCACCTCTGAGGAGGTGGCTCCTCCTGTCCAGCAATGCTTCATGGTCCCCAAAAAGGAGATAAATGTGGTTTCTGACATGGCCAAGTGGAAGCGATCTCAGGTATGGCTCTGGGGACAGGGAGCACTGGGAAATGCTGCTGATCTTCTGGTGGCAGCCAGGTCTGGTCTGGGAACAACCAGGAAGTAAAGGAGGCTTGGGCAGAGAATGGGAAATAATTGAATTTGTGTTTTAAAGCAGAAGAGTTGGTGCTTGTTTGTAGGAAAATTACTTGGCAGTAATGATTACTGCTTCCTCCCAACAAGCTGGATGAGAAGCTGGTGACTGTTTCATCCTACCTGGCCTGTACTTTATAACCAACTGGATTTACCCAGCCCTGTTTGAGCTCACCTTAAACATGGTTCTGCTGCCTGGCCCTGGTAGCACCAGCCTGGGTTGGTTCCTTCCCACTGTGCTGTTCTGGAAAGGACTCTAGAGCTGAGCCCTTCAATTTCCTGGATAATTTTTGTTTACAGCCTGTGTGGAGCTGGTGGAACAAGCAGGTTCTCCCCTCTCTGCCTTTGAGGGATTGGGGTGTTGGCCCAGACTTGTCCCACCCCTTAGGGGCAAATTCTTGCTTGATGGCTAATGTGAGATGTCTTGAGAGACACTGAGCTTATAGCCAGGTGTCAAGCAAACCTCTGGGTGCAGCTTCCAGTTTAAGTCTCCTGGCTTTTAGGACTTGCTTGTGGTCAGAATTTCAAGGCAGGAAGGGAGAAGTGGCAGTGTGCTGCTGCAGGGCTGCACT
This sequence comes from Peucedramus taeniatus, assembly GCA_013400575.1. Classification (NCBI taxonomy): domain Eukaryota; kingdom Metazoa; phylum Chordata; class Aves; order Passeriformes; family Fringillidae; genus Peucedramus; species Peucedramus taeniatus. The sequence goes on from WBNO01012040.1 coordinate 481,027, forward strand.
GCAGACAATGCTTCCAAAGCAGCAAATCTAAAGAGAGGAGGAATGAGGAGCCTGGGCTGTCTCCACTTCCCTATCGTGAGCATGGGGGAAAGGGAAGGTAACAGCACAGGTCTGGGAGGAGCAGTACAGAGCAGGATGCCTGGGCACAGCTGGGACTCTGCAGAACTGAGGAGTTTGAATTTGACCCAGTAGGAGCTGAAGGAATGATTTTGGGGTCAATGTGAGCATTTTTAGGATTCTCCTTTCTGTAATTTTCGCAGCGATGCAATCGCCACCTGCCTTCTGCTGCTGGGGCTGCCAAAAAGAGCAGCCATTTCACAGCAAGCCCTGCACCCCTGGGTGTCTCCAAGGGAGCAGTGTTGTGTGTTGGGAGAGGTTCCCTTGGGGTGCAGGATGCTTCTGTGCTGTGTTTTGTGCTCAGACTGTGGGCTCTCCCTAAAGCTTTTCCCTCTTGGTGTTTTCACAGGCATATGCAGACTACATGGGCTTCATCCTCACTCTGAATGAAGGTGTCAGGGGCAAGAAGCTGACCTGTGAATACAAAGTTTCAGAGGTAGGAGAAGAGTCACCCTTTTTTTTTTTTTGGCTCTACAGTGAGCATTTCCTGGGTGAGGAATGAATTAGTAGTTTATCTGGGAGCCAAGGGAGATTGAATGTGGTTGGGCTATGGTTGGAGTTGCAAATGTCAGGGTGCCATCCTCCCCTCAGGATGCAGAGACTATGGATGTGCTTGGTGGATGGGAAATTGAGCAAGTGGGCAGAAGCAGAAGTGATGCTTTGAAGATGTGATATTCCCTCCTGGTTGCAGGCAAAAGGCTGAGATGTCTGTACCATTCCTGTTCCCCAAGTGGTTTTTCTGTAGGAAAATCTGTGGGCAAACCACTTCTCTCCCTGTCCCTTCTTGTTGCTCAGGCTGTGTTAATTGTACCCATCTCCTCAGCCCAGGCTGTAGCTAAGTTGTGCAAGCTCTGGTTGGACAGTTGTGACCTCAAGGTGTGTCACTGGCTGCACCTGCCTTGCCCAGGGTCCTGCTAAAAGTCCCAGAGCTCACAGGGATGCCAGGTTGGGCTGGGAGATTTCAGCTGGGCTGGGACATTTAACTTGTGGGGCAGGATCACCCCTTCCAAGGTGTTAGGCACAAAGCACTTAGTTTTCCCTTTGCATGAAAGTGGCTGTCACTTGTCCCTGCCTGCTGCCATAGCCAGTTTTAATGGCTGTTCACCTTCTCAGGGCATAGTGGAGCCAGAGGGAAAGAGCAGGCACCCTCAGTGGTGTCACTGCTGCCCTGAGGGCTCTCTGGGTGCTGCCAGTCCACAGAGCACACATTGGCCACCAGCTTTGCTTCCTTGTTGCATACTGAATCCCTTCCCTTGGTCCCTGCTGTACTGAAGAGATTCTTGGATAGATTGTTACTGATCATGGCTGTGCAAGAAAGCTCAGAGTGATGTGTAAAGATCTAGGCAAAATGGGCAGCAGGCTGGGCCCTGTGTTTATAGCTTCATTCTGGTGTGGGAAGGCAGCTGATGGTGTTTAATCCAGTCTTCATGTTTGAAGTACTGTGTTGAGTCCAGCCTTCCCTTCTAGGAGCCGGTGTGTGAATGAGAAACTCCCCTGTAGTTCATGGAGGGGATCAGGGATAATGAGTCTCTCCCTAACAGGCTTTGTGCCCCCCTTTTGTTCCTTCAATTAAGTAGAAACTGCTGTCAAATGCTGCTCTTGCTTTCTGCTGTTTGCATTTCACCTTTGAGTTTTGCCTTTGTCATGATCTCGCTTGTTCCCAACCATTCACAGAGCACTTCTAGGGAAACAAAGCATTAAAAATGAACAAAACAAAGAGGGGGGGAAAAACCCAACCCTCTTCGACAAGCCCTTTGAGCTGTCAGGAAAAGCTGTACCAGGGCTGTGTCTGCAGAAGAGCCCTCTTGGAGTGAATGTTTTCCATCCATGGTCCCAGTCCAAGTAACAAACAAGAGACACAATCCCAGCTGCTTGGGAAGAGGCAGGGAACAAATCTCATTCCCTGCACACTGAGGAGAGCAGAAGCCTGTGACTTGAGGCACAGGTGGAGCATCCCCAGGGTTGTCTTGTTGATGAGGTTGCTTGTTCACACAGGCTCCTTTGTAGATCAAACTGCTTATCTGTGCTTTTAAAGGCTCAGCCCCTCGTGGCCTCTTCTTGCATCTCTGCTCAGCTTTCTTCTCTTTTGCTGTACCTGCTACCAATGTGCTTTTGTGCCATCCCATCTTCCTCCCTGATCAAATGCCAGGGACACCTTCCTTTGGCAAATGACCTCCTGAAATCCTTTCTGCTGAATGCATATCCACTCTGTGACTTACTGGTATTGCTTTGCTATGGAATAAAAAATGGAAGTATGGTCTGCTCTGCTTTGAAAGAGGCAGCTTAGTGGTTTCCAGAGAGTGTGTGTCGATACCAGCATTTCTGCTGGATCCTGTAGGGGCTGAGCCCCCTTGGAGACTTGCTGAGCTTGCTCTGCTCCTACTGACACATTGTGTGGAGCTGTCCAGGGTTTGCTGCAGGCATCTGACAGGCACTGATAGCAGACTCTGGCACAGACACTGTGTCTGGCACAAGGCTGTGTGAGTGATAGGCTGTGACCTGCCTTCCCCTGCTGGAGGGAGTGCCTTCCACGTGGGGATCCACCAGCAGCTTGCTGGGGCTGCAGCCTGGGGCAGTGACTTGGATCAGAGGTGCAGTGCTGTGAGGAGGATGAGGTTAATTTTTGCCATGCAAGGAGCAGACCTTCCCATCAAACAGCCCAATGCACTGGGGGAAACTGGTCAGTCTTGTGGCTTGCTCTGCTTCCAGGAAGGAAGTGGGGGAAGCAGAAAATGCTCTGATTTTAGCAGCTCCCCATTCTGACAGGGCCTGAGGAGCCCAGAGGGAGAGAGTTGGTCGCCACGGGCAGCTTTGGCTGCTGTGATGCCTCCTCAGCACCTCTGTCTGCCTGGCCCCTGCTCTTGAGAGCTGCTGACAGGTCTGTGCTCCGTAGGAAGCCCTGTGGTTTGCCTTTGGGACCGGTGGCAGACTCAGGGTCAAGGAGATGCAAAATCAGCACAACGAGAAGAGCAAGGAGAGCAGGGGGGAGGCTGCCCTTGCTTTGATCACTGGAAAGGTAAAGCAAAAATAGAGCTTAAAAACCCAGCCAGGCAAAACAGGCTGCAGTGGTGCTGATGGCTGTGTTCCCATAAGCTCCTTTCTCCCCCACAGGGGTCAGCCCTGGATGTACAGGCTTCCTCTGCTGGACAATGGGAAGCTGCTTCTTTTAGTTACCCCCTTTTCAAAGGGCCTTGAGCCCAAAATGAGCCACAGCTCTTTAATTATTTATTGATGTGGCTGAGCCAGCAGCTGGGTCCTGCTCTCCCGTGTTCAGTGGGGCTGGGCTTTTAATCCCTTTAAAGCCAGCAAGTGGGGAAGGGGAGGTTGGACTCTCTGCTCCCCAGGGAAGGAGCTGGTCCATGCCAGCCATTTATCCAGGCAGCACCGAGCGCTCGTGGAGAGGGTTTGAAATACGGTGGCTGCTCATAATGAGCTGCTGGTGCCGGCGGATAAATCACCAGCACAATTTAATTATTTAATGCAACCCAGTGCTGGGGATGCTGTTGCTTAATTGGAGGGGAATGCAATAGCCAGGAAGGAGTCGGGCTGAGTCCAAATGTGGCCCAGTGCAATGGGAATGTGTTTGATTCCTACAGTGTTTGGGGAGCAGGGAGCTGAAGCAGAGGGGGCTTTGGTCCACACGTATGTGGGGCACTGGTCTGTTAGTGTCTCCAGGGTCACCTAGAGTTCTAGGCTGTCTTGTCCCTTGTTTTGTGTTCTTTGTGTGCTCAGGTCTTGTCCCAGTCTCTGGTCTGGCTCAGTGGCCAAATGTCGAGGTCCTGGGGTGGGAGGATCCCTCTCCTTCTTGTTCCAACTGGCTGATCCCTCCATGTCCTTGGGATGGCACCTCAGGAATCACTGTCTGTGGGCAGCTGTGTCTGCCATGAGACCCTTCCCCCCAGGAGTGACCTGCAGCTGGTTCAGTGGCAGCACAGCTCTGCCATGCCTGGCTCTGCCCACCCCCTCCGAGTGGCACTTCAAGGGCTGGAAACTTGCTGGGCTCTGCTGTTTCCTTGTCCTCCCGACAGCAGCGTGAAGAATTGAACCACAACCCAGGAGACCAGCCAGCTTCACACGGTCGATGCCTCCAGCAAAGTCAAACCAGCCGCCGCTTCTGCTGTCCTCTTTGTCCCCTTGAAGGAGGAATCCCCTCTCGAGACAGAGGAGCCTACATAGCCTGGGGCCTGGCCAGCTGCTGTGGCGGCTGATGGCTCTCCAGCTGCTTGGAGTCAGGCAGGGAGAATCCCAGAGCCTCTGGCAGGCTTGACCAGTTATCAGCAGAGCCTCCTGAAACCGTCTGGAACTGCTAAAAGTGCTGCCTGTGGTGTTGCCTCTTGGTAAGGGGGGTGTAGCTGTTCCCCTGCCATTTGGGCCCGGCAGGGGGATGGTGTGCATTGGCCAGCTCTGGTCTGACAGCACAGCTGGAGACATTGTGCTATGCCACTGCTGCACCTCTTTTTCTTCATGGCCACTCTCATACATCCTACATGGGTCCCTCACTTCCAGCACTGTGTGTGAGAAACATGGCTGTGGTCTTGCTGTTGTTGCTATCTTCCCATCAGCTTTGTGTTTGAATTGAGACATTTCTCTGTGAGCTTCTCGTTCCTGCTCTGATAGGAGCACTGGTGGGCTAACCAGGCTGCCTTTTCCCCTGGATAGGTTGTATTTTGCCACATGCAGTGGGTGTCCCATGGCTGGAGCTGCCTGGTGGTCTGGCTGGTAGGAGTTTGAAGCAACAGGAATCATGCTGAGAAGGTTGACTTGCTGTACAAATGTGTCGTGATTTAACAGCATCAACTGCTAATCCTGGCTCCTAGGAGACACTTCAGGACAATTATTAGAGCCTTGAGAAGGGCCTTTAAATCACATCATCAGCCAGTGGTGAGGATGCATAGCACTGTATTTGTGCTATTCTTTATCCTATGGGGAATGCAGGACCCTTAAGATGTTGAGCCTGAGTTATGTGTTGGAGGCCCTTCCCTGCCTCTCAGTCCTGTGAGGACTGTTCTGCAGCTCTTCTCTGAGAGAGTTTGGAGCACGGTGCTGTTACAGCTCATGGAAGACTGTGTGGGTAACTGAGGAGTCAGCCTCAGGCTGGGCTTTCTACTGGACTGCTCTCCTGCAGGGAAGAATGTTTTTTCTGTCCCCCTCTGCATTTTGAGGAGGATTGGTGCAGCCCATTTCCATGTGCCTCTCTTGGGAAGAATAGTGTGGGCTTTAATGACTCCCATCAAGGGGAGAGATGTCAGAGACTGAGGGACTGTCTGTTTTATGTCACTGTGACCCCTCACCCTCTTGCTCTCTGTAGCCCATTGAAAAGCTGGTGGCTCTGCTGAACACCCTCGACAGATGGATCGATGAAACCCCACCAGTGGATCAACCTTCCCGCTTTGGGAACAAAGCCTTCAGGACCTGGTACGCCAAACTAGACCAGGTGAGCATGTCTGTGCTGTGTAGTGTTACCTGCAGCTCCCAGCAGGGGTGGGAGAATGGCTCTGTCACTGTGTGGCAGCCAAGCAGCTCACAGAGGAATTGCTCAGATAAGCCTTGAAGGATCCACCCCTTGATACGCATCACTTACCATAGACTTGGTGCTATCTTTTCCTCTTGTGAGAGCATATGGGCCATGTAAATGCTCTTGGCTGGGTCTCCAAGTTCTGGATGAGCCACAAGGGCTGTCCAAGCCCAAGGAATTCCTTTGCTTTGTAACTGCCCACTGTGTCACAAAATGAGAGAAAGACCGGGGAAAACTGCTTGAATTCCTTCAGCTCAGAGCACTTGCCCTGCACCAAGCTCTGGAGGTGGCACAGCCCCAGTTCCAGCAGTAGTGGCCTTGCAGCTGCTCTGCTGCTTTAGTGATGCTTTTGGAGATGGTCAGTGGGTAACTGGTTCAATGTACTTGGGTGATGAGGCTTTTCTGTCCTACAGGATGTGTGTGGCCTGAATAGGTCTCAGGATAACCTCTCCCTGACTTGTTCCATCTCTGGAGATGATTTCTCCAACAGGAGAATTTGCTTCTCTCTCATGCTGCCTCCAGGCATTGCAGAGCACCATTGCAGCCCTCACATTGTGACAGCATCTGAGCACAGGGTGCCTTGTCCCTGGGGACTGTCACAGATCTGTGCTCACCCATGGGAGTCTTTTGTGTCTTTCAGGAGGCAGAAAAGTTGGTGTCAGCAGTGATTCCCAAGCATTTGGCTGATGCTGCCCCAGAAGTGGCTGTGTACCTGAAGGAATCTGTGGGGAACTCCACCCGCATTGACTATGGCACAGGTACCTGGGCTTGCACACTGGCCAAGGCTGGGTTTGTTGGGAAGGGACCCCTTGGAGTCAGGTGCTGTATTTATTTAAATATATCATTACCACTATTTTTAGGGCCTGCTTGAAATGAACACCTTCCTTTTAGGGCCCACTCACCCCTCTGCCCTGTATGGGCTGTGACTGAGTGCTGGAACTGGGAGCTGTGCTAGAGCTGTGACACCCTTTCACATCTCATCCAAGGAGATGGGAACCAAGGTGTTCTGGGATGGGCTGTGAAACATGCTTCACTGCATGCAGCAGTCCTGCAGCAGGCAGTTTAGAGGGATAAAATATACTGGCTTCAATTGGAACTAGAGTGAGAATCATGTTCAGTGGCAGGTGTTCCTAGAGGGACATCATAATGGTCTGGTGGTCCCTAGAAGGGAATTACTGCTTGCAGAGGAAGGAGATACTGAATTGCAGGTGAAGTAACCACACAGGCTTCAGTGAGAACTAAATACAGGATTGTCTGCATGCTCTGCTCCTCTCTGGAGGATAGCTGTGTCCTCACCAAAAGGCAGCAGAGCAGGATGAGTGCAAGGAAACATGACTTTGGACTTGGGCAGGGAGAGGACGAGGAGGCCATGGGTAAAGGCTGAAGGATTGGAGGCTGTGCAGTGCTGGCTGCGGCTCACTGGCACCAGGGGGAGATGTTGTCCTTGGAAAGGCTGGATGGGGTTTGGTCAGCTCAGGGAAGGAAATTCAACCTCTCCTCCCATCCCGTGTGTCCCAAGCCAGGGGCCCATGTCCCAGCTCACAGTGTCCAGACCATGGGTGCATTTTGTTCCTGCACTGGGAGCTGCACCTGTCCATAGTGTGGAGCTGCTGACCTTGTACTCTCCCTTCCTCCATGGTCCTTCCCACTAAGAGACTTCTCTGGGTTTGCTGGTTGTTTCTTTTCCTTGCTGTTAGCTGGAGGGCCAAGTTGCAGAGGCTTAGTCTGAGATCCTAGTACCTTCTGGGACAGACTGTTCCTGGCAGTGTCGTGGGATCTGCATCCTTCCAACACAGAGATATTTTTGTAGCAGGAGGAAATCTGTTTGCTTGCAGATGTGAGGTTCTCATACATCCCCCAAGTAGATGACTCTGCAGTGCTCCACTTCCCTTGCTGTGCCAAGCTTCTGGGAAAGTCCCTGCCTTGCTCCCAGCATGCTCAGTTGGAGCTGTTTTCCCTTAAGAACCTATTTTCTCTAAGTTAATGATCACCTTATGAATGTCTAGAAGGTGTAATTTGGGTGGGTGCTGCAGGAGGATGAAATACTGTCAGTTCATGGCATTAAGAGTGACAACAGGGTTGAGAGGGGACTGTGACTGCTGTGATTGCTGAAGAGCTGTTGTGGTACCCACAGAAAGGTTGTTCTGGGGGCCAGAGACACCTGTGTCATGTCTCTTCATGTCTTTTAACTCCAGGGCACGAAGCTGCATTTGCAGCCTTTCTCTGCTGCCTCTGCAAAATTGGTGTGCTCAGAGTGGATGACCAGATGGCCATTGTCTTCAAAGTGTTTAACAGGTGAGGTAATGGGAGGAGAAGGGCTGGAAGTATTGGGCTCTTTGGGGGGAAGGGTAGAATGGGAAAGCTGAAGACAATTTTAGACAAAATTAGGAGCAGATGTACATTTTAATGGACTGTACACTGACCCATTATAACTATCTCAAAAAGAGGTGATGGCCCCTTGTCTTCAGAGGCAGTGTCCTTCTGGAAAGTTACTTTAGTGGAGCACAAGTTACTGAACTCTGTGGGTGAGGCTCTCTGCTTTGTGATAGACAGGAGTATCTGATTAGAGGATCTAACATCTCTTCAGGCATCAAAAATAAAAAATATATGCAACTGGCAGGCCTCCCCTGCTCCTCTAGATGTGTTTCCAGCCCAGGAGGTAGAGTTGATGGTGATGAAACTGGTGGAATGGGTGTTTGGAGTCCAGAGATCTAATCCCAGCTGTATCACTGTTTGGTGGCATGGAAACAATTTCCTTCAATAGTACTTCCAGCTTTAATTTTCCACCTGAAAAGTGGAAGTAGTGATTGCTGTAAGATAGAAAACTCTGTGCTCTTTTGGAAGTTGGTGAAGGGCTGCGAAGTGTCAATGTTTGCAAATAACAGTGGGGATGAGGAAGGATCTGCACAATCATAAGACTTGGCTGATAAAACAAACCCCTGCCACTGGATTTCTCTGTACATTTGGTGTTAGGTACCATCAGGCTGCTTTCTGTGGCAAAGGAGCTGAATATATTCTGTGAACTGTGCTGTGTGTGGGGGTCCTGCTTACCATTGTTAAATTGTGTCCTTTCCCCAACTGGTTTTTCTTGTCCTCACAAAAGTCAAAGACAGGAGAAGGCCTTGCCTTAACCCTTCCTGTTCTCTTTGGTCTCAGGTACCTGGAAGTGATGAGAAAACTGCAGAAAACCTACAGGATGGAACCTGCTGGCAGCCAGGGTGTGTGGGGCTTGGATGACTTCCAGTTCCTGCCTTTCATATGGGGCAGTTCCCAGCTGATAGGTACTAATAAAAATCTTCTTATGTCCCGGGTTACCCTCTCCCCCATTTGTCTAGGTTGTAAAGATGATGGGACTTGGGGCTGACTTTTAAATTCAAATATGTCAGATTTGTGTATAATACAGCAGGAGAGTTTGGGGTTTGGATTTTTTTTTTGCCTCAGCTTTCCAAATAAAGCCAATTGGGAGATGGAAAGCTTCCTTGTATAGTACTTCCGTCTTTATTGCAATGACTGCAGTGAAGCTTTTTAAAAGGAGAGTCTTGGTTTTGGTGCTAAAAAATGCAATTACTGCTCCGTGGAGTTTTGTCCCTGCAGAGGCACTGGAGTGGGAGATGAGATAGAAGGGAGCAACTGTGTGCTGCCTTTTAAAGAGCTCTGATGGGAGGGTTGTGCTTCTGGGTGAGGGGCAGTACACCACCTGGCTGAACTTGGTCTCAGGAGGGGATTGCCATACAGGTTACTTCCTGTTGTCTCTTACTCTTTTTAGACCATCCAAGTCTGGAGCCTCGACACTTTGTTGATGAAAAGGTGGTAAATGAAAACCATAAGGACTTCATGTTCCTGGAGTGCATCCTCTTCATTACAGAGGTGAGGAATGGAAGGTTTGTCCCACAGGGACGTTCTCTTGACATTAGATACTAGGCTCTGGCAGTGGTTTTCTTTTCCTCCTTTGCCTGTTTGTTTGCTCTCGTGGAACTGTGCAGATGAACCATTGTTGCATGGCTGAGGTGTTCTCCTTGAATGAGCTGAGATAGGGATATTGTGAAGAAAGTGTAATTAAGCTGGATGGGTTGTGCATTGTAGTTGAAGGGAGCTGTAACAAGTGCAAACAACTTTGGATCATCACTTGGATCAGTCAGTGGGAGCTTGGATGGGGAAGACTGGTTCCTGTAGATACACTAGGAAGATGAAGTAGGAGCTGCAAAATGACTGGGCTTGCCAAGACAGCCTCCCTTCCCTGCAGCCCTTGGGTGCTGCCTGGCAGCCCTGGGCCTCCCCTTGCTTAGGGCAGGCTCCCAAACCTCTGTGCTCCTCTGTCTCCTCCAGATTCTACCAAAAGAGTTGCCCATTAAATGCACTATATTTGCAGCTGACCTAGAGCAGAGGTGGTGCAGAGATTCCCTCAGCTGGCAGCACTCTCAGGGCTGTTTCTGCTCAGGCACTGCAGGGCCCTTTGGAGAGGGGCGGGTGATCCTCAGCTTGTTGGCAGCCCTGGGCTGTTTCTCAGCGAGGGAGCTCATGGCTTGCTGCCTGCAGCATCAGTGGAAGATTTGGCTGTGTTTCTCCCAGTCCCTCACTGCACAGTCTGGACAGGGAGAGCAAGAACTACCCGCTCTGTTGTGGTGAGGGATTTCTTGTCTCTGGCAGGAGGAAGTTGATGGGATTAATTTTGAAGGACAGAGTGCAGTTCTTCCCTTTTGTTCTGTTCACTTTCCCCCTTCCTCGCCTCTCTAATTTAGTGATTAGATGGGAAGGGAGGTTACAGACTATGAACTTAGCCTTTCATGTAGGAAATCTTTATAGGAGCCTTTGGCCCAAACCCCAGGAGGTGCTGTGTCAAGTCCTGCTAAATCTGGTAGGGTTTGTTGGTACTCAGCACCTCACAGGGTTTAACCCTTAATGCCAAGATAAATCATACCATAGGTAATAAAGAGGTGCTGGTGGAAGAGATCAAGATGAGGACAGGAAATCAGGAGCCAAGATGGTCAAAGATTTATTTTAGTTCAGGCCTCTGTGATATCCAGACAGTGCACTGACCTGTTAAAAAACATACATCTCTTGAAATGTGTGTAGAAGATCCTGCAGCGCCCAGTTGACAGGTGAAGTTTAAAATACCCAGCACAATCCTGCTGCTTCAGGTCACTCTGCTTCTGCCTGCAGAAAGTCAGCTTTTTAGTAGGCTTTTCAAGTAAGTGATTTGAGTTCCTTTTCCGCACATTTGTCGTGAATCATGGAATTCAGTGTTTCTTCCGAGAGCCCCAGTGCCACCTGGTGGCAAGGAGCCCTCTTGGCCCTCCTGCCGTGAGCTGAAAGGGACGGCAGCAACCTGCATTACCAAATCCATGGTATATTCAGTGCATCTCCATGCGGGTTACTGCTTCATTTTAATGAAGATTTTCCTTTTAAATCTCGGGTTTTTTCCCTCCCAAGCGCCCGGGAAGGCCATGACTGCCACTAGGTGGGGCGAGGCAGCCTCATTGCCCTCCAAATGCTTTCTCTCCAAAATCAACAGCAAAACAAAATAGCCGGAAAAAAAAGATAGATGGGATTAAAGACTTCAATAAATGAACGATATTGTTTTCTTCTGAGCTTGTCATCTGGAAACAGCTCTCCTTTAAAGGTGTTAAACATGTAACAAACACCACAGCAGTTCCCATAGTGGGTCTGGTACATCTTGCCGACATGAGAGCAGGTTTTGTTTCAGACTACAACTGAGGAAGGTTGTTTTCTGTCAACTGAGAGAATATTCTCTTGAGCAGATACTGTTCTCAGCCCACAGGTGATGTTTCAGGAATATGAATATATGCTGTTGTGGCGTTTGCTAGGTGTGTATTTAAACTTGCTTTTAAAGCAGCAGCAAGATGATGTCCAGGCTGAACCCACCATGGCATCCTCCTTAGAGGAGCACCTAGGCACAGCACTGAATCTTTCATGAGCTGACCTGATGTTGGGAAATTTGCAGCGTGGGTTTGGTCCTGAACACATGGTTCTGGAACAGGGTGAGGTTTGCAGAGCTGGCTGGGACTCAAGATGTTCCCCTGCTGCTGCCTTTGCCTGCCAGAGGGGTGTGTGTGATACCTGCAAGTGTGAGGATGAGGACGGTTTGGGAGCATCTCTGTGGTGAACGCCACACAGGGGCTGTAGAGGACAGTGATGCAGGGCTGCCTGTGTGTGTGCAAAGGAGGGGAGCTGGGTACACCCCAGCTGTTGTGGAGGATCAGTGCACTTGCCCAGATGCTCCTCCGAGAGCTCAGGGCAGGCAGCAGGAATTTCAGCTTCAATCTGGCTTCTAAATTTGGGAAGGGAGGGCTCGGGTTTCTGCTGGAAGGGAAGGAGCTGACAGGAAAGCACGGCCTCAGCCGTCCCCCTCCCCCCTGCACTGACAGAGGAACCATTTACAAAAGGCCGATTCTCTTGGGAACCGAGAGGCAGGAACGCCACGTCTGTGAGTAATTTCCTGCTCAATATGGCTGCTCTGACTCACTCCATTCCCCTGGGGTCACTGCGGGACTGCAGCGCGCTCGCCGCCTCGCTCTCCCCCCCAGCTCTCCCTCTTCGCCCTTTGTGGCTGGAAGGAGATGATTTTTTTTTGTTCCCCTTCTCATCCCTCTTATTTCTCCTGCCCCAGCTTGAAACCATAGCCAAGCCATCCCTTGCTGGGCATCTGGGTGAGGAAGGCCACAGTGGTGGCCGTGCCAGGCGTGAGCGTGGGACCGGCCAGCTGTGCTGCCTCCTTCGCACTCTCCGGCTTGGGAAGGGGAGAAGAGCGCCCTGGTGGTGGCTGATGCCAGCTGTGCCCCTGTGAAGGGCGGTGATGCCGGGGGAAGGAAGGTTTGGCATCAAAACTCAGGCAGCCAAACCTCCTGTGTGGGGAGGGGAGGCTCTGATGGAGCCGTCTGGCGCAGAGCTCCCTGGCAGCCGCTGCTTTGGGTGCCCACCGGTGCCAAATCTGGCGCTGGGTAACGCGCCGGCGCTGCCGGGGAGCGCCGTGCTTTGTGTGTGCGCACGTTTCATCTCATACCCACGAGGGAAGCGTGTGGCGGAGGGGACAGGGAGCGGCTCATCTGTCATCCCCCAGCTCTCAGCAACCTCCGAGGGGAAGTGGAGATGCACCCGCGCTCCCCCGGCACCAAGCAGAGCTGCAGACCCGCTTCCCCCGCTGCTCCAGCCCCAAGGCCAGCGGGTTTGAAGCACACCACCCTCCAAACAGTGAGGTTTTGGGTCCTCCCACCCTCTCCCTCTCTTTCTTTCTTTCTTTCTGTGCTGCAGGCTGGTGTCACACAGGCATTGCAGAAAGGCAGCAGCATTTTCCCAAAGCACATTGATTGGCCCTGCTTGCTTTTTCAGTGAGCAGAGAGGTTGTTTTGGAGGTGCTTTTCCCACCCTCTCTCCGGGCCTGTGCGTGCATGGAGGGAAGGGGTTAGTTGTTCGAGCCCCAGGTCGGGAATGAGAGTCCAAGAGATTCCTCTCTCCCCACGCTCCTCTTTAGCGTGAGCTTCGGCCTTGTGGTTTCTGATGTCATGGGAACTTCGCTCAGTCAGAGTGGCTGTGTTGTATTTCTTTTTCTCCCTGAGGGTCTGTTTTTGTTCATGGAAGAGAAGGAGAGACAACCACCCAGGGAATCTACATGCAACTGCCCCTGATTGCAGCTTCCCTCCTGCCCTCCCTCCTCCAAACCCCTCGCCCTGGGAGGAGAAACAGTGGAGTATAAAAGAAAAGAAAAAAAAAAAGTAAAGCATCTGCTGCAAGCCAGCAGCTCGCAGCTCTGGAGCTAGTTTGGAGAGCATGTCCCCTCTACTCCTGCTTCCCCTAGAGCCCTCCTCAGCTAGAGGCAGGTGTGGAGTGGGCTGTGGACACAGAGCTGCTGCCAGCCTGCACTGCCCTCTGTATTCAGGGAAGGCAGCAATGGTTGTCGCTGCTGCTTGTTGTTGATCTGAATGGGGAATGAGTCATTTTCTTGGAAAGCCCAGCAGTGCTGCACTGGGAGCTTTCTGGGTAGAATAGGAACAGCGTTGAGCCAAGCTCTACTGGGGGGAAGAACAGGACTTATGTGGGGCTTTTTTAATACAGTCATTAAAAGGGAGGTGTGCAGAAAGAGGTCTGATTAGGAAAGCGTGGCAGGAAAAGGCTTAATTTTATCAGGGAAGGAGGGGAGCTGGATTGCCACGGCTTCATGTGATGTGGCCACAGCGGGAGGGAGCACGGAGAGAGGGAGGGAAGACGCAGTGAGGTGGCTGGTGCGTGGGTCACTGGGCTTGGTGGGAATGTTTGCTTGGAGAGAGTGTGAGCATGAGTCACTGCTGGTGCACAAGCTTCCTGGCTGGCCCAGCTCCCTCAGCCCTGTGCTTGGGTCTCTTTCAGATGAAGACAGGCCCCTTTGCCGAGCATTCCAACCAGCTCTGGAACATCAGCGCTGTGCCCTCCTGGTCCAAGGTCAACCAGGGGCTCATCCGCATGTACAAGGCAGAGGTGAGTGCTGTGGGCAGGGGGAGGCTGCTCAGCCACACACCTGCACTTCCACAGCACCATGGGTCAGCTCTTGTGCTGCTCCAGGTGTGGGGACCCCATCACAGCCATTTGTTGCTCCTTGCTGACTGTGGCTTGGGAGCCCTTGGCCATTCAGGTGCTGCTGGCTTGAAGGAAGCTCCTGCCTTGTGTTTGCCTCAAAACCAATCCCAAAGTGGTCATTCCTTGCAAACCTGACTTTTACCATGTCTTGTTTTACCACGGTGCAAGTGCAGATCTCCAAATTAGGGCCAATGTCTTGACCTGCTTGTTCTACTGATGCACCATTTTACCAGCTAGAGGAGACACATTTTAAATTACCATCCCATGTTTCAAGAGCCCCAGAGCAGGCTGAATGCTTCCTACTGATTTACCCTTTCTACAAGCGCCATCCATGCCATGTGCCAGCCCAGTGAGACCACAGCCACTTCTCTGTTTTGGCCACCCTCTGCCCACCAGCTCTGCTGACATTGCCCCAGGCTTTCCTGGTGAACCCTGACCCGGAGAACCGGGCAGTTTTGGCTCTCCCTTATCTTCCTTCCTGCTCAAGCTAACCCTGGGCTTGAGGAAACAGGACAGGAACCTCCAGAGGGAATGGTGTTGGCTCTGCAGGATGCACTGGCTGCACTAAAATGCTGGAGGAGCTGGGATGGTGCAACTCCCTGCTGGCACCGGGGTGCGGGGACCGGTGGTGCCTGAAAGAATTAATCCCACACCCTGCAGTGCTGCTGGTGTCAGGCATGCTCCTGTTGGGAGCTGGGACAAGCTGCTGTTGCTGGGACACACAGCTCTGCTCAGGCCCAGCGCACAAAGGGGTTAACTGTGCCGAACGGCCGCTCCCTCCCCCAGCCCTTCCTCTGCACTGCACATCCTGTGTTTAGGTTCCAGGCCACATACCTCTCTAATCTGTGAGGTGTCACTCCCAGGCCTGCTGGCTCCTTCCGCCCCCAGCTCAGTTTTCCTCCCAGCCTCCAAAGAGGAGCAGTGGGGCTGGGGGCCGACCCCCTCGCCTGGCTGCTCCTGGGAGGGGTGCCCCGGGCTGCTCCTTGGAGAGGGGGCTGTCTCTGGGCTGCAGCTCCCTCTCAGGGGCTGGAGACACTGCCTGCTGGAAAACCCTGAGCTGGAGGCTAAGCTGTGAGAGCTGAGGGGTCTGAAGGGAAGACCACAGCGCTGTGAGTGCTTTTAAAGTGAAACATGAGTCTCCTAAAACCTAGAGCTTCAGTGTGGTCTGCTGCTGCCTCAACAGCCCTGCCATGGTCCTTCCTTTCCTTTGGATCAGTTCCTTCAGAAGCTGGGTGCTCCCCTGGTGTCCCACATTCCCCAGGATGTTCATGTGCTCCTGCCTGGTACCCCACATGCCCTGTGCTGTGATTGCTCCCACCTGTACCTGGCTGGAGGAGCTTGGCAGTGATGAGCCCACAGTGCAGTGCACACATTCACTGATGTCTTGGGGTCACTGTGTGCTGGCAGATCTGTCCCCTGGCTGGAGAGAGCACAGCTTGGGGATTCTCTAGAGACTGGGAGATTCTTTGGTTCTTCTGTGTGCACCTAAGGCATGGTCTTTTCTGAAGGCCTTAGTCTGTTTTAAGTAGCAGGTGACTTTCTGTGTGAAAATACTGGATCCAGTATGGGTAGGTTTCTAGAAATATCTGAGATGTAGCTGTGTCAAGGGGAGAATGCAAAAACTGCTAGGAAGGGTAATGGTACTAATTTAGGGTAAAGTGTAAAAAACATTGAGTCAACCAAAGAACTTTAAATTTAGTTTTTTTCTTCAGATAATATTTGTAGGTCTTAAAGGACTAATCCTAAAAACATCTTTGTGCAGTATTGTCCTCTCTTGCCATGGCATGGAAGCTGTGTTCATCTGGATGGCAGAGGAGAGGGAGCACTCCTGCTCAGGGGTCCTCAGGGTTCTTTACAACAGATATATCTTTAGATATACTCTGTTCTGGGAAGTTATGTACCCTGATGCTGGCTCAGGCAGTTCCTGCCTGGCTTGGGAGATGACAGGGGTGTGGATGTGGACATGACAGCATAGATGGGCAGAGCTTTCAGTTATGGTGTGCCTGGCCCTGAAGGTTACACCAACATTTGCAGCTGGAGGATCTCTTAGACTGATTTTCTGGGAATGACACAAGGTTAGGAGTCACTTAACCTTCATCCTTTGCAAACTGAATCTGTCTGGGTGTCTCAGGCCAGGCACAAAGTCACTGCTGGAGACCTTGTCTCTTTCCTGCTGGCTCCCAGCATATTTCTGCTCTCTGTGTAGCCTTCACCAGTGCAGTCTTTCTGGAATTAGCCACTGCCAGTATTAGCAAAAGAGAAGTCAGCAAAACCCCTCAAGTACTGACATGGGTCTTTGTCCAGCTCAAGGCAGGCAGCTTCTGTGGCAGAGCCTGGGCTGTGTGATGGCAGAGAGGGAAGGTTTGGGGTTGTGGTGTCGCTTTGTCTAACTAGCAAAGTGAGAGCAAGATTTCAGGTTTTATTTGTTTTCCCCTCCCTTCTCCCTGCCCCTCTGATCACCCATTGCAATTAGATCAGGTGAAATCAGACACTCAGCTGGAGGCTCCAGCTCTGTAACACACCTGGGGTGCCTGAGAAGCGCTGGGTGTTGGACGGCGCTGACCAGGACTGGGACTGAGTGGAGGCAGCAGCAGAGGAGGGGGTCACTTGCTGGAAACAGACCAGGAGAGATCCCACTTGGTGGGAGTGGGGCAGCCCCCAGACCTAGTTCATCTAAAAAGCACTCCAAAGGCTTTATCTCTTCTCTGTCTCCTCTATGGGATGGCTTTAAACAGCTGACAGAAAGCTCAGGTGTGTCTGTGTGTCCAGGAGCTGTGGTCTGGATCCAGGCACTCCAGGGCAGATGAGCAGTAGACTGAAGACAATGTGTCTTCAACTCTGTGTGTTTATGAAATCCCAAATGTGTCTATTTGTAATATAATGGGTGAAGACGTGTTCGCTTGAAAGTCCATGGGCTTTTCTTATTCTCTCCATCAAAGACAAGTGAAGAAGTTGACAGAATAGAGTGTGGTTAAAGCAGCAGTCTTGATGTTTTCCCCCTGAGCCTGCTTTTGAGTCTCCTGACCTTTCCTTCTCTGCAGTCAGTCAGGAAATATGTTCCATTGTAACTAATCTAGTCCCAGTTCCATCTTAAAAGGTTGGACTTGGTGCATGAATCTACTCCCCAGTTGAATCCCAAGCAGACCTTCAGTGGGATTAAGATGGTGGCAAGAAGAAATAAGCCTGAAATTGAGCAGGGTACAGTTGAGTTAGGTACAGTTTCATCCACAGGTGATGCAAGGAAGGCCCTCTTGTTCGGTACATCTGATTCAGTAAACTTGTGCTAGTCCTTCTGAAGAGAGGAGGAGAAATTTCTCTGCTTATCTCCTCTTGAGCTGGCAATGTGTTACATGGAATGGATACCCCTTCTTCCCACTGGTGGTAAAGTCTCTTCATCTGCAGCCCAAACAAGCCTGGTCTTCATGGGACTCATTGGAGCTAATTGGGCTGACATTTTGAGCTGTCAGCATCTCCAATGTTCATTTCTCTCTGCTCTCCCCTCATGCCCATGTTACCCAGCCCTGCTTCCTCTGAGAGTTTGTCTAAGTGGTTGTGTGGAGAGACAGCAGCAGCTCTGAGCATTAGGAAGCTTTGAAGGTGACATTCCTTGATGCTTGCAGGACTTACTTCTCCTTGGTGCCTTGCCTTGGAGTTTTGTGGTTTTCTGCCTGGCTTTTATTCCCCAGGAGTGGATACAGCCATGCTGTACTTTCACCACCTCCAAACTTGCTTGGCTCCAGCGTGCTGGTGCTTGGATCCAGTTGCCTGACCTCTGGCTTCAAAGGGATTACTGTAGGCCTGGGCTTCTGAGCACTAATCTTCTTGCTTGCCCATGATGACAGCACAAGGGCAGGGTGTCTGTGCTGAGTCCTGCCTTGGGGTGAGAGCTGTCTGCAGCACACAGCTTCCTCCCCAGCCCCAAAGTCTCCCCTGCTGCAGCAAGTCCAGTTTGGCCCCACGGAGAGCACAAGGCTCCTTCCTATGGAGAGTTGTCACCACATCATGGCTGGTGAACACACACTGCTGAGCTCTGTGTGATGGAGTTGAGCCTGCTCTGTGCCCTCCATGAGGTTTGGACAGTCTGAGTGTGCAGTGACTCAAAAACCAGAGTTCTGAGTGGCTCTGCCAGGCAAGTGCTGGCAAACTCTGACGTTATTGACCACAGTCCATGACCTTCCTGCTGTTGGCTGGTGAGTGGAAGGGGCTGTGCCCTTGCAGCCCCACCCACCCTACACAGAGCCTGGTGTAGCTGCAGGAAGTAGCCCTCAGCTAATCTGCTTTGTAGTGGATCTATGTGACTGACCTGTGATCCATTACTCTTCAATGGGAGGTGGGAATTTCAGGGGTGAGGGGTTGTTGGAAATAGGATCATATTTTAAACTGTGGCTGCAAAATCACTGGTGCTTGTCCATCAAAGACCTGAGAGTCTGGAATGCAGTTTGGGCAGTGCCTTGCAGCTGCAGAATGGTGCCTCAAACCCAGAGTGTAGGCACTGGCCTGGGGGGGAGAGTCTCTCTGCCCAGGGGGATTCTGCAGTTCTCAGTGTTTGTAGGGTGAAGCTCTTCAAAGACATCAGCTCAAGCAAGGAGAGTGGTGAGGGAGAAAGCTGCTGACATAGACATGCTGCTTCTGCTCAGGCTCCAGGCTTCCCCATACTGAATTTCAGTAAGAAAAAGACTCTGGCTGAAGGGAAGGGGATGGGGTTATGAAGTGCTACTGGCCTGAGAAGCCTGATTGGAATGTGGTGGGGGGGGGCAGACATGGGGCTGATCCTTTGCCTTTGTCTGAGCTGAGTGGTCCCGAACCCTGACCCTGCAGGCAGGATGTGGCTCAGGCTGTGTGTGTAAGGTGGAAGTGTCTCCTGAATTCACCTCTCTTTATCTCCCCTCCTGCAGTGCCTGGAGAAGTTTCCTGTGATCCAGCACTTTAAGTTCGGCAGCCTGCTCCCCATCCAGCCTGTGACATCTTAAGGAGACGCAGGAGGAGCCGAGGCAGCGGAGGCACAGCACGGCGCTCTTCCTCCTCCCCTCACCCCTCCTCACCACCCAGCCCATCCATTCCTGCACATCCTCATCGGCAACCACAGATCCAAAGCACTGGCCGGCCTGGCACGGGAGATGGGACCTGGAGCAGCTCCTCCTGCACGTCCTCACCCTGGGGACGTCTCGCCAGCGGCCGAGCCGGGGCCGTGCTGCTCCGCTGTGCCGCATCCCTGCCGGGAATGGGGATGGGTTTGAGCAGGGGCTGCCCTGCAGAAAAGGCTCTCTGCATTGCTTCCCAAGAGAAAGGGGTGTGGAGGGGAGGAAGGCACGTGTGTATGTGTTGGGCAGTGGTAACTGCAGTTTCCCTTTTGAATTTCATTGGAGTTTCCTGTTGCTGTTTGCTTTGGGAAACCACTGCGCGGGGCGAGGTGTGAGCCTGTGCGTGTCTGCATCAGCCAGCTCTGCCTGCACCGGAGGTCTGGGCTGGGAAAAGGGAGTTGTAGGGAGTGTCTGTGGGTTGTGGAAGCCCAGGGTACCATCTCTCCCTTTTTCTGGGTAAGGAAAGTTCCCTCTCTCCACCTCTTCTGCAAGGTTTCCTGGGTCTTCTTCCTCATTAGCACCCCTTCTCTTGGGTGAAGCTGGGAACCTTCTGGGCTGTGGGCATCTGAGCTGGCTCTGGAGCTGGAGACAAGGTCCCTGGAGGGACCCAGCTCTGTGGGAACAGCTATGCAAAGACACTGCTCAGGCTCCCTCTTAACTGGCACAAACCCTGACACATTCACACACATCCATAACTGGGTCCAACCTGCCCTCTGCAATCCCTGTGCTTTGCTGCTCTGGGGCTGGGCTGGCCTCAGTAGCACAAGGTGACTGTGGTTGCTCCTGCTTGGTCATAAACTGTAGTGACACCCCCATAGCAAAGGGATTTCCCCATGAAGCAGCACAATCCCCAGCTCTTTGAGGGGGACATCCCTGGAGCACAGGCAGCATGAAGGGGCAGCATGCAGCTTCTCATGCATTTATATACTCGCGCTGGAAACAAAGAGCATAAGTAGCCCAGGGCAGCAGGTAATGCCTGGAGAAAGCTCTTTCCCTTTGTCCTTCCCTGCTGGTGTTGCTGTGCTGGACCTCAGGCAGGGTGACCACACTTGCAGTGCCAGCAGCAGCAGTGTGTTGGAAGACAGGTGGTCTGGATCACACCAGCAGCATCACTGGAGGGCAGAAAGGGCTGATGCTGTTTTTGAGACGAGCTGTCTGTCCACAGGTCGTGACCAAGCTGGTGCACAGCTTTGCAGCTGCAGTGGGGATGTTTCTTCTTTGGGTTCCCAGGCTGGGTGTGGCAGGGACAGAGGTCTGGACTGGTGTTTGCTGGGGGTCAGGAGCAGCAGGAATCCTTCCTCTGGCATTCCTGCAGACCATGAAGGGGCTGCCCCCAGTCAGGCTGCTCAGCTTTTGCTGCTGCACTGCTTTACTGCTGGGGTGGGAGGAAGAAACCTGGTTGTGATTTTTTTCTTTTTTATTATTATTTTTTCATTATTTTTAACAGACCTACTCACTCCCTCTTGTAAAGGTTCTTGCAGGCACTCAGGGGAAGGAGAGTAAAAAAAGTAAGTTAAGAGGTGGTGAAATGTCCACAGAGCTGAAGCCAAGCTTTCTGGCACTGTTGCTGTCCTGTCTGCTCCTGGCTTGGCCCTGGGCAGGGGGTAGGGGACAAGGACCTGCCTGAAACAACTCTATAAACTTGTATTTTAAATGAAAATGGAAGACTGGGGTTAAGTCTTGTTTTACTCCTAAATGGGATGTGTTTTGTCCTTGCTTTCCAAATGGATCCACTCCTGGAATGTTGCTGGAGATCTGTGTGCTTGCTGGGACTTGATGAGTCCATCTTCAGTGGAGCAGCCTGTGCCTGGAGCAGACTCTTGGTGTCTCTACCTGTGTCCCCTCACGTTGCTGTGTCTTTTGGCAGGTGTCCCCATACTTTAAATGACTGTGCAGCATCTGGCCAGCAATGGCTGAGCAAAAGCCCCTGGTTTTCTTTATCTGCCTGAGGGTTGGGAAAACATCTCTTCAGGTCATCTTGTGGAAATGAGGCTTCCATAAAAAAAGGATGGGTGGAAATTTTGACATTGATACATGGGAGGGACTCCAGGAATGTGGAATACACCACCAAAAAAAGGGGTGGAGAGGTGCTTCCTTCCCCTGCAGCTGCAGCATTGCTCTCTGGGACAGTGTCCCTGGGCTTGGGACCTGCAGAGGCAGTGGGAGGAGGCTCACGCACTGCTTTGTGTTTGTTATTTGCCCGAGTCTGCACATCTGTCCTGCTGGGGATTTTGGGATGTCAAGCAGCTAATTCTCATTTGAGTCTTATCAGCCTGCTTGGGATGTGCCCCTGTCACGTGGCAGCCACTTGCTTTGCCTCCCTCCTGCTCCCAGTGACATCCCCCGGGCTCAGCTCCTCTGCCCACGCACATGGCAGCACCCAGGGCTGCTCCGTGTCCGAAGCAGCATTTCCCACCTCTTTCCGTGTTGTAGGTTTAATTAAAGTTTCTGTGTTTTGCACTGGTGACTGTGTTGGTCTCTCTCAGACTGGGTTTGCTCCTGCTTTGGGAGCAGAGCCAGCAAAGCCAATGGCTGGAGCCTTCGGCACAGGGAAAGGCTTTGTGGGCACTCTTGCCATGTCAGTGGTTGACCTCGTGCTTGCACTAAAATTGATTCTTTATTTAACTGCATGATAAGTACATCTGGTTTGTCTTTGTGTCCTTCCAAGGTGTCTTTCTGTTGTATTGTATGGTTTATTTATTAACTTTTTTGCTGTGTCCACCCGCCGTCCCATCTGGCATTTGGCAGGTAGGTGATGTGAAATCCTGATCCCAGGCCAGCAAACCTCTTGAAGATCAGAGACTCTCATAACCAAAGGATGTTTCAGCCTTGTTTCTAAGGCAGGGTGAAAACTGGAACCTTTTCCTTCAGATGTTTTTCCTGTCCTGCTGTAGGAGCTGACTCAGGACTTCCAGCATCAGTGTAGTTCAGCAGCTTTGTTGGACTTATATTAGACCTGGATTAAATTAAACCTAGACCTCCTCATGAGTGGTTGGAGGTAGCGTAGCTGTGCTTAGCAAATGCTCCTGTTCTTGTCTCTGGGTTACATCTCCTCCATCAACACAGACCAACTGTGTGAGCGCGTGTTGCTAAAAGCAGCAGCAGCGTGGAGGGGTGGATGGTGAGCAGAAATGTCATCTTGGATCACAGATGTTTTCTTTGAAGGCTCTTGAATTCGTCTTGAGCGTGTCCCTCGGTGAATATGACGCACAGTGAAGGGGAAGCAGACGTAGCGTGGGTTTCTGGCCATCTTCCCCCTCAGCCCACTGACCAAGCCATTTTTTCTAAAATTCAGTTTTCAGAGCTGGATCTTTGGGGTTGCCATAGGTAGGGCAGTTGGTGTTGCTGTTTAACAGCTGTTGCCTTTGCACGGGGTGCGTTTCTGAATCGCCGTCAGCCTTGCCCTGTCTCTTCCTTCACAGCCCTCCTTTATGATCGCTTACGGCAGCCAGTGATGAAGTAAGAGTTGAGAGAAACAGCCTCATGTGGAGATAGAAGTAACAGAATAAAAACCAGAAGTACTTGATGCCATTGTTGCTGTATTAGCTTGTCCCTGGTGTGTGGCTCAGTCCCACCGTGCTGTGCTGGGATCCTGTGAGTGGATAAACAAAGCAGCCCCCACAGCAGGACCTGCAAAAGCTGAGCAGGCACTTACCAAGATGAAGATGCTCTTTGTACCCCAAGGACCTGGTGCTGAACCATACAAGAGCCCTGGACACTGCACTGTGTCCCTGCAACTGCACTGGCATCCTCAGAGAGGGAAGGAGGCAGAAATGGGTTGGAGGAGGTGAAACTGGTTGTTAATGTTAACTGCTAAAGAACCCAAACTCTCCTGCTGCCAGCGTGCTGGTGGAAACCTTGTACAGTTCAGAAGCTCACAAGAATCTTCTTGCTGCTTCAACAAGGACTCCCCTGGCTCAGAGGTAGAATTTAACAGGGCTTTTGGAGGTCATTTCATGCTCTAATATCCAAGAGGAGATATCTTCATCGTTTAACTTTGCTTCCCCTTTGGTGGATGAGCACTCTTGCCATTGACATTGGAGAAAACTCCTTGAACATCCTGGGGACACGTGGGGTCTCGAAAATAGTGCCAAACTTCAAACTAGGATGAGCCAAATTGAAAAAGGGCTGTCTCCACATCAGATTCAGCGAGGGCTGAACCGTGACGGGCATCATCAGCTTGGAGATAGGCTTGTTCTGAGGAGCACAAGGCTGTAAGCAGGTTTTGGAGGTTAGAAAAGGCCTTTCAGGGGGTGGAGTGGTTGCTTCTGCTTGCTATAAAAAGCCTGGGCTTGGAAATGTCTACATGGGCCGGCTCTATGCAGGGCATTAATGCAGTTGTCACTAAAATTGGAACGAGTCCCTCCCCATGTTCCCAGTTGCAACTGTAGCACGGATAATAAATAACATCAAAATCCTGCATTAGAATTTGGGCTCCTTAATGCTCGGTATGGTCACACCCATGGAAACAAAAAATCCCCAGCAGGGGGGTCCTGTAGGAGTGGCTCTGAGGGGCCAGACCCAGTGGGCACTGAGGTGTGGGGTTAAGTCCTCCTGAGCACATTTTCTTTCCTTTTAGAAGGTAGATTAAGGTTTTCCTGACCCTATAAATGAAGGAAGGAGAAAGCAGAGGATCTTTATTGCTTCTCCTGTGTTTTAAGGCACCTGGGAGAGATAAACCCAAGCAGACTGCACTGCACAAGTCAACTACCCAGATTTTCTATTTGGATGTGAATTCCTCCCAGTTTTATGTGTGAAAATGGGGGTTTTCTTTGAGATGGTGAAGAATGTGATGCTGGACACCAGCACTACGCTCCAACAGCTGTTGGGTGGACACAGCACTTTGGGCTTCAAGTGCTGATGCTGCTAAAGGATATCTGTGTTGTACTATAGCTAAAAGAGCAAAGCATGACAATATTCCTAAGAGTTTGTGTCCTATGAGGATACAAACTATAGAGAAATGGCTGGTGTGGGTAGAAATTCCAGCTAGATTGTAAGATACGAGGGTAAATTCTTTTATCTTGCTGATCAGTGGAAGTGACTGCTCTGCAAAGGGTCTTACTTTTCCATGTTTAGGGCATATACCTTTAAAAATATTAGTTTAGGTATTACATACTCCCTTTGAAAAAATTCCCTTGTAGGCAAGAATAAAACTTACAAAAAGGCTGTTACAGAGATCATCAACTCTCTATTAGATAGCTTGGAATATGCTCCACTAGCACCAGAGTTTAGTCTTCTCCAAATTACTGTAGAGGATTTGACTGTATCTTGCTGATCCATCCACATTTTAATTTCCTCTGCACGGATACATATTGCAGGATGCTGGAAATCCCCAAGCCCACTGGAGCTGCAAGACTGGATGTTTCATCCTGTAACACCAATAAAATGTTAATGCATACTAATAGCAACAGCAAAGGGGTTTATGGAGCGAGCTTGGAAGTATTTTATAATTGGTAGGGTATCTGTGTCACAGAGAATTTGGGGTTAGAGTCATCAAGTATTGCACTTTGTTAACACAGGAAAAGAAAACCCCTCAAAATATACCTCAAACCTACTAATTTTTATAATTAAAGGGGAAAGATGGGAGATGAATCCCTGAGGAGAGAGTCAAACATGAATTTCATATACATGAGAGAGCTGCCACAGGTCGGGATGGATTTGGGATCTGTGTGTTCAGTTGCCTGCTCTGCCTGGAGCCCCTCTGCGACCTTACCTGAGGACACTGCCTCCCTTTCCCTACTGGAGACCAAGGATAAAAACACCATCCTGCTGTACAAACCCAGTGAATCTGGGCATGGGGTGACATAAACACATCAGAATCCAGGGCACTGACCATGAGTTGGCTTCCAGCAGCTCGTTGTGTGTCCTCTCCACCCAACCTGGTGATGTGATCCTATTTACTGCAACCTGAGGTACCAAAACCAAGGAAAATCTGAAACTGGGGTCAGAAGGACCAGATTTCATCCCTCTTGCAGGGTTTCCATCTGTCAGTGGTTGCAGCCCTTATCCTGCCCATTCCAAACACCAGAGTGCTCTGGTCACTGCCTGTTGTGGTGAGGACCATGGGACAAAGAAAGGAGATCACACTGCCTGGAGCACCGTGTGGGAATTGCTGATCCGCCCTGGCTGGCGCTTGGCTCCCCTTCTCCTCCCACTGGATTGAAGCACCAGGTCTCCATGGTCCGTGGGCAGAAGGGGAAGAGCCTGGATGGCCACAGTGCTGATTGTTTTAATAGATGGGCTCCAAAACATGAGGATTTTCCTGAGCCAACAGATCCCAAGGCCAGGAATAAACCAGAGGCACTGCCTGACCCTGCAGGCACCAGTGGGCTGAGCTGAAGGAGTCTGCATGGAAGTGCTCCTGAAAGAACCTAAGGCTGACTTAATCCAGTGGGAACTCCAGGGGGAGAAACTGGAGGCTCAGGATCTGTCATGGCTGAGCCGAGGGCACAGCACCACAGAGCCTGGGGTTCCATGTCCTGGCTCCTGGGGCTTTTCAGCCATGTCCTCGGTGCGTGTGGAGGAGCCAGGGTGCTCATGGTGCTGTGGGGACAAGCTGGGTGATGCAAGAGAGCAGCCACAGAGCCTGGGCATGAGGGTTCTCTCATACCTGAGAGTTCCCCAGACACCCTGGGCGCTGCCCTAGCCCTGTGCGGGGTCATCCCCCATCCCAACCCGAGTCCTGCTGGAAGCTGTCTGCAGAGCTCTCCCTTGCCTCGCACCAGCACGGCGCTGGTGAGGGTGAAACCTGTCCCTTCACTCATATTTTGGGCTGCTGTTTGCTCTCCAGCACCAAAGCAAACAGAAGGGAGAGATGCTGAAATGCCCTTCCCGGAGCTGTGCATCCGAGCGGCCCCGGCTGTGCTGGGGGCAGTTCATGGGAGCAGCTCGGAATCCTGAGCACTCCCTGCCAGGCGGGCAGCGCCGGCAGCCGTGAGAGGAGGAGAGGGAGGAGGAGGAGGAGGAGTGGGCATGGGCAATGGTTGGTGTTTTGTTCATCCTCACCAGGGAGAAGAGGAGAAACAAAAGCTGGAGCAGCGCGGGGCACCGGGCTGGCTGGGCGAGGAGGAGACAAAAATAATTGTGCAGGATTTCATCGGGGAGCTTGAAAAAGGGTGATTTTGTGAGCAAACAGTCACCTCCCAGCACAGAACTTCCCGGTCTCCAATTTCAAAATTCCATTCACATCAACATCCACTTTCATGTTGCAAAACCTGGGGAAAAAGGGAGGGAAAAAAATGCAGCTTCACATATTTCAATGCAAAAGTCTCATTTTGGTGAGGAAAAGAGGGAGAAAGCACTGCTTTGGGGGTTCTTTATGAGAAATTGAGCTCCCAGAATGGAAATGTGCAAATAATCAGGGACCTGAGGCAGGTGGGGTTGCCCCAAAGCTGCTCCTGTCTGTTGGGGCTGAGCCCAGTGGGGCCAAGGAGTGGCTGCTGGAGGTTCCCACATGGGGAAGGTGGGAGCAGGGGCACGGTGCAGATGCTGTGCTCTGGCACACAGGAGTCCTCACGAGTTTGGGACAGCAGGTATGGGGGGAAAACACATGGATCCAGCCTGATGGAGGACCTGCCAGCCAGGCAAGAAGGGGCAGCTTCAGTCCCAGAAAAGGGAGGAGGATTGCAGGGAGCAGGAATGGTCCACAGCAGCATCATGGATGTGGGGGTTTCCCTGGGAAAACCCTTTTCCCTCCTCTGGGCAGAAGCACAGATGGGTTAATGCTCTGTCTCATTCCCTGCAGGTGTGGGACAGGTGATTCTGCTCAGCTGGACCAGCCATGGGGCGAGGAGTGAGGATAAGAGCAGGCTTTGGTGGGGGCTTCTCCTTTATATGTCCCCCTTTATAAGACATAGAGTCAGTGAGTGTTTTCCCTGAGGAAAAGGAGCCAGGGCAGCTCTGCCTGGGCTCTGCCTTTGGGCTTGGCTCTCTCCTTCTCTCCATGCCAGCCTCCATGTGCTGCTTGGCATTGGCTGAGATCTCAGATGAAGCTCTGCCTGCCTGGTGCAGAAATCCCAGAGAGTAACTCTGCTGGAATTCTTTTGCCCTGAGGAGCAGCTGGAGAAGCCCTCAGCCTCCGAGTCTGGGTCAGCAGAGCTGCAAAGAGCCCCAGGTCCCTCTGCAGGTGACCAGGACCATCACTGGCAGCACAGCCCCCTCACCCAGGGCCAGCAGTGACACCAGAGGAGCTTAGGAGAGCAGGTGAGCCCACCACTGGCTTATGGATTTTGCTTGGCTGAGCTGTGGAAGTCCCAATGTGGAGGAGTTAGCAGCTGGTTTTCCCCATTTCCCAGCTTGTGGGGGCAGCAGGTCCTTCTCTGCAGAACTCACATTGTGTTTCTCTGATGGAAAGGTGGCTGAGGGGGTCTGTGCACCCCAACTTTGCTGCAGTTGTGTCTCTGGGGTGCCAGTAAACCCCTAAATCATTTGGCATCAGTGTCTTCTGAATGCTGAGGGAGGCTTTTTGCTTCTCCTGCTGTACAATGGAGCTCCTCGTGCGTCGATGGTGGTGGCAGAGTGTTGCTGAGATGGCTGCTCTGTGCTTAGCTGCTGCTGCTTCTGTGAAAAGTGCTTTTACTCTAATTTTTCTGTTGTGCTGTTTTTGCTGTTCGATGTGAGGGACAGCAGCTTCTGCCACACAACAGCCTCCTCCCAACTTTCCCACCGCGCGCTGCTAAATCCGGGGCAGGCTTAACTCAAGGAGAAACGTTAATCATCAAATCTATAAGCAGGATATAGAAAGGCCAAGTGTGAATAATTACTGCTCAGGTGCTAATTACCCAGGCCCAAACCAAACCCAACATATTCAGCAGACTGCTAACAGCAGTGGCCTCTTGGCCACGTTGCTGGGTCCCCCATTGCTCTCCTACTGCTCTCTCTGCAGGGGACTCATCCAAACATCTGCTAACATGTGCAGATCCCAAAATATTCTTCTGCTCATTTGTGTTTAAGCTGGGGAGATGAGATGGGAGGGATCTGACTCAAAATCAACAGATGGAAAGAAGGACAGATAGATCCTGCCTGGGTTCTGCAGAGCACAAGGTTGCTCTTCTGAGGATGGGCTGCTGGGACTGGATATGGGCTTGTTCTTGGCACCTGTGGTTTAGGAGGACATGGAGCTGCTCCAGCTGTGGGTCAGCACCTGGGAATTGGTGTTTGGTTCATGGTGTGAGGGTGGGTGCCCAACCTCCCCCTGGGAGCTGGGGGTGAGCTGGGCTGGCAGCCTGGGAGATGAGAGGGTCAGTTCTCCATCACTGTGTCCATCCTTGTCCCTCCTGGTGGCGACAGACCTGTTGGATGTGCAGTGACATCTGGGCTGAGCTGCTTCAGTGCCTTGAGGACTTGGCTGAACCGCTGGCTTTGGCACTGGGCTTGATCTGTGACTCCCTAATGCCAGCTCTGAGCCCTCCAAGCACCAGGGGAGTGTTGGGGTGCAGGGCAGGGCATGTGGGTGCTGGGTTTGTGCTGACCCTCTGCTCTTGGTGAGCCCAGCCCAGCCCGGAAGCCACCTCTGCAATTGCCTCTGGGTCAGGGAAATCAAGCGAGATCGGGACCCTCCTGGGCTCTACAGCAGCTCCCGGGTGCCTCCTGCCCATCCTGCCCCTCCTGGCCGCTCTGCCCAGGGCGGCTCTCGGGAGAAGAGGGCAGGGCTGGGGCTGGGGCTGGGCTCAGGCTGGGGCTGGGCTGGGCCGGGCTGGGCTGAGCTGGGCTGGGCTGGGCTGGGCTGGGCTCGGCTCAGGCTGCTGCAGCCGCGGGTTCGGTTCCTGGCTCTGTTACCGGGGGCAGCGTCTCTGCTCGGGGCACGGTGACTCTTCCCCACACAAGGGGGTTCAGTGTGGTGACACTGGGGACACCGGCAGCGGATCTGCTTGCGGAGAGCATTTTGCACTGGGAAGGGAGAGCCCCGTGTGTCTCGCAGCTGGCAGAGAGCGGGGTGTGCCCAGAGCCGGCTCCCTCCGCCTTGGCACGGTGCAGGGCTCCCCCCATCCTCCCCACCTCCCACCTCCTGCGGTTCTGTGCCTGTCACACTCCACCTGTCCCTTCCAAAGGTCCCCTCTGTGCCTTGTTCCCGTCCAGGGCTGCCGGGCACCAAGCGCTGGCGATGCCCGCTCACCCCCAGCCGGGAGAGCACTAAGGGGAGAGAGGACATGGAAGGATTTTTAGGATCAAACTCTTCAGCATCAGCTAAAGGTCGGGCAGTGCTGGGGCACGCCGGGGGCAGAGCTGCTTTGGGACAGGCGGTGACTTGGGAGCAGAGCTCACGGCTGGGCCGGGGGTGCAGCGGGGGCAGCTGAGCTCCGGCAGATTTTGGGTCCTCCACCCTGCTCCAGCCCATGTGTTCTGCATCTCTCACCGGGGCCGGGGGGGCGAGGTGGTGGGTGCCTACCGCGTGTTGGGGGGCACAGCCCCCCTTCCCCGCAGCACCCAGGGGGTTCGGCCGACTTGTGAAGGGATCAAAACATTTTGTGCCTGGAAGACGAGGAGCGTGTGCGAGAGTGAGGATGGGCTTGTGTTGGGGGGTGCAACCTTCCCCTGTCACCTCCCTTCTAGCCTGAATGCTTCTGCCATCATGATTAATTTATCAGGTACTTATGAATATGCAGATGAGACTCTGGTTTCCAGGCTCTGCTTTCAGGAGAGGCTGTGATGGGCTTTCTGCTGCTGCCGCCTTCGTAAGAAGAAAAATGTCATGTACCAGCGTATAAAATAAATAAATAACTGCGCCACCGAGAGCGTGTGAGTCTTCGCGGCTCCGCGGAGCTGTGGGATCTCCTCGTTCCTCAGTGACAGGGATTTTTGAGTGTCCCTGTGGCATATGCACCCCGAGTCCCCCTCCCCGTGTGGGTACCGGCGATGCGGAGGCGTCTTTGCCAATTCCAGCCTTTGAAACCTTGACTGAAGCCCCAGAAACTTCCACTGTGAGGGCGGGCGAGAGCTGGCTCCCCCCGGAGAGGGGAGATTTGGGGGGATAGGTGCGCCCGGGGTGGTGGACCCTGCAGGAACGGGTGCTTGTGCTGCTGATGGCCCCTTTATCACTGGAAACCCCGAGGTCTGGGAGATGGGGTGGGAGGGTGATGAATGTGTGCATGTGGCTGCTGGACTAAAGCGAGCTCTGACCCTGTCTGGCTGGGCTGCCTGGAGCAGGGGATGTGGGAAAAGGATTTGGGTTTAAGATTCAGCAGCCGGCTGCGCTGACCTGTGTGTGTCCGCAGAAGCACCTGGGTTTTAAAACTTCCCCCAAACACTGTGTGCAGCAGCCTGGGCTGTGGGTGCAAGAGCTGCTGCTTCTCCTCATCCCGCTGCCGGGGCCCCTCTCCAGCCGCCTCCGTGCCGGGAAGCCTCGACTCCCGGGGCAGGGAAACGGGATGGGGCCGGGGGAGGCCCCGAGGGTCCCGGCCCAAGGGGCCAGGGCAGGGAGGGGACCTTTCCATGGCCCCACGGGTGAATCTTCTCTGGTCAAAGCATCCAGCTCTGCTTTCACAGAGCGAGCGCTGCTGCGTTCAGCAGTGCTCCCGCAGTGCCTCTGCGCCTGGGCAGGAGGTTACAGGGCTTATATTTTCAATTGTAATTTTTTTTTGAGGGGAGGCCGTTTGGGGGATCAACAGGGGAGGGGAGCGGCGCTCAGAGCGGGACAGGGCTGCCCGGGGGCAGCAGCCCCAGCCTTTGGGGACAACGCGGCCGCCCCTGCCCCTTCCTCTCCGCCTTGGGGGGGGGTCGGGGCCGTCCCCTCTCTCCCTCCCCTCCCTCTC